>LOEQ01001940.1:418251-435514 GCA_001685075.1 Bramus lutescens
TTTCTTTCTTTCTTTCTTTCTTTCTTTCTCTTTCTTTCTTTCTCTCTCTTTCTTCCTTCCTTCCTTCTTTATTTTCTTCTTTCCTCCCTACATTCCTCCCTTCTTTCTTTTCTTTCTCCTCCTCTCCCCCACTCTCTCTCATATAAAGACCAATTTCATTAACATTTAGGTGAAAGCAATAGACAGGGAAGGGTATGACTTCCATGTTCTATGAGAATACCACCCTCCCAGCACACTACTTCACATACTTAGTAATATAGAAACTCCTTAAACCCCATCCTTGTGGGAGTATATGGAGTCTTTAACACATAAAACTGTTGGTTAGAGCAACATCCACCAGTGATTATATCAACCCACAGCCTGGTGTGAAGGGCCTGAAAGGTTTAATCATAGTGTTCCTATGGCAACCTCCTTCAGGATGCTCCTGAGGTTACACAAAGGACTCCAGCCATCTCCTTAGCTCCTCTAGCTGACAGACATTTCAGGAATCTCCTAATACTCATCGCATTCAAATTTAAACCAATGTTGAGGTATGCAGAGAGGGGAATGTATTATAACCATTGAGTTTGAGGGTAAACAATATAATTAATATTACATAAGGTCTCAAAGTGGAATCTCCCATGAATGAATTATGTTGACACCATAAGGAAATGGGGGGGCAAGGAAAGGAACTTATGTGCTGCCCTGCATTGCCTTGGGATTCTGTCACCAAGAAGTCCATAACCCAGACATGACTTCATGCTTCCACAATCACGACCTCACACAACCTTCTTTCCTTTATAAAGTAGCCTACTTTGGGTATTTTATTATGAAAATTAAAAGCATATGGGTAAATAAAGCCTAAAGATTTTATCACATATGTTCCTAGAAATGGAGAGACAGAAGGAGTTATGTATAGTTGCCTTTGAATATCCATGAGGGTGTTGACTTAAGAACATACCCAAACCTCTAAATCTGATGTTTCCCACATTCCTTAGATAAAAGGCACAAGTGTTTGCCTAGCACCTACACACTCTGTCTGTGTTTTTAATCATTTCTAGATCACCTATGATACCTAACACAAGTTTAAAAACTAGGCAAGTAGTTCTTACAGTGTATTGTTCAGGAAACAACAGGAAAAGATCTACCTATGGTAAAGTAAAGGTACACACTCTCAAACCTAACAACATCGTACTTGACGTGTGGTTGCTGAATCTGTGGCTACTGAGTCATACTTACTGATTGGAAAGTCAAGTTCATTTCTTCCTACAATACCCCACACTTTCTATTTTCACCTTGGCTTTCTCTGTCCTGTATCTTGCACCTTCTAGTTTACTAAATCTTGCTCTCTTTGACCAATTATTGCTTAGCATGCTTCCTAACTTCTGGCTAGTTCCTATTTATCATTTCTATCCAACAGAACCATAATGTAATTAATGTTGTAGTGTGACTATTAGTCTGGTTGCTCTGCTAAGTGTACTCTCGCTGTGCAAGATGCAAGCAGGAGGATGTGCTGCGTGGATGACGTACGTGAATGCTCTACAGTTCTAGAAATACAAAATTATCTCCAAATCACCCTTTAAAAGCAATACATCAAACCTGATAATAGTCTGTCATATATGATTAACGTTTGTCTCAACCTGGCAAAAACGTACTGACCCAAAGAAGACAGCAATTCTCATTAGAAGTGAGAATTTTTATTAATAATTAAATTCCATATGCAGAAACTGGACCACATAGTCAGAATATGAATTATCTAGGAAGTTTCACAATAGGAAAGCAAATATCTGAGACCAGAAACTTCTCTTTTTTTTCTAATTATTCTATGAATTATGGAGCTCCAGAGTTACAAGCTCTACATTTTCTTCTTTGTTTGATCATCTACCCTTTAGTAATAATATTAAGTGAGGTGGAAATTATTATAAACAAAGGTGTTTTTCTTCATGGCACTCATTTTCAAGAGCTTCTATCATAAAGTATCTTACCAGTGTGCCAGATAAGGCACCAAGGTGCTCCCTAATAATTTCAAAGTGGGGAGGGAAGGTCTCCAGCTCTGGAACAGATACATGTACAACCCCCTTCTCTCCTGCTTTGTTTCCTGGGTAGTTACTTCTTCAGACTGTGGTCTCTACCAGAGTTCAGAGTTAAGCAGGCTATGCATTTGCTTGCCCACATTCAATCCCTGCACTCATTTAGAGTCTGGATGAGGGATCAAGACTGCAGATGCCAGGCCTCCTCTCCCCAGAATCATCTGTGTAGGAGGAGGCTATTAACTATAGCACTCACCTTCCACAACCATGCCCCAGCCTGCTTTGAGCTACACAGTGTCAAGTACCCAAGAATCATCTTTAAGGTCAAGTGGAAGCCGGGAGTCTAGATGAAGTGCACACAGAATAATATGGCTGCCTTTCATTCCAGAAGTCCCCATTTCAGATTGCAGGTTGCAGCTGTGACTCCACTGAAGACTGGGAACTTGAACATCTCTATGCCCCCTCTGAAGAAGTACCTGTCTGCTCCAAGGGTCATTTGGGGGCCTGGGTAGAGTCTGCCTCTTCTTGCTGAGAGTCCTGTTTCAGCCTGGAGGGGCCGGTTCATCCCTCCTAATCAGCGGCAGTGACTGTCAAGAGTCTGAGGGCACCAACTGATGAAGCAAGTCAAGAGGGAGGAACTAATCATGAAGGATACACCCCGTGCCTGGCGGGTGCTATTTATAGACACCCCACGAGACAGGAATATATTAACATCATTCATCCAAATCTACCCTGTGATTCTCAGCTCTTGATAGTGGCAAGTTCTTCTGTCACTGCTTCCATATTATTCTGGAATATTCCCTGCTTTATTTATTTTAATTAAAATAGTGTCTCTTTCAGGAGGAGTGTTTTCTCACCTTTTTCCTGCTACCCTGAAATCTCAATCTGGATTTCCATAGCAAGACACGGGGGAGGATAAAACACAAGCAACACACCAGCTGCTTTTCTGGAGTGGGTGGCTCTTCTATGTTACCATGCAAAGAGCTGTCATAATAATACAGTCCATTAAACAGACAAGAAATGGAGTTTTAAAGACATTCAGAGAGCAAAGTGTATGTGTGTGTGTGTGTTTTCATGTCTAGTGATGGACTTCATATATGAATAAGATATATACAGTCAGTCACTCAGAAAGGTCAACCTCAAAAGATGAATCAAGTTCAAATATGTAAGCCTGGTATGACAACACATGTCTGCAATCCTAGTACATGGAGATGGCATGGGGGGGCGATCAGAAATTCGTATCTCTTTATCTCTCTCCTTCCCTCTCTCTCACCCCATCTGTGTGTGTTGTAGTGATATTTTGGGTGTGGGCAATCATGTATTCATGTTTATGTGTGCATCTGTGTGCATGTGTATACATGTTCTTTCGAGGTCAGAAGTTAATCCCCCACCTCATTCCCTAATTTAGTGTTTGAATCAGGCTCTCTTAATGGTGCTTGAGGCTTGCTAATTAGTCTAGACTGGCTGGGCTGCAAGCACCAGAGACTCTGCTGCCTCCACCTTCCAGCCTTGGAGTACACCACTGTGTTTGGCATTTTTGTGTCGGGGAGGAAACTCGGGTCCTCTTATCCTCTTGCTTGTGAAGTGAGCACTTTGCTAACTGAGTTGTCTCCCCAGCTCCCAGATTTTTAATTAAGAGTCAGAGGGACATTAAGTTTCCTAAGCAAAAACTGCATCCTCTACTCACTTGTCAAGTGCGTGTGTGTGCTTACATTCTTTTCTATCTGTTTTAAACAACCACAACTGTGATATTCCCAGTTCAAGTTCAGAACAAGAAAATTTTTAGTTAACCTTGTTCATTGGAATTGTGTGGCTGGAGAAATTACTCAGCAGTTCAGAGAAATTGAAGAACACCAGAATTAAGTACCTAGTACCCAATTGGGGGGAGAGAGGAGAGCTCTCAACCTCCTGTAATTCCAGCATCAGGGAATCTGATGCCCTCTCCTGTTGTATGAGGTCACTTGTTCGTTTCCTGGCTGTCCAGACTCCTGAAATAATCATACAGAAATGATATTATTTAAATCACAGTTTAGCCAATCACTAAAGTGCATTGCTAGTAAGCTCTTATATCTTTGGATCAACCTATTTCTATTAGTTTATATTTTACCACAAATATCGTAGCCGACCGACAAAAGTTTCAGCTCATTTGTCCCCAGTGGAGGCTACATGGCATCTCTTTGACTCTGCCTTCTTTCTCTCAGCATTCAGTTTAGTCCCCTCTCCCACCTAGCTCTACTCTACCCTATCACAGGCCAAAAAAGCTTCTTTATTCATTAACCAATAAAGCAACACATATACAGAAGGACCTCCCACAGCACTCTCTGGTCTCCCTGGGCAGGCAAACACACACACACACACACACACACACACACACACACACGACACATTCTTATAAAGGAGAAGTTTTGCATTTGCAGAAAATTAATGTAATATTTTACTTCACTTGTAGGATGCTTAAAATAATTGCTTTCTTTGCTCAGAGTGAACTTCCTAGGAGTTCTTTCTGAGTTTCCTTAGTCAATGGGTTTCCTGTGTTCAGTCTCTAACTGCTTTGCTATTGAAGGTCCTATATCAGAGAAAATCAAATGGCTATTCATCTCCATGTGATAAGGCTCAGCTCCACACTTGATCTGATTCTCAAGAGGACTGGCAACTGCGTTCCTATTTGTATAAATCTTCAATTCCATCAAAAATTGAGAACATTCTTCTTCCACCCAAAGACACCACTCACCTCAGGCAGACAAGAGGCTGAATCTGTGGTGGCCTTTGCTGTGTTTTTGAACTAGCTACACAGAATTTCTGAAGAGGTGATTTCTACCCAGCCACACAACTTCCAGTCAGAGTATAAAAGTGTGACTGTTGCTGTTCTCTCTCTCTCTCTCTCTCTCTCTCTCTCTCCCTCCCTCCCTCCCCCCTTTCTCTCTCTCCCTCCCTCTTTTGTTCTCCCTTTCCCTCCCTCTATGTGTTGACCTACATGTGGGTGGATCAACTTTGGATATCTTCCTTTCTCATTCTCCACCTTATTTCTTGAGACAGGGTCTCTCACTCAACATGAAGTTGTCATTTATGCATGACAGGCTGTCTGACAAGCCCCGGGAAACTGCATGCCTGCCTGTCTTTGCACATGTAGTGCTGGAGTTACAGGCATGCATCACAACACTTACTATTATCCTTTGAGGGAATGTTGCTGGAGCTATCACTCTACCTGATTTCAATTGTACTACAAAGTCACAGCACTGCAAACAGCACGACACTGACAGAAAACCAGACACATAGATGGATACAACAGAGTAGACACAACCCCACTCCGCTGCCACTGCCTGATCCTTGGCAGAGACATCAGAAATGGACTTTGGAGGAAAAACAAAATTTTAACACATTTTGCTGGAAAACTTGAATTCCAACATATAGAAAAATGAAACCAGATTCCTATCTCTCACCCTCTGGAAAGGGAGGGNGGGAGGGAATTGGGAGGGGGCAGGAGGTGGAAAATTTTAATAATAATAAAAAAGAAAAAATTCAATTGCAAATGGATCAAGAACAACAGCGTAAGACTTGGTATCCTAAAGATGTCAGAGGAAAAATTAGGGAGTAGACTTTAATATATAGACACAGGTAAGGACTTGCTGAGTAGGGCACTAGCAACTATTTATTTATTGCACAATTGAGTGGAGGGAGCAGTGAGAGCTGAGGGCATATTGCAATATGCAATAAGACTTACAATATAGAAATGGCAGAACCATGGCAGGCACCTCCACTGGTTAGTTTTATGTCCACTTGACACAAGCTACAGTCATCAGAGAGGAGGGAGCCACAACTGAGAAACAGTCTCTATAAGATCAGACTGTAGGCTGGCAAGCCTGTATGCCATTTTCTTAATAGTGATTGACAGGTGAGGGTGGGGACCACTGTGGGTGGGGCCATCCTGGGCTGGTGATCCTGGGTTCTATAAGAAAGCAGGCTGAGCAAGCCATGGGGAGCAAGCCAGTGAGCAGCACCCTCCACAGCCTCTGCATCAGCTCCTGCCTCCAGATACCTGGCCTATATGAGTCCCTGTCCTCACTAAATATCACAGAACAATGGGAGATGCAGACACTTGATTAAGCATTAGTCTGCTGTGTCTTTGAAAATGCTTCCAGATGAGATTTGCATTCTAATCATGGATTGGTAAGACAAATGTTGTTCCATTGAGGGAGCTGGGCATCATCTAATCACCTCAGGCCAAAATAGAGGCAAAGGGTAGAATCCATAAGATGTCTCAGTAGGTAAGGACCTTTCTGCTAACCCTGTAGCCTTACATTCAATCTTGAGAAGCACATGGTAGAAGAAGATAGCAGAGTCCTGCAGGCTGTCCTCTGACCTCCAACATGAGCACCCGCACACATGCACACATACATGAAGAAAAAAAATGAAGTAATGAATAAATAAATGGAATCAAATTAGAAGCAATGATGGAGGAAGGAATAGGTCATTCTCTCTCCTACTGTCAGATTGGGACCTTGGTACTCTCTCTCATCCATCTGCTCTGGTATTGTGACTCTCTGGATCTAGGCTTTCGAATGGGATGGGATTCACCACCAGCTCTCCTGGGTCTGTAGCTTGTACTTCTTTCACCAGGACCAGATGTGCTCCAAATAATGGGACTGTTCCTTCAGATTGATGGCAAAATAAGAGGAAAGGTGTAGTCTAAAATTGGAGCCAAGTCTTGCCATGTTGCCCAGAGCTCCATTTAGCCATCAACCCTCAGAGTAAGTGAGCAAGAAATTTATAGATGTCGTCAAAGTTTGAAAGATGTATCCAGAATA
This sequence comes from Bramus lutescens, assembly GCA_001685075.1. Taxonomy (NCBI): domain Eukaryota; kingdom Metazoa; phylum Chordata; class Mammalia; order Rodentia; family Cricetidae; genus Bramus; species Bramus lutescens. The sequence continues at coordinate 425,066 of LOEQ01001940.1, forward strand.
AGGAACTGGTAGAAAAAGGGGACTGACCAAATTTTATTATTAATTTTTTATTGAAAATAGGTAGTTTTGTACAATATATTCTGATTAATGGTCTCCCCCCTCACCCTTCCCAGACAACTGGCAGGGATCCTAATGCAGAACAAATGACGTTGGTGTTACTAAGCTCGGTATAGCATTAAAAAAAGAGTGAGGCATTGAAACTTTATAAAGAATAACAGCAAAAAGGACTCAAATGAGAAGCAATGTCTGTTTAGAGGGCCTGCTTTTCAAAAATCAATCATAGTATCCTTTAGAGGGTTATGGTTCTCTGAGCTCATAAAAGCTGACCTTGGTCAGACCTCTTAGTAAATAGTCTCCAACCGTGATTGAGTTTAGTAGCAGCCAAAGATATCCTGAAACAGCTTTTAAGGGTATGCTTTTGGTCATCTAGATTGTTTATTATAAATAAAGAGAGAATTTATGGCTACTCAAGTCAGGCTTGTTTGGAAAATAAAAGGCAGCCATGTGGATTTGTTCTCTTTTAGTGACTAAGGGAAAATAAACAGCTAAGAACCCTAAGCCCAGGTAGCCTGCTTTGAGAGCAATGTTCTATACATAACCTCAGTGTTGCCTGCCACTGCGGGGCCATTCTCAGCCTGAGTGCAAAATGGGAACACTTCCAGAGGCTGTCAGACAGCTTGGGACCCTGGAGAAGAATGTCCATCCGTCTTAAATTGTTTGTTGGCTCTATTCTTTCTATAGGCGGTAAAAATCCTGCTTTGGGATGGGATATCTACTTTGTCAGTTTAACCCTTGTGGTGGAGTATAAACTGAAAAGAGGGGTTCTGTGCTGCCTTTCATGCTGAGCACTCTGCTAGGTCTTTGATAGGCTGTGGGTAGTGGAAGGAAGACACACAATATGGGCAGAATTCAATGGGTAGTACGAAGGAAAAAATGAATTGAGACAAGCCTGGATTTTTTCAAAATATTTTATTTGATTTTTGATTATGTGTGTTGGGGTAGGGGAGGAGGTATGCACATAACCACAGGTGTCTGTGGAGGCCAGAAGAGGGTGTCAGATCCTCTGTAACTGCAGTTACAGGTGGGTGTGAGCCATACAGTGTGAGTGCTAGAAATTGAACTCAGGTCATCTGGAAGAGTCATACACATGCATACTTAACCACTGGACTATCCTTCTTTAGCCCCTTCCCCCATGTAAAAACATATACATTTTATTTATCAGTCACTTTCATAGGTTGAGATCAGTAACTTGTCATCTGACCATAAATTATTTGATTTTATTGCTTTCTTGATAAACTCTCTAAAATTGGCAAAGACGATCTTCTCAGAATCAGACCAAGCACAGGCAGGTGGTGTGTGTGTGTGTGTGTGTGTGTGTGTGATGTTGCACGGAAGAGAGGGCACTGGGTTTGGAATCACATACCTCGTAATTGGACAGAAGTGTATGAGTCACTGAATGGTAGCTAGACTGAGCAACATCAATCAGATTGTGAACATCAATCAGTCTACAGAGAGTGGGCGCTAATGCAGATAGATGTGTAAGACTCAATGCAAAATCACCAATAGTCCCAAGAAAGAAAAATCTTGGAGATGAAAGGAAACTAAAGAGCAATTAATGCAGAAAGGAAGTGAGGTTTGGAACTGTCAAATACTTTTTAGGAAAGACATTTTCAATAGGACTCCAGTGACTCAGGAAATAAAGCCAGCAATAAACAAATTAAATCTCATGAAACCAGAAACATGTATGCAACTAAATAAGCTTTCAATAAAGTGAAGAGTCAGCCTACAAAACATGGGCAGGGTATAATCTTTACCAGCTAAATATCTGATGGAGGATTGATACCTAGAATATACAAAGAACTTACGAAACTAAACATCAAGAAAATGAATGAGTTAATCAAACCAACAACATCATCAAACTGGGTTATGTACCTGAACACAGTGTTCTCCAAAAAACAAATGAAAACAAATGATAAATACTTTTAAAAGTGTTCAATATCATTAGCCAGTAGGGAAATGCCAATTAAAACTACTTTGAAATTTCACCTTGCCCTAGTCACAATGGCTACGATCAAGAAATCAAAACCCAACAATGTTGGTTTCGCATTATTGGTGGGAAGGTAAACTGAGGCCAACACTTGGGAAATCAGTGAAAGTTTCTAAAGAACTAAAAGTAGAACTCCCGTGATCTCAGCTCTACCTCTCCCAAGCATTTTCCCCAGACACTCCATACAGAGCGCTAGGGAATACTGTCTTCTAAGCATGGCACAACCATTGCAGCCACCACACATGGCAGCTGTGGTTCCCAACACATGACCTGAGCAAGATCAAGCCAGACAACATTCCACCATGGATGGAGGAGGGGCTCACAACTCTCCACATGTAGCTACAAAGCAATGGGTAGTTCATTCCTAGAAGAAGGTGTATCATTTTTCCTTGGTGGTGTAGCAACCGATAGGTTTCCCATGCTCCAGTGGATGGCCTCACAACCATGTACATATGGGCCGGCTCGGTGTGTTATTAAATAGAAAACGAGGACATGAAATAGGTAGAGGACATGGACATGTTTGAGGCACAGTCTAGAGATGGCTGGAGTGAAGAGTGGGGAGTAGATGTGATGAAAATACCTTATGCAAATGTGTAATTCCTAAAGAATAAATAAAAATGTACTTTTAAATCTCAATCTCTGAGAATGTCATATATGCATGGTATAATATGCTCTTGGCCGAATCTACCTCAGTTCCTTCCCCTCCAATTTTGGTCATATCCCACGGTACTATTCCCTCCCACACTCAAGTGTTCTCTTCTTTAAAATGTATCTATGGAGTCCACTTGATTTGCCAGCATGTGCACAAGCGGAGGGCCACCTACTGGAACTTAGGTAGCTCTTCCCTGAAGAAAACCAGACTCTCCCTGTCCATGCAGCTATTCATTACCAGCAGCTCCTCCGCTAAGGGCAGGGCTTTGTGACCCCCCTTCCATGGTCATGTTGAGACTTTTGTCTATTTGACCATGTTTAGGTCTCATACATGTAATCCAGCCACAGTGAGGTCATGTGTCATGGCCTTCTCTGTGTTTCTGGAATACAACTTTTCTGCTGTAGCATCTTCCAGCTCTTGATCTTACATTCTTTATGCCCCCCTTTTCCATGGTGCTCCCTGAGCCATAGAGGAGCAGGTTTGTCATAGATTCTGGTTTTGGGGGGGACTGAATGCTCCACAGTAACTTATGTGCTGCTCACTGGCCAAATAATTTAAAGGCAGATGAAGCCTATAGTGAAAAATTATGTGAAGGTTTTTAAGTCATAATTATCATCAACATCGAGTGTTTTCAAGACACCAAACAAGATGAATGATTGCTTTGGGCTTTAATTGGTCTGATGGATGAACAGGGATATACATTTTAGAAAAGAAATACATCAACAGTACAGTAAATATTGATGGTAGAATTTGGGTATTATGTTATAGGTATTCTGTGAAACTACTTCTACTTGCTCATATCTTTGGAAACTTTTATGAAGTATCATAAAAGTTTATGTAAAACAGAGCCCACTTTTTGTTGATAAAGAGCCATATTACCATAGGGAATGTGATCTGATAAATAAAACACATAGAAAGAGACACACAGTAGACAAGCAAAAAGTATGAGGTTGAGTTTAGAGGAGCAACGTTGCCAAGTTGATTGTAAAAAACAATATAGCCGCATGCTAATGATGTGAGATGGGCTGTGTTTTGGTAAATAAACAAATGACTTGTGGCATGTAGCGGAGATAATTTTGAAAAGAGAGATACACCTCTTGACATAACCTTTTCTCATATTCATATATATTTTATATATGAACGTCTCAAACTTTAAAACAGATCATGAGCTTTTATTGAGATAAAATGCGGGCAACATAAAAGCCACCATTTTAAACACTTTATTCAGTTGAGTGCTCTTTAGTTCTCATAATGCTAGGAAATCGCTCATCCAATCTAATTCCAGAACATTCTCATCTCTGTGGAAGGAAACATTGGTCTTATTAGTAAGCTGATCTTAGCCCCTCCAGTACCCGGCAGGCATTAATAGACTTTCTATCTCTACAGATTCACCTTTTCTGGCCATTGTAGACAAACCATGTAGTGCATGATCTTTAGCTACCTAATTTAGTCTAATTTTATTAGTAATGAAACATTATTGACAGGAAGATCTTTACTTGCATGTAGATGCCCACACACATGTTGTACTGGTAATACTGGCAAGCAGGCTGCCACTGACTGTGCACCTGGCACAATGCTGTGAAGGTTTATGAATATTTTACATGACTAATGCTATATTCTCTGATGATAATTTATTGACATCATTGAATATGGAATGGAGTAGGCCTAGGTTCAGTCCCCAGCCCTTCAAAAACAATCAAGAGAGTAATTACTACAATGTGATGCATAATATAATATTTTGAGATAATCCAGAAAAAGACAAGGCTTTGACTGACCTCAGATGTTTTTTATTATCAATACAAAAAGATGCTTAATTTAATGTCAAACATCATCCCTATTAGTTCATGAAGGGAGAGAGTTTCTTTTCCTACCAAGTTCAAAGAGGCCTATATTGACATAACCCTTTTGTTCCCCTCTTTTAAAGTTAACTGTACATCCCAGTTTGGTTTCTATTGCAATAATAAAACACCATGGCCAGAAGAAGCCTGGGAAGGAAGGAGTTTATTTGGCTTACACATTCTGATCACAGTCCATCATTAGGGGAACTCAGGGCAGGAACTCAAGCAGAAACTAGGCTGTAGGGACTGAAACTGAGACCAAGGAGGAACACTGCTTACTGGCTTGCTCTCCATGACTCGGTCAGCCCTAGGACCACCTGCCCACAGGTGGCAGCACCAACAATGGGCTGAGCTCTTCACACTAGCCATTAGTCAGGACAATACCCCATGCTTTGCCTAGAGGCCAGCTGAGGGTAGGATGCAATTTCTTCACTGAGGCTCCCTTTTCCTAGATGACTCCAACTTGTGACCAATTGACAAAGACCTAATCACCACATGGTAACTGTTATCTGATCTACGTTATTGCCATTTTCCTATTGTGTTTTATAAGCTAAAAGTTAACGAGCCAGTAGATGATACACGCACTCACTAGGTACACAACTTCCTGTTTGTGTGTTCCTGTTTTATTTGACGTGGTCAGAGGCCACCCGCTGCTAGCTGCCCACTGACCTGTTGGTGGGACTCGGTTCTCTGGCACTGCAGAGAAGACAGTTGACCGTGTTTAACATAGGAAAACCTGCAGTCCTAGGTACCTGTTCTGCATAACCATCAGCTATTTTGAAGAATACAACATTATTACATGCAAATTCCTTTGTCACAGCTCCTAAAGTAAAATTGCTACAAAGGAATAATTAGGAAACAGATGTATTATTTGCTGTAAGCTTTTGTTCCATTGTTCAGCAGTAGTTTAGGAGAACGCATATCACAACAACAAAATAGTCTCATTTTGCAGTTCTTCTGATTTGGGCTTATTATATTCTATCTTATATTAATATATAATTATATTAGATTTTAAAACTTTTATTCATGAGTGTGTGTGTGTGTGTGTGTGTGTGTGCGCACGCACATGCGCGCACGTGCACCACTTGAGGCAGTTCTTGAAGATTCCAAAAAAAGGTATTGGATCCCCTAGAGCTGGATTACCCACATTTATGAACCACACCACATGGGTGCTAAAAACTGAACTTGAGTCCTATTTGAGAGCATTTTTAATCACCAAGTATTTTCTCCAGTCCCATATACTATAAAGATTTTAATTCATACTAAATATTTGCATTCAACAAAATTAGCCAATCTGAGTCTGTATATCAGATATTAGTATCTACAAGTAGACTTCACTGTTTTCTATATTTCACATAGAAAACAAAATAATAGACAGATAAATATTTTCCAAGTCTTAGTAAATTATACCTCAGCAAAGCAAAAATATTTTATAACCCCCAATCCTGACCCCAAAGATATGAAGTAGTTTATTTCATCTTCTCAGTGCTGGGCTCTCATTTAGTATTACACGAGCTCTCAAGTTGAGTCAACAGGGCAAACTTGAAAGAAAAATAGGGAAGTTTGATATATTTTGCAAGCAATAATTCAAGAGTTACAAAAATACACTTTTTAGAAGGGAAGGTTGGAGAGATGGCTCAAGGCTAAAGGGAACTTGCTGCTGTTCCAGAGGGCCTGAGTTTCAATTCCCAGCACCTACCTCTGGTCAGCCACCTGAGACCACCTTGGTGTCTGAGGACCATGCCTCTTCAGGTGTCATATTGATCTGGGTAGCTTGTGCTGCCGCCTGAGGCCATGGATGGGTCACTACCCAGGGCCATGTCTGGGTCCATGGCCCTGTAGTGGCTGGGGTCTGGAGCGATGTCCATAGCTCCTATTACCTCTGAGGACTTTTCAGATGCCTGTTGTCTGGTCAGTCACCTGATACCATGTTAGTGTCCAAGGGCCATGCTACCACCATACTGAATTGGGTGGTCTGTGCTGCCACAGCAATGGTGACATCCAGGCTTGAGCCATAGCAGAGGGCCATATCCAGCTTCATGGTCCTATGCAGCTGGAGTCTGTGATGATGTCTATGGCCTGTGTTTGCATAGGGGGTCATAGGAACCATACATGTGGAGATCTGAGGACTGCGCTGAGCCAGACCTGTCCTTGGATGGCCCAGGGATGGATGACCCTGCCCCTCAGTGGATACTGTGGTTGAAGAGCTGGCTCTGCCTCACCCCTCAAGGAAGACCTCTCTGCTTGCCCCCACCCCTTACCACAGGCTTGCAACTCACCAGGGCAGCAAACTAGAGCTGAACCTATTTTGGGGGGCTCAGGTGAGCAGATTTTGAGGGCATGAGAACAGGAGAGCCTACACCTCAGTCCATGTGGGGGCATGGATAGAGAAAGATGCCCTTCCCTGCTCACTCATTACCACCTGTGGCCGGTGAGAGCTGACAACCCAGGTCATGAAAGTGGGAGAGCTAGCCTTGCCCCTGACAGGCTGCTGCACACAGGAGAAAGGCTCTACACCTCATCTGGACAGCACCACTAGACCTGACCCTATTGTCCGGGAAGCAGGTGAGCTGGCCCGGGGTGGGGGGGGGCGTGAGGGCAGCAGAGCTGGTCCCACCCACCCCCATCTACCATGTGGTGGCACAGGTGAGGGAAAGATGCCCTCTCCCTTCAACCCCTTGCTAGCTGCAGCAGACAAGAGAGCTGGCCCCAGGGTCATGAAAGGTCTAACCGAACCCCTCACCAGCTGGAGCACACTGGAGAATAGGCTGTGCGTCATGCCGGGACAGCACACTAGAGCTGGCCTTGTTGCCAGGGCACAAGTGAGCTATCCCTGAGGGCACGAGAGCAGGAGAGCTGAGCCTCCCACGTGCAGCAGTCGGGAGAGGGGGCTCTGCACCTCACCTGGGCAAAACAGTCGAACTGTCCCTCCCGTGAGTGTGTGTGGTCTGAGGACCTGAGAACGGGAGAACTGCCTGTGCTCCTTGCTTCAGGCAGTGCTGGACAGCTCATTGGGTAGGAAGATAGGGAAATGTTGGTGGACTGACCAACCACCTACCACCCAGGCCCAGAACCAGATGTTGGTGTTAGCCCAGCCCAACATCCACAGCATCTATGAAGTCTTGACGCATGTGAAGGAATGAACCTACAGATCTGAAACCATAGGATCTCCACAACACAGGACAACAGGATATCCAAGAGGCGCCCCAGAGAGGGCCCGTTATCGATAATGTAGCAGAAGCCAGAGGCCTCAAACCAGACCAATGACTCACAGCAATGAACACTCACAAGTTAAGAAGAATGGACAAAGGGGTAAACGGTGTGACTAAACGGGCCACACTTCAGCTTCCAGGATGAGACTCCTAGTTCTTTTTTTTTCTTTTAGGGGGAGTGGTTTTTCTTTTAAATTTCTTTCGTTTTGTTGGGGGGGCAGGGAGATTGCACAGGCAGAGGGCAGACGTGAGAGGATGGTGAAATGAGTAGAATCAGGATGTATGATATGAAATCCACAGAGCGTCAATAAAAGTTGAGAAAAAAATCTCACTCACAGTTTTATCAATAGATTCTTTTTTCACATCTTTTAAAGTATCACATAACCCTTTTAGGAACAAGTTTATGCTTCAGAAAGCCGAATTTCAGGGTTTACTTTAGAAATAAATGTGGTGACAAGGCACATAGAAGTGGATCAGTACTTCTCACAGAACTCAGAATAGTGGCCACATACAGTGAGCATTAGCGTGCGACACTCTACAGAGAACAGTGTGGTACCTCGAGGGAGGACCTTGTTCCCCTGGAGCGGGTCAACAGTTTAAAGGTGGTGGCAAGCACTTGGCTCTTACATCGCCATCTTTATTGATGGTCACAGAATAAGAGAATTGCACTTTGTAAGAAGAACGGGCCATACTAGAAATAAAGGTTTGCTAAGATTGGTTGTAGCAGCTAACCTAATCTTAGTCTTTTACAGAGGATGTATGAGTCACCTTCCATATTTCTTTATTCCGCTCTCTTTCCAAAAACTGTTGAGTCATTATTATCATGGACTTTCTTTCTATTTCATTTGACTTTAGTGTTAAGACTAAGCTCACACTGAACGACATAAACTTGCGTAAAATTTTAACTGCTTTCTCATTGAATGATGTACAATGACCCGAGTTACAACCTGTGAGTCACTGTCTGAACTTGCTTTCTAATGCTGTGATAAAGACCATGACCAAAAGCTACTTGAGGTAGAAAGGGTTTCTCTGTCTCAGGTGTCTCAAACACGATCCATTATTAAGGAAAGTCAAGGCAGAAGCCCAAGCAGGAGAGGAATTTGTAGGCAAGAACTGAAGTAGAGGCTTTAGAGCAGAGGTTCTCAACCTTCTTAATGCTGTGACCCCTCAATAAATTTCCTCACATGGTGGTGACCCCCAACCATAAAGTTATTTCATTGCTACTTCCTAACTGTAAATTTGCTACTCTTAGGAATCATAATGAAAATATATTATATGCAGGATATTTGATATGTGACGGACAGTGGGTCTCAACCCACAACTTGAGGCCCCCTTCCTTAGAAGGCCACTATTTGCTGACTTGCTCCCTGTGGCTTGCTCAGCTTGCTTACTTTTACAATCCAGGCTAACAATCTGGGGGTGGTACAATTCTCAGTGGATTGGAGTCTCTCACAACAATCATTTATCAAAAAAAAAATGCCCCTACAACTTGTTTGCTGGTCAATATGATGGAGGAATTTCTTCACCTAAGTTCCTTCTTCCCAAAAGACTCAATATTGTGCCAAGTTGACAAAACTAACCAGTGCAGTCACATTTTGAAACTGAGAGTTATGTGATATGATCTTTGTTGACTCTTCTGAAATATAGACCAGACGGAAACTGAATGAGCATCACTGGAGTCTTCTGTTTACCAAACAATCGCTAAAACGAGTTTGCTGAAATCTGAGTATAATTCCCCTGTACAAAGACAGAACTGATGTTGAGCCCATAAGGCTAAGTCATAGGCAAAGCAAGACAGTTGGTGAACAGCATGAATGAGTGGCTAACATCGGTGCACCCCACTCTTTAGTCTGGGAATTCCCCCAAACAAACACTGGAATAGTGCAGCATAAAAACTCTATCTGTAAAGATTGATCCCTATGTCTTCATCCAGACAAGTGTCTGAGAAGAGTGACAGGGTCACTGGAGTGTGAGCGAATGCCCCAGATAACTCCTCTAACAACAAATGGCACAGAGGAGCTGGCACGCTGTGATGTGATAACTGGGTTCCTGGCATTGAGATACAAGATCACTCAATGTGTTTGGCACAATAGGCTTTCAGTGTTTGGCCTGTCTGCCAATTTGCTCCTTTGGACCATTCCCCAATATGTATTTGATTATGTAGAGGCCTCTTCAAGAGTCCTCTTCAAGGAGTCTTCTAGAGCCAATGGTCCTACACATAGTCCTACAGTGGCTAAGGACTGTATGCTTCTACAGGTTCCTCTTTCTCTAACACTATTTGTATTCTAACACCATCTCATCTTGAGGACTGCCTCATTTTATATGTGACAGTCCTTCTATTCTTTAATCCTTAATCACTTCACTTCTGTTTATCAAACACCCACGAAAATTACTGTGCTGAAATGAGTATATAAAGAATAGTGAATGAAGAGAACCCAGTGCAGTACTTAGAACCAGATGATTTTCAAAATAAAGTATAATTTATCTCTCATACACATCAAGATAGATAAGGTAAAGGAATAAAAGACTATAGTTTCTTCACTGATAAATAGGGAAACAAATGAGATAATATAGTTGGTTCTAGGGGGAATTCAAAGACCAGAGATGATAAGACAAATAAATGATACATAGATAGTTGACAGAAACATATATAGATGATAGATGATAGATAGATAGATAGATAGATAGATAGATAGATAG
>LOEQ01001941.1:20330-37848 GCA_001685075.1 Bramus lutescens
AGATAGATAGATAGATAGATAGATAGATAGATAGATCTGTAAATTATAATCTTCAGTGTCAAGTTGATTGAGTTTGTGATTGCTTGGGAAATATAACTCTGAATATGCCTGTAAGAGTATTTCCTGAGAGTTTTTAGGCTCAGAATGAAAGACCTGCCTTGAATGTAGGTAGCACCATCTTATTCATCAGAACTCCAGACTAAATTAAAAAGGAAAAGGAAAAAGCCAGATAAGTCCCAGAATTCGTAACTTGCTATTTCATGACCATGAATACAATGTGACCAGAAGCTTCATGTCCCTGACACCATCCTTATGCACCGTGCTATACTGTACCCTCAACCCATGACCAAAGCTCATCTTTCCTTCCTTGAGTTGCTTCATCTCAGGTGTTTTGCCACATCAAAAAATCAAAATTAATAAATAAAATTAGTGATAGCTAACAAATCTAAAAAATTAAGGCAAGGTTTCTTCTTAATAGGTTACCCCATGCAAGTTCAGTCCTAATCATTTCAGTCACCCATTTGTAAATGGCTACACTGTACTGTTTGAGCTAAATGCTTTTCTACTCTCACTTGACATTCACATATCTCTATAAAAGAAAACAGTGAGATAATGAAACAGAGATCCAGAACTGAACAAAGTACTCAATGCCATGAACCTAAGATGTACTAGTGGGTCTGTTAATACCTCCTCCACAAACACAAAGCTTCCCTACTTTAGTCTATGCTTCTTAGGGTATGAATAGAAAATGCTTCCCTAACAAATTTGCATGCTGAATGTATGTACCCAAGATGAAGAAAATAGGACACTAGGGAGGTCATACATGGGCCTGAGTTTCTCCTCCTCCTTTTCCTCCTCCTCTTTCTGTCCATTATGAGGTGAATAGGATTCCCCCATCACACACTCCCACCACCGTGATGTTCTGCCCAAGTGCATAGAGACATTCGGCTATAGACTAAACCCTCTGAAACCACACGTCCAATTAGTCCTTTTCCCTTGAGTTGTCTATGTCAGATATTTTGGCTATTGCCATGGAAACCTAGCTAATACAATGCTATGGCATTGCTCCTTGTGGGAGTCTTAAGATTGAATGGACTTAAAGTGGGTCAGAATTCCTGCTTAGAACTAATAAACACTGAACAGCATCCCAGGCCAGCTTGTGTGGATGTCTTTCTATCTCTTGACTGTCTTTAGCACAAAACAAATGTCTACTGCCCAGACTATAAAGACAGACGTGGGTGAAAACCAGTACAGAAGCAAAACTGGTACCTACTTCCTCCTCTGAAGCTTTTCTGGGTCCATGGGAGGTAGTGGAGGAGGCAAAGTCTGAGGAGTAAAAATCTTTTCTTCTGGACTCTTCCACTAAATGATTATGTTACCTCAGTCAGAGATCTGTGCCACCCCGGATTATGTCTACGGCCCTTTACAGTGCTGATATTCTCTCAACCTAAATGCCCAATCTCCCGTCAATATTTTCCCATCCCCAGGGATGTACTTTTTCTCAGGCTAGGGACCGTTTCACATCCTACAGCAGAGGATGAATTACCTTGGGAATTGTAGCCTCAACCAGGGTAACTGCAAAAGCAGCTGTTATTCTTCCACCCTTCTAAAAGCCCAGCTAACCACCTACCTCAGCTAATAGCCAGCGGGTTAGGTTTCTTCATAGGTTAATTATACATTGTGTGGAAAGCATTTCCTTTCATCAGTTCTAAATTTGCTCCCTTTTAATTTTGTCAAGTGCTGCCTCTCTCTAGGAGGAGGGGAAAGGGCACGGAGGAGCCAGCAATTGGCTTGCTGAGCCCCATTCATTATACTCAGCACCTCGGAGAGCGCTCACCCCTTCCCTCTTCTCAGCACTAAATGTGTCATCTCTTTTGGTGTGGAAGGAACCCCTTCTTCCACATCCATCTGTGTTGCCCTCCCAGGAACCTTTCCTATTTCTGCTGTGTCCTGCCCAAGATTAGGTGAGCTGCAAAGTGGATGCGGCGGTCAAGGTGAGGTGAGGGTGCAAATGCACCAGCAAGAGTCACAATGCTTTCTAATCACACCCCAGTTCCTTCTTAACACCCATTCCCCCCTTGCTTGCCTCTCCGATTACCTTTTTTTCTCTGGAAGCAGAGCCTACTATGTCTGAGATAACTAGTGGATCCTTTCAACTCAAAAAGTTGCTGACAATTTTAGACTAAAACATAGTAGTCTGAATTTCTCGAGGGAATGATACGAAGGGCCTTAGGTGGAGTCATCCTCACAAAGAAGATGGAGAGAAGAGTCTCCTCAGACAGAGAGAGAGAGAGAGAGAGAGAGAGAGAGAGAGAATCCAGAGGATCCAGGGCACCCAGGGCCAGTGTTCTGGTTTGGTTTCTGTTGCTGTGATAAAACATTAACTACAAGCAACTTGGGGAAGAAAGGGTTTATTTGATTTAGACATCTTGATCACAGTCCTTCATTAATGGAAGTCAGAGCAGAAATTCAAGCAGGATCAGAAAGTTGCTTATTGGATTGCCTACCTGGCTTGCTCATCACCTTCAAATATAGTTCATGTCCACCTGCTCAGGAATGACTGACCCCAACAGACCAGGCCCTCTCACATCAAGAAGCAATAAAGAACATTGCCCCCACTGGCCAGTCTGATAGAGATAATTAAGAGTCCCTCTTCCCAGGTGGCTCTAGTTTATATCCAGCCAGTAATCTTTGTTGGACTGTACAGTGACCTAGAAACAGCCTTTGGGGCTTCTACTAAAATTTGTTACATGAGTCATCCCAAAGCTCAAAAAGTACCTTATCCCAGTCCTCGGAGGGTGGGAAATAAAATGCAAGGATTGATAAAACAGAATCATTACACAGCTAGCATTTCTGAGACCTTGCCAGGCATGCTGTCAATCACTTCCTTATCTCATGCCATTCTTTCCTCCACCCTTGCATGAGAACACTCACTATCTGCTTTGTTTCTGTCGGGAAACTGAGGCACAGAAAGGTTAAAGGCTTTGACTCAGCTCCCACAGCTAAGGATGGAGTTGGAAGTCACACTCAGCAGCTGAGAGTCTGTTGTGAACTCCAGTCAGGCCTCTCATGGCCCTGCCTCAGCTGGAGACCTGGAGTCCTAGAAAACCTTCTGGAGAGCCAATACTGGGATGGGGGCTTTCTTGCCATGTGTCATGGGTTACTTTGAGCTCTTTGCACTCTGTCACACTGTGCTTGTTGATTACTTTTTGGCTGTACCCAAATTCCGCATTGATGCAACAACCCTAGTTTATAACTGTACAGAAAATTCATACATAAGAGCAAAAAAATTGACTTTCACCATGGTTAACAATGCAAGAGCCTGTCCTATGAATTAGGTGCCAAAACTCAAAGCAGGAGACCCCAGGGCTTTTCTGAGGGAGGCTGATTACCAGGCTACTCCCTGGAAGGAGCTTCTGGGGAGGATCTATGTTTACCTGCACATGAAGTAAGTTCTTGATCATGATAAGAATAGCTGGTAGCACTGTGTACTCTCTATGCCCAGACACTGCACTGGGCCGATCACATGCCAGGCTTCCTTTCAGTAATTCCTCTAACAAATCTCTGAAGCAGGCATTGCTACTTTATTTCACAGAGGCACAGAAAGGTGAGTTAACTTGGTCTCAGCAGAGGAAACTTATTCATGAAAGCTAAAGGAAAATAAACTCAGTCAGGCATGGTGGCTCCAGCTTGTAATGCTGGCACTGGTTTAGGCAAGAGGACTGCCATGATCTGAGGCCAATCTGTCATCATAATGATTTCTACGCCATCTGAGGCTATGAAATTAGACCATAAGACATAAGAAGGAGAGAGAGATTGAGAGAGAGAGAGAGAGAGAGAGAGAGAGAGAGAGATTGAGACTCAGAGATAATGGAATATTTATGTATTTATGGTCCAGTGACAGTGTGGATCTCTTATGTGGATCTAGGGTTTGTGTTTCCTCTACAGCCTGGGCCATGCACCTGGAATTCAAGAGCAGAGAGAAGGACCCCTGACCTTCCCCAGTGGCCCTGCCCACCTAATACTGTGACTGTTTATTAGTGAGTCCTCTATGTCTAATGGGAGTCAAAATTTCCATTAATTAACAACATAAATAAATAAATGGGTAGGAGAGAAAGTGCAATGGTGGCATGGTGCCCAGAAGGCTCCACTAAAAGCAGCCAGTGTGTGCATCATTAGCATGCTTGCTCTCTCTGCAAAGCTGCTAGCACAGCCTTCTCTATGAGGCACATTCAGGGAACTCCAACGCTGAGGTCATGCTTTGGTTTTCAACTCAGTGTTTTGGGCTGTTTCTGATTGGTCTTTTGAGGTCTTTAAAAGCCCTAGCTTGCCCCAAGCCCATGGTACCTCTTCAGTTCAACCACTCTCATCCCATAGTGCCTTCAAGAAAGAAGACAGGTTATTTCTGCAGATGCAGGGCTCCCCAGGAGGACTGCTCACACTATCAATGTCCTGTTGTTAGACAGTGACTCAGCCAGTGGCTAACGTTTTCTCCTTTAGGTTTTTTCCTCAGCTAAATCTTGATGCTCTGAAGGTCAGAGCTCTCTCCTCTAACATGAACTAGAATAGTGTTGCTAGAAGTGAGCATTTTCCCAACAGGCTGCTGCTACAGAACAAAAGCTGGTGGTGGAAGGGAGACAGGAAGGAAACAGAGCAGTGGGTAATCCATTCCACCAACAAGCACACTGGACTGCCTGTGGCACTGGGCACTTGACTGGAAACAATAGTGGTAAAGGACGTGCCGTCTGCCCTCAAAGCATGAGGGACAATGCAACAGCAAGTGGTATTTCATAAAGGCAAACTTCATGTCTAAGGCAAGAAAGAGAAAGGATGATCAGCTGGTTTCAACTCCAACAACTGGACTGGAAGATTTTTTTTTTCAAAGTTGCTTTGGCAGAACAAGCCCACTGTTTACTTTGGCATGGTTCAGAGGAAGTCAATGGTGATCAGGGCTTGATCATTTACTATAGGTGGCCCCCTGGTAGCACTGCTCTCATTGAGAGTTAGACAGTCTGAAAGTAGAAACTTGTACTGGGCCAAGAAATAGAATAGAGAAGCCTTTCAGCTTCCTTGTAAATAGATAGTATTAGCAGATAAGATGGATAAGTATGGCCAGAACTTAGAAGTAAAAGAATTGTGACTGAAGACATGTGACCTGATTTCAGACTTCAGTTCCTATGAGAGGAGGCATTTCAGAAACTTGTTCCTAAAACTGAGCCTCCAGTCAATAAAGAGAGATGGTTTGACTCCAAGAAATGACTTGAATAGTTTTGTTAAACATTTATCTTGTGACTTAGTGGGGAACAAATCCTTTGCATCTTAGAATCTTTAAGTTTAGGAGCATTCCTTACTAGACCACAGCATAAGTTCTGACTATGACAGTGTTTTTAAGTAAGTGGCAGGGAGGGCAGAAGACAAGGAGGTAAAGAAAGAGGAAGGACCAAAAGATGCTTGCACTGGGGCCTCTGAACAATACATCTGTGTGCACACACACGCAGCACACTTTACACCATACTGCAGGACAGAGTAGTGTATACAGTAGATACATTGTCATTGTAACATGAGCATAATGTAAGAGACAATCAAATCTGGGTTTGAGGTTTCCCCTCCTAAAGACGAGTTCACTGGGGAATACAAGCCGGACATACGGCAGGAGCATAAGGGTCACATGTGGGTACGGAGAGCCCACCCCTGTTCTCAGCCTCACCTCCCACGCTCCGTCTAGAAGGTAAGGGTGAGATTCCTTACAGTCAGCCATATGCGCTCATCACAGTTGCTCCACGTTATTGCTGTTGTAAATAACGCCGTCCTGAATTTCATTCTTTTATGTTAGGTTAAACTTCAGAGCCATTAACTTAGCAGTTAGGAGAGCAGGATGGGGTGAGCGGTGTACACTCCAGGACATCTAAAAGCGCTCACCCAGCACTTGAGTTTTCTTCTCAATTGAAGTCTAAATCATGTCTGTTTCTTTTTTTCTCTCTCTCCCCACTCCTGCCTAGACTCTACAGAGATGTCAGAGATTAAGCCACCCTGCTTGGTTGTTTAAATGAGACATGAGAAGTTATTCTTAGCCAGGGACGGGCACTAACAATCTGCTGCTCATCTGCCCCCTCCTCCAGTATGTGGTGGTTTCCTGGTCAAACTGCATACCGCAATCTCCTGGGTACTTGGAAGGAAAACACCTCCTGTCTGGGGCCAGCCCTCAGAAACTCTGAGTTAATTACTCTGGAGAATAGTTCCAGTATTCAGCCAGGTTAAAAGAAAATGCTATAATGTATGAAAGAAATTAGCCATCTGTTTCTCCCACCTTCAGCAAACACCTATCATCTGCCGAGTTATGCAGGGGTCAGAGCCCCAGCTATACTCATGGTTTACCTACCTTGTGCTTCTTTTATTTGGTTTGAAGATTTTTTTTTAATGAAGTAGAGAACCGAGACATGTATTGATCAGGGGGAGATCAAAATGCTGCAAAACCCAGAATCTCCCTCTTTCGGCAACAATTAAAAAGAGGCCAAAAGCCCCTAGGTTTCAAATAGTAATGAAAACCTAAGATTCTGTGAGGTACTAAACTCAGCAAAACATTAAAACAGATACGTGGTCCATGTGATCCAGTATTTCCAAACTATAAGTGACATCAGAATTACCGGTGACCTGCTCAGGGCCACATGGAAGACCTTACTACTGACTGCCATCCCCAGAGATTCTAGTTCCATAAGTATGGAGTGGGAACTAAGAATCTGAAGCTAAAACAAGTTATCCAAACTTAATGTGCAGCAGCCAACTCAGGTAGACTATTTGGTAACGTCTCTCTAAATAGAATGCCTTAATTGCTACAGTATTTTTCTTCCTTTAACATGGCTAGCGTGAATTGTGTTGATAATGCATAAAGCCATTTCCACAGCACCTGTCCTAAAGGTGTAATATAACATAGCTTTTGTATGCCTGAAGAGAATTTGTGTTTAAAATCATACTAACAAGTTTAGGGCTAAGACCACAGGTGCCCCACAATGGAAATTATTGATTTTAAAATGGCAGACGGGGAAATGCAATGAAGACCCACTCAAATTAGAAGTGGAGTAGAAGACAGAAATCTGAGAGGGACTTGGCACTCTGCATGCTCTTGTCATGAAAGCACCTTACTGGGTGCTAAGAAGAAATCCTGTCTATTCCTTCTCCTTAGGAGCTTTAAAAGTGAACTGGGGACTGTGGTGACAGCTCAGAGAAGTGGTTGTCTCATAAGCATTAGGGCCTGAGTTTCATCCCGAGAACTTAGTTTTTAAAATGTCAAAAGTGGCACACGCTTGTAATCACAGCACTAAAGATGTGGGGATGAATGGATCCATGGAGCTTGCCAGCCAGCTAGCTTAGCTTACTTGGTGAATGTCAGACCTATGAAAGAACCGGCCTCATAAAACAAGGTTGATTGGGTATCAAAAATGACAGCTGAGGTTGTCCTCTGGCCTCTATGTGTATAAGAACACACAAATATACTCTACACACATACATATATAATGTGTGTTTGTGTGTGTGTATGTATATATATATGGAGAAAGAAAATGAATGAGTGAAATGAGAGATCAATGTAGAAAAAATGTAGAAGAGACAGACAAAACTTCAATGAGAAGCAGTATTGTTATTACTGAAAAGCCCTCCATAAGAGCTTGACATTGAGAAAGAAAAGAATATCAAGGAGAAACTAAGATCCACCGTATGTCCCATCTCAGAGCACTGAGACTCCAGGTCTTAAGCATGAAATGCCCCACCTCTAGGATCATACAAACTATATGCAGTCCAGAAAGTCTTTATCCTCAGAGCAGCGTCTATCACGCAGGTGTAAAATGGGTTCTGCCACCTTTGCCATATCAATTCACATTCTGGTCCTCTGCTACTTCCTGCCTGTAGAAATTCTTATGATGGGCATGAGGAACACAACCTGCCAAGTGTGTATTGGGGTTAGGGTCCAAGAGGACAGTGTTTGGAGCACTTGTCACCAAATTTCTTGTCTCGCCTTTCTTCTTAGATATCACTCAGTGATAGACACATCATCTCAGGTCATCCTGAACCCTGCCTTAAGGAACAGAATTATCTCTCATGTTTTACAGATGAGGAAATCAAAACTTGAAGAAATGGTATCAGTAACCCAGTAATCTAAGTAATGAGGCAAAGTCACAGGAAAACAGATCTTCCTGTACAAATAACAGTACCCTTTCCACGGCACCCCTGCTCCCATTGTGCTTAAGATTCAGGTTTTGATCCAATGAAACTAGAATGCTGTCTTTCTTCCATCAGATTTTAGAATATAAAAGAACCATTTATCTTGTAACTATTAAGAGCCATACAGATTTAGTATAGAGTTGCCAGAGACCATCCTTTATTACTTTATGGTTTCCTTTCTAAAATTCCCCATGACAGTGCCCTCACAATAACCTATTCCTGCTCCCTGTCTTCTATTCTGAATAATTCGTTAGCAACATTCTCATGCTGATGGATTACATCTGAAGTTATTCATAAATATAAGAATAATCATTATATTCAATGCTATTGAATACTTTTATAAAAAATAAACTAAGGGTCAGTGATATAGTTTAGTGGGTAAAAGCACTTGCTGCTCAATGATGCAAGCCAGATGATCTGGGCTGAATCTTTGGAACACTCACAAAGGGGAAAGAACAGAACTGCCTACACAAAGTTGTCTTCTTATGTTTGCTCCCATTAATATCATGGCATGCACACATGTGCACATGCACAGACAATAATTAATAATAATAATGATAATAAAAATAAAATGAACATCTTAAAACCAACTAAGCATTGTATAGACACTGTCTCCTTTTAACAAACTTTTAACATCAGTTCAATTGCCATTTTTATTTCACTCTTGATTAAACTAAGGCATAGTGTTCCTGTCACCCAAGTTCTAACATCCAGTTAGTGGTCATTCTAGAGATTCAGACCTAAGTCAAACTTGAGAGCTGACAAGCTTAAACCAATTCAGATGGGTCTGTAAAACCCTGAAGTTCTCAAGGAAGAGCTTTCTGAAGTGGCAGATGGCCCACAGCAGAGTTCTACAAAAGGAATAAGCATGAGATTACAGCATTAAGAACTAATTAGAAAGTAGGTCTGTTCTTAGATTTGATGAGAAACAGAATATATTAGAAGCTCTTCTGAAAAAAAATAGACTTAAAAAAGAGGGAACAGAGGCCATTAAAAGAAAACCAATCAAAGAGTACACAAGAATTTTATATTTTGTAGCACCCTCTACTTCATGATCTTAGCAGTAAAAGATAAAATAAAAAAATTTAAAGCAAAATGTCACAGGCAGGCTTAATAATACCAAGATACAGGTCTCTATAGACAAGAAATACAATCGAATTATAAAATGGTGTGTGAGGCTAAAGTCTCAGTTTCCTGGATTCTGGATTTGCATACAGAGGATCATAGTTAGAAGTCAGGGTTGACATAGAAAAGATAAGTAGTTGTTCATTTAGTTCAGGGGGTTTCAAGATGCTTCCCCTGCCCCCCTGCCTCCTCATAGCCAAAGACTTTGTAAACTATAGTAAAAGACCAAGCATGTCCTCCCCACCAATAACTGAACGCAGCAGTTTGTGGCATGGTGATGTGATCTGTGCTGTCAGCTGTGTCCCTCAGGATAAGATATAAACAATTTAACCTCCACTTCCAGGATCAGGATGGAGTGGAATGGCAAAGCCAGTTAACAAAATGAATAAAGGAGAAAGGGGGAAGAAAGGAGATAGAGGCAAAAAGACAGAGAAAGGCTAATATTTGGTCATCACACTAAAATCTTAAGACACAAATCAAATGTTAGGGGAAACAGCCAACACACTGGAACATAAATCCATCCCATATTAAATTCACTTTATGAAACCATGTAGCAAAAACTAGAGGGACTTTGCTTAGAGAACTCAAAGAAACTATCAGTTCAAAGAAACTAATAAAGTCACAATTTCTATTTTAGAAGTGCTAGAAATTATAAGGATAGGGAAACTAAAATGAAACAAAATCCCAATTAAAAACCTTATAAATAAAATACTATTGAATAAACATGTAGAGAGGAAGCTCATACATTGAAAAAACTATACTGATAAATTCACTCAGAATGTATCACAAAAACAATAAAAATATGATACAAAGCAGTTAAAAAACAGAAGAGAATGAGAGGTTTCTAACACATGAGAAAAAACAATAAAAATATGATATAAAGCAGTTAAAAAACAGAAGAGAAATGAGAGGTTTCTAGCAGGCAAAAATAAAAGAGATAAGAACCAAAGATATTCCAGACTTGCTGTGAGTGTCATCGAATCAAACTTCTCTCTAACAACTGCAGGTTAGGTGAACCTAACAACTGAGGGAAGGTGAACACATATCTGACCTTCCAAGTGAACTTGCAGAACATCACAAAGAAGGGGAAGGAGAAAGCTCTTGAAAGCTACACAAAGAAAAGCCAGATTACTTACAAAGCAAAAGTACTTAGAATGACAGCTGACTTCTCAGCAGTAAAATAGAGGACAGGTGACACTGGAGTCAGGGCTTTGCAATGCTGAGAGAAAATGCATGTGTTCAACAGAGGTAATTTTACATTACAAAAAGGTGTCATATTACCCATATATCTTCCTTAACAAGAAGAACCACAGAAGAATGCACTTCAACAACAAAAACCAAAGAGGGAATTTAGAGGGTCAATAAAATACAAGACATACAATTCTAACACTGTAGACCATAACAAATTGATAACATTTCATATGTTTAAAAGAGTAAAGCTAAACTTCAGACAAGCACAAGATGGGTTACAAATGTTTTACACCCACATCATAGTGCTGTTTAACAAGTTGAAATTCTTCACCAGCATTTACAGTGAAGAGCACATTTTTAAAGGGTAGGGTAGACTACCAATGAAAGAATAGTGCTATAGTCTTCCAAACTAGCAGAAGAAATACAAGACTTTGGTGAGAATAAAGGAACTTAACAACCAACAGAAAAATAAAGGGGGGAAAAATAATAGAATTGAAGAGGAAAGGATGATCAAACATAAAATAACTCCAAATATACCACATAGATATACAGATAAAAGTATCAATAAAAACAAAGGTTATAATATTAGAGTTTATTTTAAGCATGACTATTGTTGCTTAAGACAGACATTCTCAGAGCAAATATCCAAGAAAATTAATATAGTAAGCCATTTATGGCAGCAAATTAACAATAGCTAGTAAATTTCAAGGTGAACAAAATTCTTACTTTAAATAAATACATTACAGAACAGTTTTTTCTCAAATTTTATGTTGTGATCTATTCCTAGATCATAGAATCAATTTAGTCATTACAAGAATATTTGAGGTTAAAAATGAATATGAAAGGAAGTTAAAAGAGTAGGAAAGTAAGAAGATGGCTGAGGCCGACAGAGATGGCTCAGCAGGTAGAAGCACGTAGTGTTCTTGCAAAACGCCCTGGCTCTGTTGCCAGCATCCACATCAGCTTGTTATCATATGTAACTCTGGCTCTCATGAATCTAGCGCCCTCTTCTGGTCACTAGGGGCAATGCATATTCATGGTGTTTTTATATATGTATATTAATTTATTTACAGGTAAAACACTCATACATATAAAAATAAATAAGTATTTTTTAAAAGAGAATAAAATGGATATGGTAGGGCAGGATAGGATAAACCAAAATAGGATTAATGAGATACTAGAATATATATCAGAGTGTTCCATGGATACAGCAGGAGTATTGCTTCATAAAGCTTTTATTTGTAGACACAAATGCGTATATACAAGAATTACTATGCAAAAATGAGTTTCCACGTTTTGTTAAGACATAATAAACACTAGTATAGAGAAACTTTTGCATTTATACAGAAGTATACGTATTTCAAAATGTCTACTGTAGTGTGATTTATCATCTTAAAAATTATAAACATCTTCAGAAGAATGGTGCTGGATAAATTAATTGGGGTCAATAGAAATTCAGTGAAAAATACACCTTTATGTGTCAATACAGAGAGAAAGCAAAACAATGCTTCATATTCTTATGAACACACACAAGATCAGTACAATAATGGTATAAAAACCAGTAGGGTATGATAAATATCAGATTTGTAAGTGTAAAAGACTCTTGGAAATAAGGATGGTGTTGGACCAGGAAATAAAATCAGGAAGGCTTACATGAGAAGCATCAGCTAAATCCATAACGGCTTATTCTTTTTTCAAGGAAGGGGGAAAATATTACGATTTAAATAATTTACTTCTACTTTTCTACATGTATTTTTGGTCCAAAATTATGAAGTTTCAGAATTGGTTTAAGATAAGCAGCCATGTTCCCAACCTCCCATACTTGGCTCATCCCTATTCTGGACGTTGGCCCTCTATCTCACTCACAGTCAACCATGAACTCTTGAGACAAATGAATTAAAGAATAAATTTCACCCTGACTTGTAACTCAAATTTATTGTTATATGGAGTCAAAGTAGAGTTAGAACCCACCAACACATGCACATGTGCCTCTACTCATACACACACACATTCATGATAGACACACACATACACACACATATGCGTGTGCATGCACACACACACACAACCACAGTAAAGTTGCATCAGAGATTCCACTGTGTGTCTGATGAGCAAAGACAAATGGTATCACTTTTCTTCACCTAATGAACATTTCAATCTTCTAATAAACATCCTAATAAAGAAAAATTGAGACTTAACTCACTTTTACTATCGCTACTGACATGCCGAAAGGTCTTAATTGGCCTGAAAACAGCTTCCAATAATAATACCCTCCTTAATTGATTCATTAAAGGAGCCCTGCTGAGAGAGGAGTGTTAACTGCAGGAGGAGGAAGGAAATAAAGCCCTGTTTCCCACTGAGTGGCCATGATCTCTCTGCCATCAACTCCCTGGGCCATTGAAGAGGATGTTAAGAATGCCCGATGCCTGGCATCAGTCTTGGTCCCAAAGAGGGCCCAGAGGGACATGGGATGTCCGTGTATCACCAGTCCTTTATGGGGCAGTGGAAAGCAAAGATGAAATCTCAAGGCATTTTGTCTTGCAGTGTGATGAATCTGCAAATGAGTAAGGAATGCAAAGAGATGCATTGATAGCAAGAGATCAGACCTCTGGTTACCAAACCCCAGCATGGTTGATCAGGCATGGGAGAACCAAGCTAGCAAAGGGACAATCGCCTGTTTGCAGGAAAGGCTATTTGGATCTCATTGCACAGACCAAGCGGTGCACTCATAGCCATGAGGTCTGAAGTCACATAGACATGGGGGACTGTCTCACTCTACCACTTATTAGCTGCTACTTTGGAAAGATTTCCCAACCTATGCTAGAACATAATGTAGGAAAATTATACTTTTATGCTAGAACATAATGTAGGAAAATTATACTTTTTATTCTGCCACAGCTTCCAGAGTGAACCAGATCTTCTTTTGCTCAAAATCCTTTAGCTGCTCACCATTGCCTCCCTCCAGTACCTTCCTGACCTCATCTCCCAACCAGCTAGACAGTGCCTTTCACCCCCACTGCTCCTCAAAAGCATCCAGCACGCTGCCACCTCCTGGCCTTTGTGCTAGCTCTGTCTTAGCCTCCAGTGCTCATCCTGTCTCCCTCCTTGATCTCCACAAGGTCCTTGATGCACTGTCACCTCCTCCAGGACTGCTTTACTTCACCTCTGCTTGCCCCAAATAACATTTCCCACTCTTTCTTCCATGGCACATATCGCCGACTATTGCTCTATGTAATTTATTTATTATGGCAACTGCTTGCTCTCCCCTGCTGTTTATTCCCAGACCTAGCCTAACAACCTAAAACAATGAGGAGTACATTCTTAATATTTGTTACATGAAAACCTCTTAAGATTGGTCTGGTGACTAAACTGGATGTCCATAAACTTTATGTCTCAACAGAGATATACAGAAGCACTCAGTAAATATTTCCTGCTATTCTGTGATGATTATTATTGTAATTATTAGTTTTTGGCCATCATACAGGATGCAAACTAATACCCCATTCATTTTGTATCGTAATACAGTTTTTCATATTCCAGTACTAATTAGGGTCTGATTCTCTTCACCCCTGGATCTTAGAAGGGGAAAGCCCTACATTTAACTAGTGTTCTGATATGGCATAACATCTTGGTATATATGGTACAAGCTGAGTACCAAACGTGATGGGTCACCCCCCCCCATCTCCCGCCTCTTTGTCAGCTTGTCCAGGGCTGAGAATCACTGCTAGGTTAAGGATACTTGTTGGGACTATGACCTACTGCCCCTCTTGTCTCTGTAGGACCCGAGTGCACATGAGCGCCATCTCCACAGTACCAACATGTCAGCAGGAGACTAGAAAGTGTCTGATTTCACATTTATCAAAGCGTAAGGCAGGAAGCAGGAAGAAAGCCGCGTGACTTGCCTGCTAGAGTCCTCGAAATTTAAGCTGCTGCTGAAACACTTGCGTTTCTCTCCAGGAAAAGGAGAAAACAGCAACCATCTGGCCAACCCATAACCTCCCAGGCGCTAATGAGATGCCTTCTTTGTCAAACACTTAGGAGCCTCTGTGATAAAGCACCACCCTGGGTAAATAATGAATGGAGCAGACCCACTAACTCAAAGTTTGACTGTATCTTCTGTTTTCTTAACATGAAGGAAGACAGGAGCAGCGGAGGCAATGAGCCGTTCGGCACTGGGAGCCAAAGTCTGCTCTCTACTTTGCAGCTGATAAACCATGTGAAGCCCACATGGCAGCCAAGATACTAAGTGCTGGCTTCTGTCTCTCTCCCATTGCGTCCAGCCTCCTTTGTTCTGTGAATGGCACCTGTGTGAGGCAACATGGTTTCATATCTCTCAGCACACTGATGGTCTTATCAATGCGACTGTCTACACAGTGTTCAGGAGGCAGGAGGGGAGAGTGGTTAAAGGTATAAGTCTCTGAGAAAGAAATTCTTGAGTTCAAATCCTGAATCTGCCAGTTAGTGTCTCCGAGATCTCAGGCCAATTACTACACTTCTTGGAGCCTCTGTACATATGATGATGACAACACTTAACCCATAAGACCTGTGGAGCCATAGATCAAATGATGAATGAAGTCACCTAGCACTGAGTCTGAAGATCAACAAGTACTTAATAAAAACTTCCCATCTGAAAAGTCTGGAAGAAATCAAAAGCCAGGGTGCTGTTGTAGTCAATAATCCAAACATTGCACAAACACCTGCTCTGTGCCTACTGATTCTAAGTTCCAATTTAGCCACCAAAGATACAGCGGCAAGCAAAGAAGACAGGATGCCTTGCGCTTACCAAGCTTTCTGGTTGATGAATAATGACTGATACATAATTGCATGATCATGCTATGCATAATACTTTACCTATATTAATTTACTTAATATTGCAACCACTTTGTGGAGTATTATTATTATTATTAATTTTCAGCAGCAGCATCTCCATAAGACATAAGAAGCAACTGAGACACAAATGGTTAAGGAAACTGTCCCAGGTCACGAAGCTGCTGAGCCCTAAACCAAACTTCTGAATTCAATTAGACTGACTCCCAAGTCTACTCTCTTGAGCAATTCCATATACACATATATTCCCTGCAGCTGCTGGACAGTGAACTCTTTGCAGATAGAAAATGCAACTCATTCATTTGTGTGCCATCAAAAAAGTGGGGGCTTGTGAGACTGTTCAATAAATGCTCACTTGTAGAGTAAAGGACAGAGTTTCTTTGATGCGCTGGAGTTACTCTCCTCGCTAGAGCTACTCTCTTCACTGGAGCTACTCTCCTCGCTAGAGCTACTCTCTTCTCTAGAGGTACTCTCCTCGCTAGAGCTACTCTCTTCACTAGAGCTACTCTCCTCGCTAGAGCTACTCTCTTCACTAGAGCTACTCTCCTCGCTAGAGCTACTCTCTTCACTAGAGCTACTACTCTCCTCGCTAGAGCTACTCTCTTCACTAGAGCTACTCTCCTCGCTAGTTTCTTGACATCCCTCCATAAGCCCTGGGTATACAGTGAAAATGCACTATTCTTCTGAATGTATAGGGGGGTTATTAAATAGATATTTGATTTTCCCGAAATGGTGTTGAGTTTTCCTTGAACCCCCTGCACTCTACCCCATACCCTCAAATACAAATGGCATGCATTTGCGAGGATTCTAGCAGATGGTGACAGAATGTATGGTGAAATGTGCCATTCCCTCATTTTGGAAACCAACATAACATTCCAACTAAATTCAACAAATGTCAGAAGTCAGTTGTGTTGGTGTATGTCTATACCCCCGGCACTTAGAAAGCTAAGGCAAGAGGATTGGGAGTTGGAAGCTACACGGCAAGATATTGTCTCAAGAAAAGAAAAGAGCAAATCACACTCATATGCTTCCCAACTCAGACACCTCTAACTCCCCATTATTCTCAAGGTTATCTAAACAAAAATCACTTGAAGCTAAATTGAAGAGGAAGAAAAAGATAGAGACAACTATTACATTGAAGGAGATGAAGGCAGAAGACAGGTGCTCCTTGGAAGCTAAGATTGACAGCTCCATAGGACTATCTGGTCTGTACTGAAAATGATTGATGCCTGATCCATAATAATAATTATTTTTATATTAATTCCATTGTATATGTTGTGTTATTTTTTTAAAAATATATGTTATTATATTTTCTGTAGTTACGTTTAAAATCAATCTAAATCCATCTTACCTTTTAATTATAACATCATTCTGCATAACATTAAAATATCAATATAACATAATTTTATTTTATTATAACTTCCATTTATTAATAAAGCATACTAGGTTCTGAATTTCCCACACTGTCTCATTTAAACCCTAAAATAATCATGAATAAATAGCAGCAATACAATCTCTATCAGTTAAAAATCAAACAAAGTTACTATAACGATACCTAAAATATATAGTTAATTCAACAAGAGCCCTTACTGTGTAACAGTCTAGAAACAGTGCTATGTACAGTTCAAAGATGCTTTGACAAAGACACTAAGTAAGTGACTGAAGGGAAGGGTTTTGTTTTTGCAGTTTTCTCCCTGTAGCACTATGTTACTGCAGAGTCAGCCTGCCATCATCAAAATGAGTGGCGTTCTGTCTCATGATGCAGGCACATCCCAGCTAGCTGGCAGTTGGAAAGAGCAATGAGAGAGCATGCCCACTTCTTTTTAAGAACAAATTCCCGAAGCAGCTCACATCACCTGTGTCTCTTTGATGGGGACTTTGTCATAGAGGATTGTAAGGAATAAGCGAGAAAAAACAGTGGTCTTCCGTCCATTACTTTTTCCTCCTCTTTTTGACATTAATAATTTAAAAAAAAAATCAGTCCTCATGTCGTCGTTTGAGTTCTTACTCGCCAAAAACTTCAAACCCTGGGGCTGGGAAGAGAGCTCAGTTGGTACACCACTTGCCTTATAAGCATGAGGGCCTCAGTTCAATCTCCAGAACTCATGAGAAAAGAAGAAGAAGAAGAAGAAGAAGAAGAAGAAGAAGAAGAAGAAGAAGA
>LOEQ01001941.1:38278-63494 GCA_001685075.1 Bramus lutescens
GAAGAAGAAGAAGAAGAAGAAGAAGAAGAAGAAGAAGAAGAAGAAGAAGAAGAAGAAAGGAAAAAAACTAGATATGGTGGTGTGGACTCATAATCTCAGCAATGGAGAGATAGAACAAGGAGGATCCCTGGGGCCTACTGGCCAGCCAGGCTAGGCTAGTCTAATTGATCATCTCCAGGCCAGTGAGAAGTCAAAAGAAGTAGACTGTGTTACTGAGGATGATAACTGATACAGTCCTGAGGCATGTGTGTGTATATGCATATGCATAAAAGTCTTCAGACCACCATAGACAGAGTGACCTTCTCGTACCACAGATGACAGGCTCAGCCATGGAATCTCCCTTGTGCATGGAATGTTACTGGGCACAATGCAAGCAGAAGCTTTAGACATGTTGACTGGTTCAACTGGACTCCTGCTACAAGTACACTCTAAGAAGAACTTAGCCCCAAAGAATAGTCGGAGCTGAAAGCAAACACATGTAGAATGACCCAAAGCTAACGTACCATGAGGCCAACTCCACTCTCTGTGCAGTCTAAAGCAATGTCATTTGCTGTACGCAGGCTAGATCTGTTGAACAGAATTGGGAATGTGAACCTAAGTGCATCTTTGCTATCGGTCACTGGGTTTAAGACAGTTATTGTATCACATTGTTGAAACAACTGGCTGTTGGAGAAATGGGATTGGAAGAAGGATACTGCCATAGTGAAAACCTAAAATATGTACCTGTGGCTTGGGGAGTAGGCAGATGGTGAGGAAGCTGTAATGGAAGGCTGGAAACCTTCCATTCCATGGTATTTCATGAAGAAGCACTTGGCGAAACTCATCTGTAATGATTTGGAAGACAGAAAATATGCCTAATGAACTTGAAGCATTGGAGAAGGAAGTGACCAGGAAGAATATTTATTGTGTGATATACTTGTGTGGCTGGATAAGGTATACGAGACAAAGTGGGGCTGTAAAAAAGAACTGACCAGTTTTCCAGCAGAACTGAGAGGGAATAGAGAGAGCTCAAAAATCCCAGGACTTCCAAGTCAGGAGATGGAAATTATCTCTCACTCCACCATTTGATTACTCTCAAGGGTGCGGCTGCCATGTCCTTTATAACAACTTCTTAAGGACTTAAAGTGATGCCTAACTATGCCCTTGAACTGAGAAACATAAAAGGCACAATCCTACAGAGACCTAATATAACCAAAGTAGCCAAAATTCAGTCTTAAGAGAAAAAGAGAGACATCGCTCTCAAAAACATCATAGGTATAACTTTCAGAGCAGGGAATTGACTGAGATCAAATCCTTTCAAAGTAGCTATAATGATGGAATGCCATCAGCTGGAGATAGCTGTTTGAAATGGAAAATGATCCCTGCCCTCCCAATTTCTAAAAGCAGAGAGAAAGGGTTGGGCTTCTAAAGTCCTCTTTAGCGGTGGCCACAGCAAAAGAAGAACCTCCTGGAGGGCGGAGCCAAATAACACAAAGAGCACTAGAGGAGGGTCTGACCCTCAGGTCAACACACTGTGACCCAGGGTAAAGCCCTGCTGTCCCTGGTTTGGGAAATATTATGTTGGAATATAACCACACACACACACACACACACACATACACATTCATATGTTATTCACACTGCCCTTTTTAAAGCTTACAACAGATACATACAGTCTACAAAAGCTAAAATACTTAGTATCTGGCCCTTCATAGTTCACAGAGAGTGAACAGATCCTCTGCACCCACAGAACGAAGCAACCTGGCTTCTCTTACACAGTGGGATTTCAGAATGCCTATAAGTCAGTTATTGCAGTATGTCTGCCATTGCCTGCTTCAAATAGGAATATGTGAGGCAGTGTTCACACCTCCAGTCAACTTTGCTCGTTGGGAGGTTAAAAGGCAAATTCCTTGTCTTTTCAGGTTATTGGTATCTTAGTCAATGGGAGCCATGTCAGGATTTGGGATGATTCCGAGATCCCAAACTTCAAGCCTGCTATGGACTGAATGAGACATTTGAAGGTAAGGCATGGCAGAAAGTAAACTCTGCCTGTAGAGCAGTGAAGAAGACCAAACTGTCATGTTTTTTGCTGTTATTGAATTCCCTTCTGCCTATAGGGATTGACTTGCTTTGGCCAAAGGAATGTCATCAGCCATGACAGCAACAGAAGCTTCATGTGCCTATGTGGTTTGTTCTGGATCTTGCATTTCTATGCACTATTGAGAGAAGAATATCCCTTCAACCTGGTGAGCAGAGTAAACACATATGGAACAGACCTGAACCAAAGATGAGGTCTTAGCCAAGCCCAGTGAGCCTGAAATCTGAAGCAGTAGCCTCCAGATTAGCCCAGCTTTCATCATCTAACCCTTGTCAGTCTGCAGATCCGTCAATGATAAACAGGAACTAGTGAGCCACTGAGAACTGAGTGGCCTGCTACCCACACAGTTGGCATGTAAGGCTACCACAGTGTGGGCAGGTGGCTGGGATCTGGCAGACTGTCAATTTGGAAACCCAGAAAACTTCATTCAAATCTCAACTCTCTCACCTGCTTTTCAACTAGAGGAAGTGACTATACCTTTTTGAGTCTCGGGGTTTCAAAAGGAGTACAGGAAAACTCAGCCCTACCCCAGTGGTATCTGAGTATTTGGGTGGTGGGAAAGAAGAGGGAAGAGTAGGGCCCACAAAAATAAATTATATTTAAAAATGTTACAATGCATATATGTTTATATTTATTACTTTGTGTACTAATTTGAAATAAAAGTTCTAAATGGGAAGGTCAATATAAGACTCAATAGCATTTCAATATGATTGTGAGCAGGGTATGGAGATATGAAGTTTCTTCAGTATTACACTTCTGTTCTTCTAAAGCTGCCTGATTTTATTTTTAATTAATGTCATACAGAGAGTAGATGACAGTGATATCTTCTGACCCCCAAGTATGGCCCCATTAGGTTTGGAAAGATAAACATCTCCAAGCTGGTAGTATTTTAATCATTTTTTCTTAATTTTGTTTATGTGATTCCTGATTTTTTCCCTCCACTGAACATCTATTAATTCTATTATAAGAAAGCAAAACAACATAAAGGCTATTTACTTGCAAATGGATTGTGCTACCCAGTCTCTTACTCCTAGGCACCCCCCTAAGTCTCTCCCTTCCTGTGATGAAGGGACAATAACACTAGTTATAATAACCCAGCTGCCAGGTAGCAAGAATGTTCTGTGAGCCCACATTCCTGCCTCAGCACAGAATGAGGAAAACACAGGACTTTCCCTTTGCATATGAGCCAAAGTCCCTGAAAGCCCAGCCAGCCAACAGTTCCCAGCAAAAAGCCCTCCATGGGAAATGTTTTTTTAAAACTGTGTCCTCCAAATAGCGTTCCCTATGTCCCGGTGCCACTCGGCCGGAGTCTGGGGTATTACAATCTGATTACATTGTGTTCCTGTCAAAAATACTTTTCTTCCTCCAAAATGCCAAAGGGAAGAGCACAGGTTTCCTAGAAATAACTCTAAATTGTCTCCTTGTACCCAAGAATGCAAGCAACGTGGGCACAGATGTTGTCCAAAGGAACAGGGAAGGTCAAGTCCATACCACTGATGAGTTCCATTTGTTCTGCAAAGTCAACCAATGCGGGTTTCTAGGGAGAATTATTTGAAAAATAAATCTACCCACACATTCCTCTCAGCCCTTCAGCTAAAGCAGTAGAACCCACCAGAAACCTCTCAGCTGGCTTTCTAGCAGAGTAGCTAAGCTGGGCAAGCACACCACAACGTGGAACCAATGATCAAATTTTCCTCTGATGCAGTGGAATCGCTGAATGTAGGATCTGTCCAAAACTTAGTATTTCATCTGTCCAATAAGTATTTATTGAATGAGTGGTTAACTAGCACCTCACCACCCAATCCCATCAGCTGACGGAGGAGGGGGGCCTGTGGAGAAAGCATGTTATATACAGAATGTGGAAGCCAGCCTTCCATCAGAGGCTGCTGTTATCCACTGGTGGGGTGGCTGTGGACAGCTGCAGAGTGGCCTGTGTTCATCTGGAAGATGAAGGTGGCCAAATGATCTCTGAAGTGACTTTGTAGCATGAAGCCACATCCTCTTCGTGACAAGCGGCAACCCCTGCTCACTCAGCCTCATCCAGGCACTGTGCTAATAACCACTTTGCTCTTGTCATCTCAGGGGATGCTCAAGACAGCCCTTTGAGCTACTAGGATTATCTCTACTCTAGGTAAAGAAAGACCCAGGGAAGCGAGTGAAGAGACGTCCCCAGTGCCACAGAGTGGAAGAGGAGCTGAACTCTTAAGGTAGAAGCGCAAGCTCTCCAACATGAAACCACAAAGAATCTGCTTCTACGGCACATCTCTGTGCGTTGGCTGCCCTCTGGGACGGCCGCATCTTCTATGCAGCTCATTTTCCATGTAGCTGAATTCTAAGAAAACTGCTTTTAAAAAATGCCTTTGGCAGAAGGTAGCCCTGCAAGCAGGCCTCGTTGGGCAGCTATCCATTTCCTCAGGGTTCCAGAGAAGGCTTGAGACCCAAAACTACTGTCAAACGTCAGGAAATCTGAGAAAAGAGAGAGTCAGGACAGTTACAGAGGGTGGCGAGCAGTCCCAGGGATGGAGTTGTTTGAGTCACTTTGAAACACACTCTGAGAAGGCAAGAGAAAGAAAAGGAAAATTAAGTGTATTTTTCAAGCCACTTGGGAGAGCTGTTAAGATTGTGACCACCCTCCAGATTCCTCAGTACACTGCCATTCATCTCCTTCTGTCTCAGGCATTCCCAGGGAAGACCCTGCCTGGGACAAGAGGACAGAGCCACAGAGCCAAGAATACTTAGGACCTCTCCATGGTCTCCAAACACACAAAAACTAGCCAAGATCAATGGCTTTGACTGAAAACTTGGAATAGAATACAAAAGATTTTTTTAAAATATTTTTTGTATTTTTTTGAAATTATAATATAATTACATCATTTTCCCCTTCGTTTTCCTCCTTCCAAGTCTTCCCACTTATCTCCTTGCTCTCTTTCAAATTCATGGCCTCTTCTTCTTTGTTGTGATATATATTCCTAAATACATAAATACAACCTGCTCAGTCTGTATAATGTTGCTTACATGCATATGTTCTCAGGTTCAGCAGTAGGACACATTTCTCAAAGAAAACAGAAAAATCAAATAAAGCTCTTTTAAAGTCATACATGAGTTTTTTCAAGGTGCTAAAAATGAAATCAAATGTCTAGTAATAACAAATGTGCAGTCCCCCAGTGTCCCAGGTAATGAACATATATACCTGACAGAGAAGAGAAGGGAAACACAGCTCATATTTAGGAAGCAAAAACTATTGAGGAGTTAGGTAGGGGGAAAAAAGAGTAGGATTCATTAGCGGCCTGTCTCCTAAACCAGATGGCCTTAAGCCTAAAATAGAAAGGGGAAAAAAATAAAGAAAAGAAGGAGGGGTAGTGAGTGGAATTAGATTTCTTCAAGAGAAACCTACAAGTGCAAATTTAATTCTATGGTGTGTGTGCAAATGTGTGTGCATATAAGGGGGGGACTTTTCCTTCGTGACAGATGAATAACAATCAGTGACTCTAGGTGGCTGCTGTTCTTGCCACTGAGAGGAAGTCCCATTGGGTCTGCTAACAAATGAGCTCAGCGAGCCTTCTTGTTAGTATTGGGCAAATGATCCTCTGGATATGCCTAATCCAAACCACACAAAGGAGCGAGGCCATAGGAAGGCAGTGTGCTTGAGGCAAAATGACATTTGTCATGCTGAAATCGCCTGTTCCTCCTCCGCCACCATCCCCCACTTTGAACACTGACTCCTTGCAGCAGTGGGCATTATGAGAGAACAGGCAGAAGGATCTGCATTCCTCTGCCTCTGCTCTTCTGCCACCACCTCCCTCCTGCTCTCCATCTCCCTCTCTGAATGAGGCTCACAGGTTGAGCTGCCTCTGTCCTAAGCTGAATTGAAACATCTTTTAAGACAGTCACATTCCTCCCTAAATCTGGTCAGCAAGTGCTCTCCAGATCCACCTGGCAAAGTAGAAGGTTCGCGAGTCCCTTTACCGTGATGGCTACAGACACCGTGACACAGTGGGTACAGACAGACAGACAGACAGAGATGGGGGCAAAGGCCATTCCCAATTACTTCCAAGGCTGCTTCAAAAACAGCTGCTTCCTACCTCCCCGACTCTGAACATCATATCCACCTAGACTGCCAAAATAAAAAAGGCCTGTAGCAGAAATATTAAAATTTAAAGCTCTACAGTGTGTGAGGGTGGAGGCTAGGGTTCTAGGGGGACTTGCATGTTATCTTCAATCCAAAAACTCCACCTAGGGATTTTTTAAAAATCTGTGAAGAGGTTTAGTGCAAGAACAGAACACGGGATGGGAAGAGAAGAGACTAAGACAATGAGAGGAGAAAAACTAAAGAAGGGAGAGCGGAGGGAGGGAGGGAGGGAGGGAAGGAGAGAGGGAGGGAGGGAGAGAGGGAGGGAAAAAAAGGCTCCTGGGATACAGTCTCATTCCTTGCCTGACAACTCCCTCACTTTGAGCACAGTAACACTGCCACCTAGAGCCTGAGACCTACTTTCCTCTACTTGAGCACCACTGTGCAAGACCGGTGTATATTCCTTTAGGAGCCTTAGAAAGGGGAAAGTCCATTTATGGGGGACCGGGTAGGGCATCACCAAGAATTTCAGCATCTAACCATTTCAAAGTGGGTAGTTTCATTAAGTGCCCACTGTGCAGCAGGGACTGAGAAGTGCCAAGAATATAAAGATAGATATGACTATACTTTCTCTGCTCAAAGATCTGACTAGAGAGAGGAAACAAACATATACATAAAACATGAAGAATGGGAAATACTTTCAGTGTAGAAATGCATCCTAGAAATGATGAAGTAAAGAAGAAATTAATTCTGACCAGAGCAGTTGGGAGAGGAGGATGATCTAGCCAGAACTTGGAAAAACGAAGGAATTGGAAGCTGGGCATCAGAGGAAAATCAGACTGAAGCAACCATCAAACGGTGTATGACATCTTGGAAATGCACCGTGAATGCTCACCGGAACTGGTTTGCAATGCAGGCATTACCTATAGGAGAAAGAACAATAAAGATCAGAAGGAAGAACTGGGCCAAATTGTACCTGACTCTGGATGTAAGACTGAAAGAATTTCCAAGTGAACAAGGACAAGATTTCATAAGTTTCATTCTGGCATATCCAGTGCCTGGAGGAGAAGTTAGCAATTAGATTCTCAATTACAAATTATA
This sequence comes from Bramus lutescens, assembly GCA_001685075.1. Lineage (NCBI taxonomy): Eukaryota > Metazoa > Chordata > Mammalia > Rodentia > Cricetidae > Bramus > Bramus lutescens. The sequence continues at coordinate 45,526 of LOEQ01001941.1, forward strand.
TAATAATTTGTAATTGAGAATGACAGGAAACTCATGAAAGTTTTGAAGAAACATAGCAACTTTTTAAAAAATAATATAACAGTCTGTAGAAACAGAAAATGAAATGCTTGAAATACGTCATTAAAATTTTACTGCCAAGGTCTAGTTGAACAAAAGACTAGCCTGAGCCCAGTGCAGGGAGAAAATGGAAAGGTGTAGGTGCTGACAAAGCCTAATGAGGGGGTGAGGTGCGTACACACATCGAACCAGGGGTTGACCTCAATCGCTCTCCAACTTGTTTTTGAGACAGGTCTCTCAATGAAGCTAGAACTCACCAATTCAGCTAGAGAGGCTGGCCACCCAACCTCAGTGGTCCTCAGCCCAGAGGTTATGGCTGTTTACTTCTTTTTCTTTGTCTTTCAGTGAGTGCTCAGAACCAAACTCAGGGACACATGCTCCCACAGCAAGCCCCTTACTGACTGACCCAGCCCCAGTAGAGTCGAAACTCGGCAGCAGGTATGTGGCTTAAGCCTAGGAGGTGGCACTGGCCAAGACAAGGGATGAACGTGGAAGGAGAAACAGTTTGGAGTAGAAGATAATAAGCTTTAGTTGAGAAATGGTGTCTCTGTTTTTCAAGAATATAATCAAGTAGAGAAGCTGACAAGCAGTTAAAGATGCTGTGGTACTCAAGGCTGGAAGGCCCTGGCACACACACAATCTGTACATGCAGGGACATGGGCACATTCACGTTTGATGGAGGTTAGTGATGCTTCTTCTCATCCTGGTGCTAGGGATGAGCCTGTAATGTCCTTGGAATTAAACTTGCTCTCTCTGCCATGGTAAAACTAGAAGACTTGAGGAAGCATCTTAAGATTCTACCTCTGGAAAATGGGGACTGGTGTAAGATTTAACTGAGCTAACCTATGGGACATACCTAGCCCACCATCTGGCACCAAGTGAACACTCAATAAATGGTAGCATGTCACCTGCTGTACCTTATGAAGAAGTGTAAAAAGTGGGAGAATCAAGTTCAAAACCAAGTTTATCGTCTGCACGACACTAGACAGGAGAACTGGCCTCTCGGTTTCATCTGATTGATAAGAAGGGAAGCAACTATCTGCAACCTCTATCTCATGGGATAAAATGAGATAATGCATGCTTATCAGCTGAACGTCAGCTCATAGTTAGGCCAGATGATTTATTAAATGGAAGAGTGTAGTGGGAAAGCCTTTGAGTGTCAAGATACTCACTTGACAGAGTAGGGGAAGCCCTCTGAGTGTGTAGTGGTTCTAGGCAAGCGTGTGTCTTTATAATACACCTTCCCCCAAAGAAAGAGAATCTTCTCTGGCCCCACTGAGGAAATTCTTCCCTCGTCACTTTTCCACGTTCCAGACATGCTTTCATCACCGCACAATTTCCTTTATTTCATCTTCAATTGAGATTTAAAAAGAAATCTTTGAAACTCCCCAGCTGGTAGAACCACTAGGGAATCAAAGCCCATTTGTCCTCTCTCCATGTTCCCGACATGGTCTGCCAATCAAACTCACACTGTTAATCTGCAGTGAAAGGAAATGGGTCATTATTTAAAGGAAACAAAGACAACCGCAGTGGAGGAACAGGAACAAACAAGGTTGTTCAACTTCTGACCCACAAAGAGTTCTTTTTGTTGCTTCGTGGCCCTGTCAAGTCCCTGTAGACCACGCCAGTAAGGAAAATGCAAAGATGGACGGACAGCTGCTGATTCCTGGCCTGCGGCCATCGCCCCAGCACCACATCTGTGTTTAGGTGGTGGGATGCACACATGCTCACTGGGCTGGAACTGAGGGAAATGGAATATGATGTGACCTTCTTCAGCTTAGCTTACAGCACAACACGGGGTCTTTTTCTCAGTAAGCATTTAGCTTCAGCTAATCTCTTTCAAGACCAGGTACCTACCATTGTGTAGGGGATTCAGAGGAGAGAGTGAGTCCTCACCAGGCTCTTCTTGGCCTCACCTTCCTGGCGCTCCTCTCTGCTCTCAGAACTGCCCTCTGGTGTGACACAACTTCTTTGTCCCCTCAACCTTGTCTTCTCTGAACTCTCTAGTCCTCTATTCCTTGAGATGCCCTCATGTGATATATTCTGCTGCCCCTACTCGTTTCTAAATAATAAAAAATACATATCTACAAAACACATCTGAAATCGTATTATTATCTGCAAACCCAGATAGCTCCTGTGGATTAAGCCTCCAACTCCACTTCTTTTGCTGCTGGAACTTAATGCTCTCAGCATTCCTGGTCCTGGAGACAGGGACTCACTCCAAAGGGTTTTCTGTCCACAGGTCTAATAAGCTGCCACTTGCATTAGCTTCCCCCTTATTCCTGCAGCCTCTGATCTTTGGGAAACTGATGTCACACATATATGCTCAAGTCCATTTCTATTCAGAGCTATTTGATGGTTCTCATATGACCTGATTTAAAACACATGCAGTCTTGAGTGTGAGCCTCAGTTTTCTCCCTAGTCTCTGTATCTGATCTTTCCCTTCCTGCCAGATCCCCATTCCCTGCCCACTGAGGGTTGTCTGTTGGTCAGGGTTCTGTCAGAAAGCAGAAAACTCAGCCTCTGAAGGTCTGAGAGCACAGAATCCACATGTGGGACTATTAATAGGGTGTATATAACATCAGGGGAACAGCATCAAAGCTGCAGAAAGTGACTTCACAGAGATCAGAAACCAGTCAAAAGCCCTGCCTGTCTCAGACCAGAAGGGGCAAGGGATAAAACCGGTGTTCGGCTGGGTCCCCCTGGATGCAGAGAATGATGAGCCTCAGAAAATATGACAGAGAGAACTTCAGCCTCTGCCGGAGCCTTGGCCTGCTAGGAGTGGGAGAATGACAGGAAGAGGATAGGGAACATGTCATCTCGCCATCCTTGCTCTGATGACCTCTGATGCCCCCAGGAGATCTCGGGGTAAGGAAGCTGTGCAAGCCTTCCATAGATATCATACTCCTGGGACACAGAGAAAGGGCAAGAGGGACCAGAAGGGATGCAGTAGAGAGGCAGGGCAAGGGGAGAATAAGCTGTACACTCCATCCGTGCGCCCAGTGTTCAGGCAAGTACAACTAACATCTCCTGTCCCACACAGCATGGCATGGCCCTGAGTCCAGGCTCACAGGGGAGATTTCCTCATTGGGAGACACAGAGAGTTACACATTCAGTACACCTCGTGCCTAGTGACGCGCCTGATGACATGGCACAGAACAAAGACACAAATGCGAGACCCATCCTACAAAAGGGTGTTCAAAAGAACCCCCACATATCCAAAGCACTCTCCGTTCATTCAAAAGGAGAAACAAGGGCTAGGAAGGAAACTGTGACCTATATGTGATGGAAATCTGCCCAACACAGCATCTCCTCCGGTCCCTTTTAGGCCTGGATGACATCTGCCCCACGCTGCACCCTCCACACCTCTCAGTCCTCAATGGGCAGCTAAGGTAAAGACTGCTAAAGAAATTGGGGCTTTAGAGCCCAGGGTGTGTTGTGCAGAGCCTCTGCCCAGCTGCCAGACCCCGTGAATTGATCAATGGAATAGTGAGAGCAGCTATGCATTGAACAGTTCTTCTCAGAATAAAGGCTTTCCTCCCCACGCTGTACTTGCCTTTTGTCAAGGAAAAGAAAAGAAGAATCAGCCTGGAGTGAATTCCTTGGAGAGGGAGGTTGGTAGGCAGCAGATGCAAGCTTGCACACAGTGCATTTGTCTGAAGCCCATGCCCACTGTACCAGGGTGGGAAGCCTCTGCCTCCAACATTCCGGGACCACCCTGGCTGGGATTTGGCTTCCTTCCTTCCAGAAACAGAGAAGCCATGCTTCCATCCAAAGAAGGTGACACAGGGGTGCTGTGGATATACAGAGCTAGAAGCACCCTGGTGGCTGTGTAGGAGCATGTTCTCAGGGAGAAAGTCAGGAACACTGAAGGATAATCTTCTCATCCTACAGTCAGGAAACATTCCTGCTAAGTCTCCAAAGCAAGAAAGCATGGATGCTGAAGCTAGACTGGAAGGGTTCGAATCCTAGCTACCCGACTCACGATCTTTGGAGATCTTAAGCAATTTGAGTCTTTTCTCTGCCTCCTTGCTAGGAGACCTAGGTGATTTTTAACTCATGCCATACAGTGAACACAGTGCCTAGCAGAGAGCAATAGTTCTCAAGATAAACCAGCTGCTGAGACACATGTGCAATAGGGATGGCCAGGGGCAGACAGAACATTTATAGGCCGATCTCTTGGAATACATAACGATAATAGTGGGTAACATTTGTTGACCATTTACTAAACATTGGGCACTGTTGCGAGGGTGTGCACTGCTGTCATTTAATCCTCTCCATGACTCCATGTTCAGAAGCAGACACTGGGGTGAGCCCTGTTACATAATTTGCCCAAGGTTATTCAGTTGGTGAGCGCCAGAGCTTAGAATTGAAGATCAGCAATAAAAAAGTAGCCAGAAGATAAAGTTCATGATTATAGTTGGTGAGAAAATACTAGGGAGAAAATGAAAAAGTCTGCAGAAGCAGAACACAGGGGCAGGCGGTCTGGGCCTCCGATCAAGGTGTAAAGCAAGGAATGCCATCAATCATGCAAAGAGCCAGGGTGAGAACTCCAGGCAAAAGGAATAGCGTAAGAGTTAATGCTGATGGGAGGAAAGGTACTGGGGTGTTCAAGAAATTGGAATGGGACAAAAATAACCAGAATGGTACAAGTGGGAGGCAGAAGGGTGAGTTGGGAGTCCGAAGTACAGGCGAAGCCAAAGAGTGGCAAAAACTCTGACTCCGTACAGAAGGCTGCTAGAGAAACTTTGTAGGAAGGTTCACCTGGACTGATTGGTTCCATGGAGTGAGCCTTGAAAGAAAGAAAGCAAGGGATTTTGGGGGGGAATAATCATAATAATGTGTATTGACTTGGACCAGATGAGTATCACAATCATCAAGGAAAATAGTTTGTGACCATTGTGGAATAAAGACATGCTTCACCTCCCCGACAGGATGAGACAAATAAAATTCTTTTGTCTCATGGCCATCATCATCACTACCATTGTCACTGCTATTAATCACAGTCCCTGGTCAGAGAAGCCCCCTGGACTGTCATGATACCATGCAGGCTCCCAGATGAGGGGCCTACCATCAAAGTGGCAGCACAATGCCTCAGCTATGACACATACACAGATAGCCAAAGAAACCCTGGCTATAGACGTCCAGAAAAAGAGGCAGTACAAATAGCCTGAAGCAGCAAACGGAAGGATGAAGACATAAAGCAATCATGGGAATTGCATGCGAGATACAACCGACTGTTTATCACACTTCCTTTGCCTGTATTGCCCATAAGGGACTATCAGCATGCACTGCCCTCTTCTTTCAAGGTCTGCATCTTTGATACATTACTACATAATATTGAGCTACTTATTCATTCATGATACATACAAAAGCATTATTGAGTGAATCTGCTCTATCCCACTATTGAGCATCAGGGAAATGCAAAGACAAATAAAATACCACCTAAAGGCTCTTGATTTCACAGTGATGAGAACAATTATCATACAGTACTACTGCAGTCAGCATGAGAGAAGGAGATGCAGCTGAGGAATGCTCAAGATGAGCCTTTCACCCAACGCCAGGGGGCAGATTCTTAGGGAAGACAGAGAAATAGAAAGGGAGTGGAGCTTGTACCAGAGTAGAGAGCCCTTATGGGGCATTAGAAAGAAAAGGGTAATCAGTATGATTCAAGTTCCACATCAAGGAGGAAGTAAGGGGACTCAATGCAAGTCCAATCAGGAAAAGCCTTTAGGCTACACTTGGAAATTAGGACATTTCCCAGATCCGCTAGGGAGCCATATTTTAAGACATGCATAGTGGCCTTTTCCCCCATTTGCAATCATTCTATGTGCAGAGCAATGTAGAGGAAACGGTACTGAAGACAGCCTGGACAAGATCCCTGTGTAACTCAGATAAGAAATAAAGATAGGAGTCAAAGTAGATGCAGAGAAGAGAGAGGAGGAGAAGAGAGAACACCAGAGAAGGCCAAGAGGATGTTGTGATTACTTTGTGTGTATGGTGTGGGAAGACAGAAAGAAAAGTATTAAATTTTCTACTCATGGATGAGAAATTAGATCATGTAAAAACTGGTCCTGTGGGCAAAATTTACTAAACATGGTAAACAAGGGGAAGACACTAAATGTTTCTGAACAGGGGAATCATATGACCGTGGATATGGTTTACGGGAAATGCCCATCATACATCAAGCAGTGGTTGAAGAAGAGTCAGTGGTGGTATAAGACATGATAGGATGTTCCCATGATAGAACATGGCTATGAAAAGCTTGTGCATCAGAAAGAAATGCAAGCAGTGGGTATTAGTCACTTCTCTGCTGCTAAGATGAAATACCCTGAGCGAAGTAACTTCATTAGGGAAGAAGGGGTGCATTTTGCTCACAGTCCCAGATTATAATCTATCGTGGTAGGGAGGTCACAGGGGCAGAATTGTGAGATAGTTGGTCCGTTGCAAAAAGCAGTGAACGCTTGGGCTCAGCTAAATGTCTCCTTTTTAAAGAGCCTGGGATCTCTACCCAGGGGATGACACCCAAATTGGTGTGGTTTTTCTATCCCTCTTCCTTCCATGCCCAGAGATTAAATAATCGCTCACATATGTGCCTGGGGGCTTGTCTCCTAGCTGATCCCAGATCCTGTCAAGTTGAAAATTGACACTAAACCGTCACATAAGGTCTTAAAGAGACCGACCAAGAGCAAGGGCCAACCCATTTAGCCTTGGTGAACAGGAAAGAAGCATCCTCTGGAATGGGACACTGCAGTGAAAAATAAAACCAGCTAAGATCACTGCTAGGGGCAGGAGAACATGCATCCCAGGCTCTTGACAGCATCTGCAGCTCTAGAAAGCCAGCCAACAATGAGTAGCACACATGCAATGCACCAAAGACCAGTTGCTAAGGACACAAAAACACTCAGAAATAACTGATACATTAAAAAATAAAAATAAAAAAACAAGTTGCAAAACAACCCAGCTATTGTAATCCTGTTTGTTAGAAATATGTTTGCCAACTGCGAAACCCCACACCAGAATGTTTACAGTTGCCATCCCTGAAAAAGAGAATTACAGGTGATTTTATTTTCTTCTAGGTGGTTTTTTTCTATTTTCTACCACGAACAAGCATGACTTTTGTAATCAGAAACCCAGCAGAGTTTAAAATACATTTGTTAAGCTCATACAGCATGGCTGTCTTACAGAACTGAAGAGAGGCCTGTCTGTTAACTTCTTTTTTTTTCAGTCCATTTACAATCTCTGAGATGCAGAGTAACTTAGATCTTGCTGAAGGGGAAGGCTGGGGGTGAAGTTAAACAGCACAGTGTCCCATGTCACCAAGGAGAGGTCCTGACCTCTCACCAGAGGGTCCTGGCCAACCCCTTCCCCAACAGAAAGAGCACTGGCTTCAGGTAACCCCTTCTGAGACATTCCATGTCTGAGCCCAGACAGACCCAGCAGGCTCTGAGCCCTGGGGTCCCCCAGCCCTCAGCACATCTCCCTTCCTTTCTTCCTCCCAAAGGACAACACGGATGTTCTTCTTTTCCTGTTCCCTGAGGCTCAACTATAAAAGCTCCATCTAGTAATGAGCTCACCCCTCTCCCTGCTTCCAAATGTTCTTTCTCAGATTGTTAAAATGCTATCCAGCCCCTCATCATAGTGGGAGTGGGAGAGAGAAGAAAATAAACAGACTTGAATGCCTTTGATGTAGAGGAATGGGGCAAGAGAGAGGGGGCTGCCAATCAGACCCTGCAAGTTATATTACCCACACTGAGGCCCGCTGTGTTCACAGAAGCTTCTTAAATATTCTTTGTGACTACAGAGCTACTGACTCCAGTCTTCAGCAGCTGTTTGCATATGGTTTCCAAAGCAGAGACAGCTAGAGTCTTTTCAGCAAGACGAAGTCTACCTGTTCATGGTGAGAGGAGAGCCATGTGGAAGCAAACAGGATAAAAGGGGCAGTCTCTGCTTGAAGTCGCCCCACTGTGATGGGTTTCCCTGGTCACTCTTGAGCTCCAGAAAAAGGTAGGCCTGGAACTTCCCAACATCCTCGTGAATGACAAAGAGTAGCTGTAAGGTCCAGTGGCCTTATCCCTTGCTCAGCCTCATTGTGTAGATAACAAGGGTTGGTTCTCTAAGGCTGGCTGCTCTCTCTACTCTGCATCTTAACCAGGAGACGAATCCCACATTTTCTGAAAAAGAGAAGGAGAAGTGAAGCCAGGTGCCAGAGACACCCAACTGTTTGCTTTTATGACTTCACTTACTATTCCATACTTTGATAAGTATTTTTATCTCAGGCCCCGAGATCTGTCCAGGTACCACTCTGGGTGGTAGGAACAGAGTCCTACCCTCAGGTGCTTATGATCTGGTTTAGTCAAAGCCAGGACTTGAACAGAGGGCATCCAAAGCTGGTCTGGTCTATCTCCTCCTCAAATGCACATTTCCCCAGTGCGCACATATTTAGGAAAATTTCATTTTAAACTTAGCGAAACCTTTCATGCTTGTCACTGAACTTTCCTTCAGCTACAAAAAAAAAACAATTATTGTTAAGTCTAAGCACACAGCATGAAAAAAACTCAACCCCAAAATTTTCAGAGAAAAGTACCCTGTGTTCCTAAAACTAAGCAAGCTACTTTTGGTTATATCAGAGAAATCTTGAAATACTAGTGAGTGGGTTCTGGGCTTCTTGGAGCAGTTACACCTATAGCATGCCAGTTCTTTACACAATATAGCAGAAACTAAGGTCCTATGAGGATGTAATATAGTTTTGAAATCCTAGTCCAACATAGGGGTGTACGCCTGTCACCTCACAACTTGAGAGGGGGAGAAAGGACTTCAAGATCAGCCTGGGGTACATACAAGTCTGAGACCAACCTAAGCTTACTAAGACTTTGTCTTAATTTTTTTTTTTTAAGAAATCACTAGTCTATATGCAAGTTACCTAGTTTTCTGCCTATAGACAGCATTTTGGTTCCATAAACCCACAGAGGAACTTTCAAGACAATTATAGAATTGGAAAATTAGTGCCAAAGGGACCACAGATGCCATTTAGAGCAGCCTCGTGTTTCTACAGATAAGAAAACTGACGCCATTCAGTAGAATTGCCATTCCCAGTTCCCAAGTGGCTTCCCAGTATCACATACATCACCAAAATTCAGTCTATACTCACTGGCTGAAGTCAGGTCCCAGGAGAAAGCCTTGGGATGACAACTGATGAAAGGGACATGGCCTGGACCTGTGATAAACAGAGCAGAGAGAGGGCTGAAGTTAGGCAGGCCACAGGAACGCAGTGTTTGAGATCTGCACTCTACTGACACCCTCGAGATCAAAAGCCAACAGGAGGTCCACCTAACAAGTTAACAGCAGCCTGGCTGCAAGGCCACCTCTGCCACCTGCGGCCCAGACTTGGCTGAACATGGTGAAGATAACAAGCAGCCGGAGAAACCCCAAGAAGTCCAGGCAGAGGAGAGCCTGCACTCTCCAAGGAGCTTGGAGCGCAACTAAAGAGAGCGAGATCTGAAAATAAAGCAAGAATGAAAGGAAATAGCTCCCATGCTTCGATTTCAAGTTTTGTATTTTTCCAGTTCAGATCAACTCAGGGTCACCATTTCTCACAGATCCTGGGCTCTCTCACCTACGCAGCATGGTGGTCCTCGGGCTGCCTCGGCTAGCAACCCTTCCATCTCTGAAGTGGAATGAAGAGCCTTCAGTGATGCTGGGTCACTTATGGGGCACAAGAGGGGAGAGTCACAAGCCAGAGGGGCAATCGTGGCTGGCTGGGAATGCAGGGGTCTCTGTGACTACAGGCCCTGGAAGCTCAGACAATTGACAAATTTATCCACAGTAGCAGCAGGAGAGGTAACCTGGCTCATTTAAATCTATGGCTGTCATCATGGTAGCTAAAAGTCAATTTCACTGCCCCCCTTTTTTAAGAGCTGCTAATAAGGAGAAAAATGTGTGTGGATGTGTGGTTTAAATTTCCTTTCCCCTTACACCTCTTTCTGGTCAAAGCGCTAATAAGGATAAAAAGGCACCAAGTCCATAGGAAATGAGGAGATGAAAATGGCTTGCAGAGTATAAACTATATAGTCAGCCTAAAAATACAGGGCAGCAGGGACAATCGGACACAGACAGTTAAGAGGGCTTCCTTCTACGTGGCTCTGAAGCTCACAAGACAAGTGGCAGAAACACAGGGTGACAAGGAAGACCTGGACTAAGCTGTGGTCCTGACTCCCATGACATCTCAGCCTTTTCATTTCTTCAACTATAAAACAGTGAATTTCACATAGCAACTTAAAACTGTAAAACCTAAGCTGTAAACCAGAAACATTGCAGTCACACCCATTTTCCAAGGTCACTGGGAAGATTAAGTGGAAAGGGGTGAGGTGACTCAGGATGAGACAGCACAGCATTGAATGTGCATTTGGTCACTTATTCCTGTTAACCAACTTTCCAGACAGAAGTCAACCGTGCCCCCAGTTCACAGATAAGTGCGTTGAATGTCTTGGTGGATTGTCTCTAAAGATACACATGATAATCATTAGAACTGAGACTCCAAACAAATCGTTTTGAGTTCAAAGACCATATCATTAGCCTCTGTACCATAGCTACGCTGATAATACATGTATTACTGCAACATAATAGGTTGTCAATAAATACTGTAACACCTTCATGCTCACCCAGCACGATGAAATATTTTATTATGTCTATTGAATGAATAAACGAACAACACATCACAAGAGGCTGTTACACCATCAACCTATCTGGTCCCATGGTACAGCCAGTCTAATTACTAGGAATATTCTAGCACGATTGCCTTTTCAAAGTTAGAGTGGAGGGAGATGTGTCCCCAAAATGGAACCATGGATGCATCTGAATAAGGCATAGCAGCACAATATTGCACTGAGTATCTTAAGCACACTCAGGGATTAAGATTCTAGCTTTAAATGAATTTCAAAATGAATAAACAGTCCAGCAAAGGAAATGCCTAATTTACTGACATTTCCTTGCTCACCTAATTTAATAAAGAAATAAACAAGTCTTGTAATCCTGATGCCGTGCTCTCCCGTGTTCCTTCTTCCCTGAAATCCTTCAGACTTGGCTCAATGTCCTATAAGAGAGAGTCTTCAGAAGAACAGCAGTATAGACATTCGGTGCTGAGCTGCTGAGCCAAGCCTGTGCTTTAGACCACACAGAAGTGACGTCTAAGCAGGCCCTTCAGGACTGTGGCTATAAACTCCACTCCCCTACTTCCTAGCCAGCACAGGCTCCTGGGCTGATTCACAGGGCAAGGGATCACAGTGAAGAACAAATCGGGGTATCTTGGAAGTAAGCACTTTTGCAAACAGCAGCCTATACCTTTCTCCCCCACTTTTTTGGGGCAAAGACCGTAGTGAGTGTCAGTGGGTGCTAAATGGTCCTGTCCCAGCTCTCAGAATCCAAGAACGGTAAGTTCTCACAACTTCATCAACAGAACCTGCAAATGGTTCGAAACAAAAGTGGGGGGGGGGAAAGAATAACATGATAAATAAATAAATCACTGGAACATAAAAGGAGCCTTCTCCAAATACACAGGCAAATCTAGGCAAGGAGGGCTAAGGAAACGAAGAACAATGTGCGCTGTCTTCCAAGGCTCATGTGGAACTCATGCCCATAGAATGTGTTGTTCCAAATTGCTAATCAGTGCTGGATACCAACACCAGCAACTGCTAATAACGAAGAGCCACCTCACTTCCACGGTAATTATGTCTGACACAGGTCTCTGTGAGGAGTGTCAAGACTCAGGTTAGCAGCTCAGTGTGATAATAACCCAAGATTACCAGAAATTCACTATGTCAGAGAGAAAGGGCTTGAAGAAAGAAAACGGCAATTAGAAACATTTGTCATGGTGATTGCTTTGTGAGTAGCAGACATCCACTTTTCAGCCCAGGCCAGTGTAAGTTTTCTTCTGCCTGACTTTAGAAAAACATCTTCCGGGCAGGTAGCACAATAGAGGAATATATCACGTTTTCAAAAATAACAGTGCAGAAAAGGTAGTACTTCTCTCTAAATAACAGTGTGCTCTTGAAATTCATAAGGCTGATAGCAATGTTACTTGACCAGCTTGTGAAGTTTTCTTAAGCCAAACATCAACCACCTGATCTCACTCCAGGGTCTTCTCTGAAGCCTAACTAGCTCTCATCTTCACTTTGTCCCAGATGGCCATAGAGCCACGGATGGCATCCGTTGAGCATGTAAAGTGAGAACTGATTAGTGGAAGACCATATCCTATGAGAGGATGGAGCCTACCAAAGGACTCCAGTGCCTGTGGGCCTCTCCTGTGCTTTTTGGAAAGTTGTGAGGGGACAGAGGACATGGGGAGGGGTGCTCCTCAGCTCCAATACTAAGAGATGCACCTTCCATTTATCTTGAAGGTCAAGTGAGCCTTCTGAAAAGCAACCCCAAATGTGATCTTCCAACATACAAGACTAAATCTCACCAGTGGTTCTCATTACCGCTGGGATAAACTACAGTCTCCTTGGAATTGATGTTCTTAGTCGACAAGGTTCTCAGAGTTCTAACTTCTCACCAAGCCTGAAAATTGAGCCCTGATGGACGTGAGGTGTTCTTCAGATCAGACAGACCTCAATCCTCAAGCCTCCATTTTATTTTATTTGCGCAGGTTGTTTTCTCCAAGAACAGTGTTTACCTAGTTAACACTATATGTTCAAGACTCAACTTTAGAACCACCTCTACTTGGAGGTCCCTGGTCCCATCACTCACTGACCCCTGATGAGGAGATGTAGAGCAATTTCTGTAGAATCATAACGCATCTATAGCATTTCTGTCCAAAAGATCTCAAGTCACCTACCTGTCCATTCCTCCATTAGACTGGGAGTGGCTTGGGGGCCAGGACGTGCCTTTCATTCCAACTTCCCTACTCCAGTTAGCAGAAGGAGTTTGTCAGGCTCAAGGCTGAATAGAATCCACATATGGAGAAAGAAAGGAAGGAAGAATATAAAATTAGATAATGAAGAGAATAGACTTGGTACGTTAAAAAGTGATTAAACCTCTTTAATAGGCAATCATTTTGCCATCTCTAGCTATCAGAGACTAAATTGTGTGAGGTGGAATATCAATTATGGCTAGGTGTCTATATCTTTGCAATATTTGAAGAATTGTTTTTAATTTAGGGATTTATGGAGGTTAAAAGAGGATTTGGTGAGAACTAAAGACTCTCTAGAGAGGCATTGAATTCTGACGATCCTGGGCTGGGTTTCTTCCCTGAAGGACTGGTGACAACCTTCCTTTGCATGGCCTCTGTGGTTCTGCCTTTAGGGCTTGGTTGAGGCTAGAATGATGCTAAGCTTTAAGATCTGATTTCATTTTCTGGGAAAGCCCTGCCCTTTCAGCACCACACAAACTTGAGCTGTGTTCCCGTCCTCTCGCAGACTCAAGTCTCCTTGCAGAGCTCAAAGCATGGTTCCTCAGGGTAGCATAGGACTAGCAAGGCTAAGTATTCCTCTGGGCAAAGGTGGTTGTGGAGATGGTTTAGCTAGTCTTTTCCTGACCCCATTCAAACTTATTTGGACCACATTTGCATAAGGAAACATTATCTCCTGCATCACATGAATAAACAGCCCCAGAGCAAGGCAATTTGAGACTTGACATCAGATTAATGATTTGATGCAGAGTGGTCTTGTCGTGCCTACGTGGAACCTGTGACATTCACATCTCATACCTGCCAGATACTTTTTTGCATGGGAGATGATTTGCAAGAAGATAGAGTAGCTCATTGGAAGAGTGGGTTGTTAAACTAGCAAGTGAATAGGCTTTGGGAAATATGGAGAATCCTAGGTATAAGATTCTTGAGTTGAGCTTTGCCTATATAAAATAGGAGGAGCAAATAGAAGAAAAGAAGCTATTTCATGGAGTCATTTGTGATACTCAAGGTACAGCAATCCAACACCAGGACACAGGGATGTAGTGCAACCTAGCACACAGTATCAGTGAGAGCATCAGAAGGTAGCATCCTAGTTAGGAAAACAGGATCAGGGTAGCCTCCCTCAAGGACATCCTCAGTATGCTGGGACTGGAGCACACATTTGAAAGGACTATTCTTGATCATTGGCTAGATAGCCCCTGGTAATACCCAGAAATATCCAGATGATAGGGTGGGGGAATCAAGACTTAAAAGAAACCGAAGTCTTATAAATGCAGATTGGACTAAAATCTGGTATATACAAAGTAGTATTTTCAAGTCAGAAAACAATTAACATTATTATTAAAGTAACTTTAATATGTCTTTGTTAGAGTTTATCTGGTCAGAAACACAAGCTGAAAAAATATGGGAACACTGAGAAAGAGCAGGAAAAAACAGAACAGAGTGTCTCACAGGTATAGGGTACAACTGTAGCAGGCAAAGGAGCCAGTCATTGCCAAGTAGAGACAGTCCCCAGGCCACCACCAGGTCCACCTCATCCTAGCTGCACCGCTAGACCACTGCCGCCACTCAGCCTGCAGGCCTGGTCTACAGTACAGCATTGCAGATTCAGTTTGTCCTACTGGGGGAAGGAGAGGACAGGCCAAGGTGTTGCCCACTGGCCGCAGTGTTGTCTGCAAACACGGTGGGCATGCTTGGGATACTGACAGGCTCTGAGAGTAAGGTGGTTTACAACGGTCTGGAGCTTTTGCAGGTCCTGCCCCCAGACCTGCTGCCGAACCACACCATCACCCTGACTCTGAACAACAAGATATCTGAGACAAAGAATGATTCATCTTCAGGGTTAAATCTCCTTGAAAGACTTTCATGATCCATGTTGCTGCTGGAAACCATGTTGCTGTCTACTATCTGTGCTGCTCCCAGAAACCTTGCTGATACACATGACCCACCCATGCTGTCACCCGCTGCCATGGGCAGGGAAACTTCTTTTGCAGTGGCATCAATAACTGCAGACTCCTAAGAATGAGAGACACTGAAGGCCTTCTGTGCCAACCTCTCCTCCTCCCCCACCCCACCCCCAAAAAGAAACAGTGCAGACCTGAAACTATGGCAGGCTTTCTCTTGGACCACCAACCAGCTCCCCAGTCATGGCATCAAAACTTATTATTAGTTATAAACACTAGGCCTTAGCCTAGGTTCGTTTCTTGCTAGCTCTTAAAACTTAACCTGTTTCTCTTCATCTACATTTTACCCCGCGGCTTTTACCTTTCTTTCCTTCTGTTTCTCCTGTTTGACTGGCAGCTGCCCCCGAGCGTGTCCCTCTCTTCCTCCTTCTTCGCTCTAAATTTCTCTTCCTACTTATTCTCTCTGCCCTCCAGCCCCACGTAGCTCTCTCTCTGCCTAGATATTGGCCATTCAGTTTTCTATTAGACCAGTCAGATCCCTAGGCAGGCAAGGAGAAACAAGTGCGACACATCTTTACATAATTAAACAAATGCAACACAAACAAATGTAACATATCCTTGCATTGTTAACAAAGGCAGCAGAAACAAATGTAACACACCTTCACACAGTTAAAGTAATATTCCACAGCATTAACAAATGAAACACATCTTTACATAGTGAAAATATATTCCACAACATGAAGCTATTGAAAAGTCTTTAAAATTTGTGATAAAGATGCTGAAGTGCAAATCTTCACAGCTGAAAGATTCTGGCAGTGCGGTGGGGAAGGACTCCGTTTTCTTTAAGGGGCTGGCCACTGGAAATTTGACCATGCTCCAATGAATATGGGCAACACAGATCATGAGCTTGGTGAGTTTTTCTTTTTCCTCCTTTTTTTTGGGAGGGTGGGGTGGGTAGACCTGGAAGGAATGGGAAGTGAATGTGATGGGGGTGCGTTGTATGAAATTCCCAAATAATTACTGAAAAATATTATGTTGAGGGAAAGAAAAAGAAACACAAGCTAAAATCCCATTGCCTATTGCAGCTGTATTGGAAGGTGGAGACTTTGAAGGGTAATGAGACTGTTAAAAAGGATTAATGCCTTTCTCAAGGAAGGGGCTACTAATTCTAACAGGTTACACAATGAAGTCCCTTCTCTTGTTTCCTTCCTTTTCCAGCTGCCCACTCGTCCCCTGCTCCACACCAAGTGGAAGCATGAAACCCATACCATGTTTTTAGACTTCTTAGGCTCCAGAACCATGGGGGTTTACTTCTTAATAGTCACCCATCTCTGGATAGTTTGTTACAGTGAAAAATGCCCTTCCTGTGCAAAAATTATCAAAAGCACATAAACCTCTTTCTGGCACAAAGCAGGTGCTCAAAACGTGTTATGTCTGAAGTTGGAGAGGATGATGGGTGACAGTAGGTCGGCTGTTCAGCTCAGCCACACTAGAAAGATTGTACCAAGCGCTTGCCACCAGTGTCCCCACTGTACAGTGTCTGCGCTATCCCATATATTCTTTCAAAAACTGCCCCTGGGTGAGATACTAGGAAATCTGAGATTACTCTGCCCAGCCCTCTGGGGATTGTCAAAGAAATTCTGTACTGATTCAAAGTCTGCAGATTCAGAAAACTCCCCTGAAAGAAAAGTCTGGAAGTACATCAATGGATCCCTCAGTGCTTGGATGCTTGGCTTTCCCAGCCTCCCTTCATCTCCCCGCCCACCGCATACCAGCTACACTGCCAGCCTAGTGCTCCGAGGTCTCCTGTCAGGGGAGAAACCCTCATCTGTAGCTTGAGAATAACTCAGCTCATATTTTGTAGCATTTTGTAAGTTTTGCCCTTAATGTGGGTGCCAGAACGTCTGACAGTTGTTCTGTGAAGAGCAAGGAAGGCTGTTTTACAGCTCAGCTGCTGGGAAGCACAGATGTTCCCGGCTGTGTCGTGGTGAGGTGGTAAAGGCTGCGAGGAAGGTGCAGAGCGTTAATTATCTTCCTGCAGCTGTTCATTAGCCCGCTGACGCCTCGTCTTGCCGTCCTCGAGACTGACAACCGTACAGTTCCACAAACAACAAACCAGGAGACTCGAAGAAGGAGGAGAGGAACCACCTGAAGGTTAAAATGAAAAGCGATGTGCAGAACACCTGGAGATGCCTGCTGTGGGCTGCCTAGAGCACAAGGTGATCAGAGGGCACTCTGAGGAGTACCCTGGGGCTCAGACGCAGTAAGCACAGTGTGGGCAGGGGGGTCTCCAAGAAGACTTCAGGCAAGATTCATATCTCATGCAGAAAGGCCTGGTTATGGGTGTAGGGAATGAAGAAAGCCTTCTCCTTTCTCAATGCTATCTTTCTAGTGTCTTTGAAACTCATGGGTTGGATAGTGCCATAAACTCAAATGCTGAGTGAGTTCAGCTTGGGTAGATGCTCACTTGGCCTCACTAATCCTGAGAACATCAGACCTCAATATGTTTAGTCTGCTGAGATCTCACTCAAACTCCATTTTTTTCTTTTGCTTCACCTAGGAGAACTAGAAATGATAGCCTCTGTCAAAGCAAACCTCAAACCAGCCCCTGTGAGCTTTAGTCCAAGTACTTAACTCTGAGCACAGTGAGTTAGGTAAGCTAAGAATTTCTGGTCTCCACACATGGCCCTCCCTTGGGCCAAGGCTCCACCGTTCATATGTCCCTTAAGTCATAGTAGGAAGACAAAGACATTTTCTTATCTCAACCTGGGCACACACCCATTCATTGTGTGTTGTTTATGAATGGAATTCAGAAGAGCTCATATACGGGTCAGTCTCCACCTCTGGTACAGAGTGCATATTGTACAGAGTGTATTTATAGAGAGTGTATATGGTAGAGAGTGTACATGGTAGAGAGTGTACATGGTAGAGAGTGTATATGGTAGAGAGTGTACATGGTAGAGAGCGTATATGGTAGAGAGCAGAACGTACATGGTAGAGAGCATACATGGTAGGGAGTGTACATGGTAGAGAGCGTATATGGTAGAGAGCAGAGCATACATGGTAGAGAGCACACATGGTAGGGAGCGTACATGGTAGAGAGC
>LOEQ01001941.1:82561-105691 GCA_001685075.1 Bramus lutescens
AAAAAAAAAAAAGGAAATTAATAAACTGATAAAC
The DNA here is from genome assembly GCA_001685075.1 of Bramus lutescens. Taxonomy (NCBI): domain Eukaryota; kingdom Metazoa; phylum Chordata; class Mammalia; order Rodentia; family Cricetidae; genus Bramus; species Bramus lutescens. Next base: position 82,596 of record LOEQ01001941.1, read on the forward strand.
ACTTTGAATTTAATAAATATAGATGTTGTCCCTTGGCATAGTGACATTTTAAGTTATATCACAAACACTGGAATTACCCAGTAAAATGAAAGATAAATTGTAAAATATATTATAATTAAAATGGAATATACCGCCGTCTTCATTCCTGGTAGTTCTGTGACCTGCCTGCACACCTGCCCACCACCCTCAGCCCATGGCTTTGGGCTGGGAGAAGTAAGAAGTGACGCTTTCTAAGACATAATGGGCTTGACATTCAAGTCTGACTTTTTAAATTCACAAGAAAAACAGTAATTTAAAAGACCCTGGCTTTCCATGTGCCCTTGAGAAAATGAGTCTTTCTGATCTCCAGGGAGCAGATAGCACAGCTAAACTGGAGCAGGATGGTTCCTCTGCTGGAGAAGAGCTCAGGCCACAGAAGGGTGACTCAGCTTCCTCTAGTCACAGTACCTGTCCATGTGGTTGCCTTGCTGGATGCCAAGTGAGAAGAATCCTCTCTCTCCAGAGCAGCCGATTCCATTGACAGAGGAGAGTCAACCAGTTGCACATGCACACACGCGTACATTGCAACGCGGAAACTCTAGAACAGTGTTACTACTGAGTCAGGGCATATTGCCGTTTAATGTGAAATGCCCCCCAGCTGCTCTTTTTGGACCATTGTGGAACCTTGGGGTATGGGACTTCACAGAACCCGTGGGAGATGGGACCTCATAGGAGGAAGTGGATCACTGAGGTGGGTGTTGAGGTTTTATAGCCCACCTGACCTGTTCTTCTTATGGGGGAACTGTGACTCCTTCCCAAACCTTTCCCACCACGACAGACTGTATCCCTTCTAAACTGTGAGCCAAAACGAACACTTCCTCACTTAAGCCGCTTCCTGTCAGGTGTTTGGTCATGACAATAAGAAAGTTGACTAAAGACAGCACAATGCTTTAAAGAATCTAAATCAGTATTTAATGCAGTCAGGCATAGGCAGGGTCACATGAGGTGATCCAAGAGATCGAGTCATAAACACACCAGCCACTGATACTTGGCAGCCAGTGCAGTCATAACTGAAGTTGTGATCCATACATTTGAGGCCACTGCTGCTCTCGGGCCCAGGCAGGACAAAAGCCAGCATAAGAATCAAGCAGAACTCTCCTTCCTGGCTTTTGCTGCCATGAACTCACAGATCCCATAAGCTGCTTTCTGCACAGGGCTACTCCACGTAGGTAGAAGAGAGGAGAGTGTGGTCCTGAGAAGAAGTACGAGTTTTTAAATGACTGAAAATTAGCTGCCTAAGTAATTACTGAAGCAACTAGAAATTAGGACAGTGTTTTATTAAACTCCCTTCAATGGGACTAGTGATGTCTATAAAAACAAATAAATAAAGCCCTGTCGCATGTCTGTATATCTGCACTAGAACTAAGCCTCAAGCTCACTAGCTGCCTTTGGAATGATAGTAAAGAAAAGAAAGATGAAATCTCTACCCCCATGGAGATTGGAGTCCAGTGGGAAGCCAGTGATACCAATGATACAGAAGAGTGCTCGACTCTAAACAGAAGAAATGCCCTAAAATCATAAGGGTGGTTGTTTCCTGTGGTATGGTGACAGCAATATGCTTTACTTATTACTTCCCAGAATTCAAAGAGGCAGTAGTATGACAGTCAGCCTTGGCCACCTGGACCAGGCTGGAGTTCCCATCTACAGTAGAGCTGTGGAACTCACCGTAGGGTTAGGGAACTTCCTAGGTCTGTGGGTGTCGGGTCCCGCCAAGACCCACTGAATAAGAATCTCTGAGTGTGTGTTCTGACAAGGCAGACAGTTTGGATACACAAGCAGGCCTGAGGAGGATGCACAGTGTGCAAGCCCAGTGTCTGGAGAGGATGGGTAGAGTTGAGCTCTTGCTGACAGAGCAGTCTCAGGCAAGTGCCCATTCTCTAGAGGGTGTGAAACTCTGCCAAGAGCAACCATGATGAGAAAAGGCAACAGAGAAGCATAAGAAAGCCTGATTATAACCTCTGCTTTTGTGACAGAGCCCATTCCAGCGAAAATATCCAATCCTTGTTTTCTTTGCTCATGGCCAATCCTTCAACTAGTTTAGGAAGATTAAAATAATGCTGATTCAGAATTCTGAGCATATTTCCTTGGGACAGCAAGCTATAGCAACCCTGACAGCTAAAACCATGGCTGCACTGTGTATGTCACAAGATCCCTGCTACTCAGATCTGACAGCCTCTCTCGGCTTCCTGCAGTGCACAATCAGCCCTATATTTGGGTGCAGAGAAAGCTCCTTGGTCAAAAGCGCTCTGTCGAGAGAGCATAACTCTTAGGAACCTGGGGTCTCACCAAAGACTAATGGATAGAAGCTACAGCATCGGGTTTCATGTCCAAGGAAGACTTTTGCAGCTTTCAGAAATGCTCAGACATGGTGTGACTTTTCCAATTAGGTAAAGAGTAAAGTCCCTTGTGCCCACTCAACTCCTCTATTTGCAGTACCCTTCGAAACACCCTGAATTCCTGCCTAGAATTCAGTCAATACTTGTTCATCATTAGCCATGCCAGCACTGTGCTAGCTACTTGGAATGAAGGAATCAGGTTGGAGGAAGCTACTCCGATGGGAAGTGTGTAACCAGCTAAGCCTCCATGGGACCTGAAAGGAGTATTACACTGGAACCATGAAATTCCTGCGGGCCTCTCGGTCTTGCCCAACCTAAAAGAGTAGCCTCAGGGAACACACAGTCTGCACTTACCTCCAGACCAGACTGGCCTTTGAGTACTGTGGTGTGAGCACATGTCTGAGAAAAGCTAGCCTGTTCACTGTCTTGATCTCCAGATAAAATATTGATTAGGGAATTTAAAATTTTGAAATGACTTAGGAGCCCTGAGATAGGGACATAATGCACTGTGCCCAGCTGCGTTTTGAGTCATCTGTCTCCTGTCAGGAAGCAGAGAGAAACTGACAGAATCGATACAAACGTGTCTGAAGACAGGTTGAGCTCATTTCCTTCCCCCTGAGGCTACGGTTGCAATGGGTGAGGCCTGGGAGTTAACTACTGAGGCCAAGGCTGCACCCCCACCTGCCTGGTACTGGAACAGATTGCTGAGGCAATGGCAGCTGCCCTTCCTGCCTCATTGGCCAGTCCAGGTCTCTCTACCAAGATAATAATAGATTAACCCTCTAAAACTATAAGCAAGGCCCTGTCTTAGGGTTTTATTGCTATGAAGAGACTCCATGAACACAACAATTCTTATATTTAAAAAAAAAAGAGTTTAACTGGGGCTGGCTTAGTTCAGAGGCTTAGTCCATTATTATCATGGTGGGAAGCTTGGTGGCATGCAGGCAGACATGGTGCTGGAGAGGTAGCTGAGAGTCCTACATCTGGATCCATAGGTGGCAGGAAGACAGACAGCCACTGGTACTGACTTCAGTTTCTGAAACCTTAAAGTCCACCTGCAGTGACACACTTTCTCCAGTAAGGCCACCACACCTACCTTAACAAGGTCACATATCCTACTCCCTATGAGCCTATGAGGGGCCCAATTAAATGTTTTTTTTTAATCAGAGTTGCCTTGGTCATGGTGTCTCTTTATAGCGATAGAACCATAACTAATACTGTGTGTGTGTGTAATTATATCCAAAATGAAAATAAGTAACAAAGTTAGAGCAGATGAAGTACATTGTGCAGAACTGAAAAGGTCTACGAAGCTGAAGTAACAAATAGCATGTCTCAGGAAACCAAGCTTCGAGTGGCAGAATCAAGCATTTGAACTCGGTTCTACCAGATGCTAACATGGAAGCATTATCTTCTGAGTGGCAATATGTCACAGAAGAAAGGAGAGGCGCGCTCGATTGCCATGTTCTTCAGGCTACTGCTTGCCTGGTTCCCACCAGCCTCCCAGGTACAAGGCTTGTATTACTCGCTGAGGTGAATAAACATGTCACTCCAGGGGAATGGCTTTATCCTTCCTGCCTGGAATGCAGTTCTACGTACCTGAAGCATTTATTAGCCACGCTGAGAGGCTTGAATGGGAATTTAATTTTTCTACTTAAATCGTGATGCAAGACAGCAGGCAAAAATGGAATTACTTGTTTAATCTCACCATTGCAGACCTGCCTGGCTTAAGGTAGGTGGCTAACCGCAAGGACATGGTGACATCTCTACACTTAGTTGTTGCAGAGTGATCTATAAAAGGCCTATTGTCATGTCAAGAATACCAAGAAGTTCACACTTAGGTCCTTCTATCTCTTCTTTAATACACATAAAAATGATTTTTCATTCAAGAACATGTCAACTCTCTCACAATGCAAGATATGGAACTAATCTCTGTTATCTTAATGCAAATCTCAAATCTCAGCATGGTCTTCACTTAATCATAATCTATATTTTATCCAACCCTTACCTATAGCCTGACATCTTTTTCTCTATCATGTGTTAATTCATTCAAAAACTTGTGTTGAGACTCTACCACATGTCAAGAGCTGTCGCCCATCTGGGGAAATAATTCAGACAGAATTTGATCTTATTTAGCAGAAAGGACCAGAGCAAAAGCAAAAGAGAGCAATCCAGAGGTCAAAGCAGTGTGGCACCAAGGGGAAGGACGGTAACAAAGGAGTTCAAGTGTGGCTTTGGAAATACAACCTCCTTCTCCGCAGAGGGGCCAACGACTGAATACGGCAAAGAATTCCAGGGATGGAAACAACTAAGCTGAAGAACAGGAAAACTGACGGGGGAACTGAATGCAGGGTGGCAACGCTGTCGCACAGGGTTCAGGTGGGGATAAAGGGGTGGAGTTGGGTGGCCAAGTATGGCTGATGAAATTGTTAGCCAGCAACCAGATCTGGAGAGCCAAGCAGGTCTCGACTCTTAATCTCTTAATTTCACTAGAATGATTTGCATTCACTTCCCCTTTTTGAGAAACTTTTGGGGAACACATAATAAATATTATATCCCTACAAAGTCCATCCCTACAAAGAAGATATTATCAGACAATTAAATTGTAACTCAAAAGGTAAAGGATGGAGGATAATATTTATAGAATGATAAAAGAGTTTAGTTCATCCTCTAGAAAGATTCCTCAAGTGGAGAACATATTACTAGGATACAAATATAGAGACCCAGAGACCAATTAGGAGACTATTGGTGCAGTCCAGTTGCAAAGCATTGATGATCTAAATTAAAATGACAGGAGAAAGAGTTTGAGAGGAGGGCTCTTGAGTATAGTCTGCATTCCCAGGCCCTTTCCTCAAATGTTTTTGTCTAGAGTTCAATGGCAAAGCATTATCTACCCGTGTTCTCCCAGCTCAGAAACATGACAGGCAGGGGCTCCACAGAGAACTCTCCGAGAGGAAAGGGAATTAGTCAGACCTCTCAGCCACTGCTGGTCTTCTTAGGAGATGTCAGGGACAAGAACTCTGTTCCAGTGTGGCTGTTTGCTTCTGATTCGTAGGCCTATGTTCTTTCATTTTCCTTAATCTATGGCAGAAAACAGAATAACTCTGGCATTGAGAAATGAACCAGACTGCCTTAGAGGGTTATAAGCATGTTTTTACGTTTATAAAATCAAGGATGATCCTCTAAGCTTTATTACCCAATATTGCAAATAGTGTGTGAGATTGAGCTAATTCTAAAGTGTTTGCACTCTTCTGTGAGAGAAATGGGCATCAGAGACCATGGGTTACAGAAGCCCTATGAGAGGAGCACATTCCCTACTCCATTGGCGCTATTGGCCTGCAGGGAACTTGATTTGCCCAATCGAATGTGAACCAAAGCAACACCTGTCATGTTCTATGTGTATAACAGTCATTATGTTTCAGCCACAACTCGTTAAAACAGTGACCACAGCTATCCTCTGTTTCTTCCACCTTTATTTATTTGGGGGAAAGGGGAGAGTGCACAGAGACCAGAGGTTGGCATCGGGTGTCCTACTCGATTGTCCTCAACCTTAGTTATGGAAATATTATATTTCACTGAACATGGAGCCTGAGTGATGCTGCCAGATTGGCTGCCATGGAGATTCAGAATTTACTGTCTCTGCCTCCCAAGTAACATACATGCAAGCATCTATACCTGATGGTTTATGTGAGTACTAGGGATTCGAATTCAGGCCTTCATGCTTGCATGCCAAGCACTTTCCTGACTGAGCCTTCTCTCCAGCCCACACCTTGGTTTAAGAAATGATTTGGAGTAAGAATAGTAACCTTTTAACCTGTGACCATTCTGAAATGTGATCAAAAGTTGTTTAAAAAAAAAAAAAACTTTTGAGATTTTGGAATCACTTGTTGCTGCAACATATTCTTCAGAAAACTAACACGGTTAGGAAACTGACCACTCAGATCTCCAAGATGGAGCTTTAAATGTTGAAGCCTTTACCAACCAGAATAGAAGTTGCAAACAAATGGCTAGAGGAATGGAACGTTCATTTTCTCACAGTCATGGACCATTTGGAGTAACTAAACGGTCTTCCAGCTCACACACACTGTGCAATCCCTCTCAGTCCCCTTGCATGAATACCTTTGAATATTGTCGTTCTGTTAGGGAACAGACACCGGTAGGTTTTCCAAGTTCTCTTGAAGAAAGTCATTCAGTTCAGTTTGAGTCCAATACTGAATAAATCTAGGGAATATGATGGAGCTAACTGATTTCATGCTTTAGATTTTCTCATTTACATTGACAATTTATGTCTGTAAAACGCCAAGGCAGTTAACCATCCACCACTGAAGGTTCTGGAGAAACCTTAAAGCAGACTGTGTTTCTTGCCTGAGGAATATTCTCTCTCTTCTAATATTGGCTTACCCAAGAGAGGCAAAGAGAAAAATGCTTGCACTATCCAAAAGACACTGCTAAAAAGGCTCTTGTTTTTAGTATTCATGCATCTGTCCTGGCCTGACCTTGGGGTATATGTCCTCAGCTGCAGCCACTGAAAGCACCTCCTGTGCACATTCTTTACACTCTTTCCCCAATAAAAAAATCCTCTCCACCCGAGCTCTGTGGCATGGTGTCTTTCTCTTAGGCACTGCTTTTTTTCTAAATTACAACACTTAAGGTTTATTGGAGCTTTCTCACCCCTTTTTAGGGATGAGAAAATTAAAGATGGACTGTAACCTAGTACTTGGCATACAATAGGTCCTCAGTAAAGACCTGTTCACTAAATTAATGAACTGAAAACTGAATGAATGAAAGTTCACCTACAATGCAGGTAACAGGACCATCCCGAACTAGACCCTGAATTCCACACCAAATATATGTTGTGCTAAGGAGTGTGTGTGTGTGTGTGTGTGTGTGGTGTGCTTCCAGGGTTCTATATATAGTTTCCAGCGCTATTCTTCAGGTGTTGTACATCATGTTTATTGAGACAGGATCTCTCTCATTGGCCTGGAGCACACAAAATTCACAGAGCTGACTGGTCAATGAGCCCTAAGGGTCTGCCTGTCTCCAGCCTCTCAGCAGCAGGGTTACATTGTGTGCGACTATGCTGGCTTTTTTGTAAAACCTGAGTTCTGAGATAAAGACCTTTATTGACCAAGCTAATGCCCTGGTGCATGAAACTATATTTTCACCATTTGTCCACCAGATTTTAATACCAAAATTTTATTAAATTGCTGACACAAACTAATGTAAAATCGGGGAGTCCAGGCTTGCTTAGGTAGGCAGTACTCTAATGGGATCTCTCACCATTTTACCACCTTGTATTATAGCTACTCCTGCACCCAAGATGACTGCTGATATCTAGCAGAGAAGTGGTAATGGTCTCTTTATTTTCTTAAACATTTACTGAGCGTGATGGTTTGAATAAGAATATATATATAGACTCAAGTGTTTAAATGTTTGAGTGGTACTATTAGGAGTGGCCTTGTTGGAGGAAGTGTATCACTGTGGGGGCGGGCTTTCAGGTCTCATATATGCTCAAGCTATGCCCAGTGTGGGATACAGTCTCCTGCTGCCTAGGGATCAAGATCTAGAACTCTCAGCTTCTTCTGTATCACCATGTCTGCCTGCGCACTGCCATGCTTCTCACCATGACAAAAATGAACTAAACCTGTGAAATTATAAACTAACCCCAATTAAATATTTGCCTTTATAAGAGTTTCCATGATCATGGTGTCTTTTCACATTAATAAAACCCTAAGACACTGAAGTACACAATAATCGGTTTTGTCTAACAAAGTCTCTTTTTTTAATTTGTCAGTGCTAACAACTGTGATGATTTAAATGGGAATGGTCCCAATAGGCTCAAATGTTTGCATACTGGGTCCCAAGTTAGAGGAACTGTTTGGGGATTTGTTACTGGGGTGATCTTCGGGGTTTCAAAAGACTCATGCAATTCCCAGAACTTTCTCTCTCTCTTCACTCTTCATTCTCCTCTCTCTCCTCTCTCTTCTCTCACGCCTCCCTCTTCCTGATCTCTCTCTCTCTCTCTCTCTCTCTCTCTCTCTCTGCCTCTTACTTACAGATCAAGGTACGAACTCTCAGCTGTTCCTACCACCATGCCTTTGCTCCACCATTATGGATGGACACTAACCTTCTGAAATAGCAAACTCAGTTAAATGCTTTATTTTATAAGTTGCCTTTGTGTTTTGTTACAGGAATAAAAATGCAAATAAGAATTAATCATAACCACAGTTCTAAAAATAAATACTTTAAACATATATTTATTTGAATATAATTATAATAAACTTACCACAATAACATATTTTTTTACTTTTTAGGATATATTTTTAAAGTAAAAGTACTTTAAGTAAAGATGATTTTTGACATAATTTTTATTGATTCTTAGAAAATTTCATAGCATGCACCCTAATTCCACTCATCTCTCAGTCTTTCCATGTCTACACTCTATACTTATAGCCTCCCCACTCCAAAAGCAAAGAAAACAAAACAAAATGTTGCTCCTCCATTTTTCCCACCTCCACCTCTCCATCATATTCTTGTCTTTCTTAGTGGTCTTGGGAGCTGCAGTATGTCACACAGTAAACCCTCTTACCTCAACAGCTTCACTTGCAAATGGTTGTTGCAATCAGTTGTAGGTCTGGTTCAAGGCCTCTGACTTCTGGTACACGTACATGATCAATACTAGACCCTCACTGGAACTTCTCTCAGATATCCTTCTATTGCCCTGAGATATGGAGATCCTGCTGCTATGGTTCTGCAGATCCAGCCCCCTCACATGCTCCAGCAGGTCATAGATAGGGTAGATGTTGGGGTGGGCCAACTCAAAGCCCTGGATGTGGCAGTTGAGTTGGTTAGTTCAGGCCTCTGCTAGGACCACCCTCCTCAGGCAAGGGTCAGGACCAGTTCTCCAGCACCCAGGTCAACAGGACCAACTTTCCCATGGGCACTGGTGGTAACACATGCCACGGCCATCAACACAGACCCCAGCTTTGGTAGGGCCACTGAATCAGATATGACCCTTCGCAGAGGCAGCACTGATTTGGACATCACATGGCCCCAGGTGGCAGCAGAGGTCACCCATATCACCCTGTCTTCAGTTCAGTCCCTCTCCACAGTGCACTAACCATTCTGGTTCTCCTTCTCTCCCATTTCTCCATCACATACCTGTCCATCGTAGTAGCAGCACCCGCCCAGGCTGTGGGGCACCTGGTGAGCCTGTGGCTATCTTGCCCTGCCCTGTCATCCCACCCAGGCCATGGGTTGCCAGTTGAGCCTGTGACTTTCTTCCCACCTGCCAGGCTCATTGGTTATAATTTTTTAAATGTCTGCTGCTTTACTCACTCTCTTACAATACCGCATGTCTTGCAGCTCCCAGGAAAACCCTCTGCATACAACAAAGAGACCGGAATATTTCAAAGAATTAACACCCAAGTGTGGTTCTGAAAACAACTTTATCTTGTGACACCCCCCCCCACAAGAGACTTTAAGACACTCCCAGGATTCACTAGACTACAGCTGAGAACCCTCAGTGTACACAACTTAACTTTCCCTTTAAATGGAAAAGATAAGGGAAGGGCATTGGGAACTTCTATGGGAAAAGGAAGTGCTAGCGTCTAGGTGTGCCGAGCTTCTGAGCAGGTGCTCATCCTGTGTGGAGAGAACCCAACTGGGAAGCAGACTCCCTCTGTCACCACTCAATAACTTTATAACAGCAACTCTCCAGGGACTTACAATACTCATTCCACTAGGCCTCTTGAAATTTGAGGTAGAATCATTAGGCAATCCTTCTCCTCTGCTAACCCCGCTTAGTCTTCCTGAGGACAAAAAGACTCACAAAGGTAGGGCACTAGACTAAGAAAAGAGTGCCACCACCTGTCTGTAAACCAGTTCTGTGTCAATAAACACCCCTACCCTTGACCTAGTGAAAACAAGAACAAGACATCCAACAGTATTGCTAAACCTGTGGAACCTTGCTTGTGCAGACCTATTGAAGGGTCCTATTTTAGCTATGTTTCTGTTGCTTGGATAAAACTGTGACCAAAAATAAATTGGACAAGAAAAGGATTTGTTTGACTTTCCCACTTATTAACCTATCAGTTCACTTCTCTGTCCTCAGTAGAACATTCCTTAAGCTTCCCATATGTGTGATTTAAGTGAAAATGGCCCCATAACTCATAGCAAGGGGCATTATTTGAAAGGATTAGGATGTGTGGCCTTGTTGGAGTAGGTGTGGCCTTATTCCTGGAAGCGTGTCACTGGAGGGGAGTTACGAGGTTTCAAAAGTTCAAGTCAAGCCTAGTGACTTTTTCTCTTCCTGTTGCTCATTGATCCATATGTAGAATTCTTAGCTGCTTCTCCAACACCATGTCTGCCTGTGTGCCACCATGCTTCCTGCCATGCAATAATGAACTAAACCTCTGAACCTGTAAGCCAGATCCAATTAAATGTTTTCCTTTATAAGAACTGTCATAATTATTGTGTGTCTTCACAGAAATAGAGCACTAAGACAGAAATTGGTACCAGGAGTGGGGTATTTCTGTGATAGGCTGGACCATGCATGTTTTTATTTGGATGAATATGGAACACTTGGGAACTTTGGACTACAAAAGCAATTGAACATTTTAATGGGCCATCCTAGTAGGAGCATGGAAGACAGTGGTGCTGAGGGTGATTTGAACTGGGCAGGGGGGCTGGCTCAAGAGGTTTCAGGAGAAATAAATATTAATTTGTGGCCTAGAGATAGTTCTTGTGAAAAATCTGCCTGAGACTAAATTGAAGAGCTACATATTTACAGCTCTGGCAGAGGAGATTTTCAGATAGCCTAGTATTAGCTGTGTTGCTTGGTGGCCACACTCATGCAAATCTATAATAAAAAGGAGAAAGTTGAGCAAGGAAAAATACAAAATGTACAGTATGAGGAGAAAGGCAGCACCAGGAAGTATAAACAATTAAATAAAAGCCTGATACTAAGTGGAATAAAGGAAGCAATGACCTCAGAGTAAGAACCCACCCAGCTAAGCCTCCAATTTGTAAAAGGGAATTTTAAAAAAGGGAAAAGGAATTAAAAAAATTTAGCTCTGGGGTGGTGCATACCTTTAATCTCAGCACTCAAAAGGCAGAGATTGGGAGACCACTGCATTTTTCAGGGCCAGCCTGGTCTGCAGATCAAGTTCCAGGACAGCCAAGCTTAGACAGTGAAGGAAATAATCAAAACAGAAAACTTGTGAAAATGTATTTAAACAAGAGGGCCATATTCTAAGCAAGCAGCAGAATTTGGCAGCTTTGGCCATGTGCTTCTGGCTTTAGAGTCAAACATAGAAGAAAGGTGTTATGGAATCTCCCTCCACAGCTAAGGAAAACTGCTGAGGCCAGATGTGTGTCAGTGGTGTCCCTGTATGGAGACCTAAAGAAGCCATTTCACGAAGCTGTGAAGGTGAAGCCTAGATTGCCTTGGAAACCCCATTTTGTTGGAGACACCAGAGTTATGCAATGCCTGCCAAGGAGAGCTGCTAACAGGGAATATAGAACCAGGCCAGGAAACAGAAGTATGCTGTAGTTAACAAAGCTGGAAAGAGTTGGAGATCTGAAGAACACTTTGACATCAGACTTGGAGATGCAGTTTGGAGAATGCCCAACTAGTTTATGGTCTTTCTTTGTCACAGTATTTCCTCACTGTGCTTCCTTTGCTCCCTTTTGAAACAGTAATGTTTATTCTATGCCATTGGAATATACAATGGAAGTATCTGATCTGTGCTGTGGAACAATGCTCTTGTATTGTTTTAATAAAATGCCGATTGGCCTGTAGCCAGGCAGGAAGTATAGGTGGGGTGATGAGAAAAGACTCAGTCTGTAGTTGTCACCCAGACACAGAGGAAACAAGATGAGAATGCCTTGCTGATAAAAGGTACCAAGCTACGTGGCTAACACAGACAAGACTTATGGACTAATTGAAGATGTAAGAATTAGTTAATAAGAAGCCTTAGCTAATAGGCCAACCAGTTTATAATTAATGTAAGCCTCTGTGTATTTCTTTGGGATGAAACAGCTGCAGGACTGGGCAGGACAGAAACCTCAGCCAACAGATCTGCTTTTTTATTTTGATTTTACAGGGTATTACAGTTAAGAGATAACTGAGTGTCCAAAGAAACTCTGAATTTTTAAACATTGTTTGATAGACTATGGGTATTTTTGAAGTTGAACTGAATTCGGTTTTGCATTATGGTATGGCTACAAGTCTTTGGGACCAGGGGGTGCAATGTGGTGGTTTTAATAAAAATGGCCTTCATAGACTTATAGGGAGAGGCATTATTGGACTGGAATATGATGTGTGACCTTGTTGGAGTAGGTATGATCTTATTGGAGGAAGTGTGTCACTGTGAGAGGATTTTGAGTTTTCAGAAGCTCAAGCCAAGCCCAGTGGCTCTTTCTCTTCCCACTGCTTGCTGATCCAGAAACAGAAATCTCAGTTACTTCTCCAGCACTATTCCTGCCTTCTCACCACAACTAAACCTCTCAACCTATAAGCCAAATTCATCAAAAAGTTTTCCTTTGTAAGAGTTGTTTTGGTCATGGTATCTCTTCACATCAATGGAACGCTAAGACACTATGCTAACATTGAACTAACCTTCTATAGTGTTGCTGTCAAGCCATTAATTCAATTACCAACTGCTTTTGGCTTGAAAACTTGTGTTCTACATGTCCTCCTCCTCACTCAAATGCCACAACCTTCCCTCTCACCTGGATTCAGAGTGAACATTAAGTTTCAATGCACCAAAATAGTGTTCATTTAGAAAGATGCTACAGTGAGCCAAATATACTCATTTAAACATCAATAAGCCTGACCTCCAACTGAGCTCATTTGTGCAGAGGTAGGCAGGATGGATTTGAGGAACATCAGGGAAACCTGTTAGCTTTCAGGATGTTATTAAAGAGCAGGAAGCACCAGCCTCCACCAACCGTCCCTTAATGTGATCACTTTCAATTTGCTTAATTCAGCAGGTAAGTGATTCACAGATCTGAAGCTCTGAACAAATCGTAACAGGAATTCCAATGCTGTGATGTTCCATCAGGAGCTGAAAGCATAAATTCTCACACCACCCTGAACAGTTAGTCTGGATCTGTCGGGGCTGGGAAGTGCATTGGCACCCCAAACCAGAAAGATCTGCTTCTGTCACCAACTGACCACAATGTCATGGTCCTTCAATGAGCAAATGTTGCCAGGTTATTGATTTTTCTTCATTTCTATACTTCATCTAAGGGCATCAGAATGTCCATTGTATATAATACCACAACAGGGCAGAATACAAAGTCCATTCCCCAGTAAGATGCTAGTTAAACTTACATACACTCAGGTAATCATCAGCTGGTTTAAAGATAGAGGTTTGGTCTTAAGTGAGATCATTAGTATCCAGAAAGCCAGTACTTATATAGATTTCAAAAAAAAATAGGTTTCATGACATTGCAAAACACAAGCTCAGTAAACATTTTCATTAAAGCACTTTATCAGGCAGAGTTCCTGTTTAACCTAACAAATTAGTTACACCATAACTAATGAATGTGCTGTTTATCCTTGCTACAGCCACTCATCATTTTAAAATAATATGGTGGGGAGGGAGAGAGAAGTAACCTACTGTTTACTTGGGTTTCTCATGTGTGGAAGCTAGGAGCTGGGTTAGGTGCTCTTCTATGTGTTACTGCATTAATTGGTATACATCCCATAAGAGATAAATGCTATTTATTATCGATCAATCAACGTGTTAGGTGATTTGCCCAAGGTCACACACCTAGCAAAAACGGAATCAAGATTTGGCTGATCCTAAAGCCCATATGTTCTTTTCACACCACTGGGTAGCCTCTCTCCCAAAATGACCCGAAACACATTCTAAGTGACAAGGGGGGAATCAACACGATTATTGGTGAGGTCTAGGCTCCAGAGCATTCGCCTTTACAAGAAATAAATCATGTTACCACATTGATCCAAGCCAGAGAGTTAACTTCTCATTGATTCATTACACAAAATAATCCAATTATTTCAGGCCACTAGAGATCACAGAATCACTGCTTCAGTACACTACACTGCTTGCTCCCTAGTAACCTTAAAAAGCTAGCCAGAAGGTTTAGGCTATTTGCAGAAAGCCTATAAGCTTGGTAATCTAGGAGAGTTCACACAGCGCCTGCTATGAAACGAGGAGTCTCTTCCTGTCCAGAAATTTCACAGACTCTAAACAGCCTATATTTGCAGTTTTCTCCAAACTTTTCCCAAAGGCGCTATTACATCAGTTCTACTTACCTCATCCAGAAAATGGGAAGAGAGGGAGAGACATAAGGAAAGAAGTACTAGGGGGCTGTGTGTGCATAATTCACTATTTATTTTTGTCTGTGTTGATATGTTTAACCATCTCTAATAGGCTCCACAAATGCTTTCCGCATCCAGTTTCAATGGTCTATTTGCTGCCTAGTATAGCATATAATCTTTTCCAAAAGAGGTATTGATCTTGTTAAGTCTCCCCATCATCTAGACTTTAAGCATCCCTCAGCAGCTTCATTCCTGAAGACAAGCCACATGATCTTTTTTACAGCTGCCCATTAGCAATTCTGAGAGCTTCCCATTTCAATGGACCAGGAGGTGGGGATAATCATATAATGCGGCAAACATTTTACATATATTTTCTTTTACGAGCCTCGCAATAGCCTTATGGGCAAAGGATCATTAGTCCCACCGTATGCCAAGCATACATTATCCCTATGCCAAGCAGAGAAACTGAGGCTAAAAGAGCTTAAGGACAAGATTCACCTTCGTTTCTTCTGCTCACAGACATTCAGTATTGGCTCCTCCCTTCTATCATTTCTTCCATTATTGCCCATCATGCCAAAGGTTTGGATTGATGGGGGGGTGATGGGGGGCGTTTGTCTGTCTGTCTGGGTTTTTGTTTGTTCTGTTTCTGTTGCAGTCTTACTATGCAGCCCTGGGCTAGCCTGGAACTTGCTATGTAAAGCAGGCTGACCACCAATTCACAGAGGTCCATCTGCCTCTGGCTCTCTAGTCCTGGGATTAAATGTGTCCACCACACCCAGGTTTTTCTTTTTTTTTTTAGAAATCATAGAGAACTGAGTGGTTGGTTCTGGTTTCCTTCCTTGTCACCAAGGACAGCATCTAACTGTGCTGAGGATTCTCCAGTGAGAAACGAAATGGCAGGTAAAGGACTATTTTGTCACTTCGCCCAAAAGCTGAAATTTGAGATCCTAAGCCTATGCCTGTTTTACCAAATGCCAAGTAGAGAGAGAGAGAGAGAGAGAGAGAGAGAGAGAGAGAGACTCTCTCTCACATATCAAGTACTTAGCCAGCTTTCTACCCCCACCTGTTGCCTTCTCTGCCATACTGGCCTCCCCGAGCTGTTTTTTTGTCGGGATTTTCTTACCACAGCAACAGAAAAGAAACTAATACAGTGAGTTTTCCTCTTCCTGTTCCTAATGTGCCTCTTTAACTACTTCTCAGAGATGACCTTGGATTAAAGTTACTTCTACACATTTCTCTCCTCGACTAAGCAATGAACTTGCAAATACAAGGGAGCATGTCTTTACCTCTGCTGCTCCCAGCCCTCTGTCTCCTGCAGTCACAGGAGTCAGTGCATTACCTCATGGAAAGTGGGTCCCCATGGCATGCTAAACAAAGAGAATGACTGGCATCCCAGGCAGCCATTCTCACTATGAAGCCATTGAAGGCAGAGAACAAAGAAATGCTTCAACCCAAAACTACCCCTCTGTCCAAAGGCATGGTGAAAAGGAAATTGAAAGTGAACAATTACCTCTCAGAACACATGTCTCTATATTAAAGCAAGCATTTGGATGCTGTCAGAGTACAGTTGCCAATCCTGTAAACCGTCTTCCACTGAGGGAAGCCAATGCCCTATGAAGTTCCTCCTAAGGAATGAGCTTGTGTCCACAAGGCTCAATGAATAGGGTTTGGGAGCTGCCAACAGAATGCCGTACAGAGACCTGGGGAAATGGGACACAGAGGGGTGCTTTTTTTTGATGCAGAGATAGAAAGATCTAGTACATGTGTTGATTGACAGGAGCAGGGAGGGGTCACTGGGTGGGAGCCAGAGCTCCTGTGAGCCTGCTGGCTGTGTGAAAAGACTAATGAGAGTCTGAACAAGGAGGGCTGAAGAGTGATGGAGTAAAAGGCTAAAGGCTAACTTGGCCCTGGTCCTTTTCCCCCTGAGAAGAGCTTTCTCTGCAAGGTAATTCAGTTGTCACTCCTGAGAAAGAAGGATACCCCAAAGAAAACCTGCTTCCTTGGCCAGTGCTACTGTCAAGGAGGAAGCTCAAGGCCTTGAGAAGAGCAAAGACGAGCTTGCTATCTTGCTGTGATCCTGGAAACATAGCATGTCCATGGCAGAGGGGGCGGGGGAACCAGTAGGGGAACAGACACCACCCTCACCCCCCCTCGACATTCACGCGACCTGATTGTGTCAGCGCCACTTGTCCCCCCATCTGTCACAATGTCAGTTCCTGCTGGGGCCCCGGGATCCACAGAGGTTGCTCCATGTGTCGCCCCATTTATCTTTGCAGGCGGCAGCACTGATGAGTTTGACAGTTCTATTTGTTATCCTGCAAAGCAGGGTCTCCACTTCTCAAAGCAAAGGGAAGAAAAGTCAGGCAGGAAACAGAACTGAGACAGAAACAGGCACTGGGAAAAATTTAGAGGAGGTCAGTAATGTTGGCATCATCTGATGGACGTAAGCGAGGCAGGCACTCAGAGAAGCAAGCCCTGTGCCTTCTGGGGGATGGCTGAAGTGGTTTGTGTCCAGGAGTATGCATGAAGTGTATGGAAGTGTGTGTATATAATCAACACCATCATATATAAGCAATGAGACTACCAGGTGACAATGATGGCCCCTTCTGCATTTGGTGAACTAACTCTCATGTTGTCTGGCCACCATAGTAATATTTCCATCTTCTGTGGCCTGCCTACAAGGAAGAGTTTTAGGGAAATGCAGATTTTCTGCCTGCTGATTCCCCAGGATAAACTTATAGGTTGTGACTTTTATCATAGTCAGTACTCAGAATGCAACTCTATGGGATAGATGCCAGTCTGGGGGCAACCTTGACCAACTCCAGGTTCTTGCTATGACAGCTATGACACAAGTCCTCTAGATATAGAGCAAACTGTCCCCAGAAAGTGGCGATAGAGCCATCCAAGTGACACTCTGCACCAAAGACAGACACCAAGATATCATATGGAGACTAGACTCAAGACAGGGATAGGGCTATGCTTTCTGGGGGAGAATACTGATACAGTGGTTATCTGTGATTGCCATCCCTCTGTGTGCCAGGCTTTACAGTTAATCTCTAACAATCCTATAAAGTAAGTACAATTAGCATCACTATTTTATTGATGAGTAGACTGAGGTACCAAGGGTGGTGTTCCCAGGTTCTCATATCATGTAGTAGACCTGAGCTTTGAACCATATCTGACCCTACTCCTTAAACCATTAGTCAAAAAACAGTCCCTTGCTTTCCAGAATAATGACTAAATAACTACAACTCCATCCCTCAACTAAAGTGAGAAACCATTCTAATTTGCCTGGGACTGTCCTGGTTTCAGCACCGACAGTCATGTGCCCCAGGTGGGTCATCCATCTACAATATAATTCAGCAACACACCCCTGAGTGTTTAGCAATGCATGAATATACTAACATATCCAAGTTAGAAATGTTCCGTTTGCGCTGTTAGGAAAGAACCCAGGCCTAGATGGTTTTCACCTAAAGGGACCTCTTCCTCTTAGCTTCCCCTCTCTGTGGCACTGAGTGTTAAGCCTGGCTGTGGTGCTGAAGGACACAGAGAGACTTGGAACTGAAGGCCACGGAACAATTTGGGGAGCTCTTTTAGAACAAAACACACTTTCTTACTTATAAAATTATCACTACTTGTCCAATAAAATGTTGTTTGATGTTAAAATGTGGCCAGCTGTGGTTATCAACTAATCAGACATACTTTTTCGTGACTTCTTGGATGATTTCAAGGGAATATAGGGCTCTACGATGAGGGCCTGGGAATCCTGCAGAATGGATGGTGCATAAGAAAGGCAGAGTGATCAACGCCATGCTTGGCCAATGCTTAATTAACAAGTAGAATCCCAAAAGGTTGTAGTAAAGGATCATAGGGCATAAAAGAAATGATGGGGACAGCACCCACATCCACAGCAGATATTCTAATGGGTGTCTGTAATTAAGGTTTTATCATCAGTATTACTATCAATACTAAAACCATCTGTAACTGTCTGCCCAGCGTGCTACTATCTATTGTTCTTGCATTGAGCCTCTGGGGAAGGAGTCAGAGGGCTGAGGGTCAGCATCTATACTTAGGAGCAGCTTGGACAGGCTAGCTGGGCAAGTATCAATTCATTCCGAGATCTGAGTTTGTGTTTATAAAGGTGACAAGAATCAGTAATTCCCTCACGGAAGTGTTAAATGCAGCCAGCAATGAGGGGGGCATTGATGACAAGGCAGAGATGGGGAGAACACAGTGCAGCTCCGAACATGAATTTTACTACAGAGCTTGAGACAGCAGGGCGTGTTATTTTGCCCTGACCTTACTTAGCCCAAAGCCATTGACTGGACACAAGTCATCATGCATATAGTAACTGTTGTTCTTGATGTCTGACTGCATCCAAACCTTAAAGTAAGGTTTCCCATGTAGGAGCCTGACTCTTCCACACAGGTGTAAAACTATCTTGAGACAGTCAAGCTGGCTTGTTCAATGTCACTCTGCCAGCAGCAGGATCTGGGCCTAGGGACTTCTCCTGCCAGAGTTCGGGCACTCTTTTCAAAGTCTCATGGCCTCCGAACAAACAGAGCATTTCCCTACTGATTCAGTACAAGCTAGTGTCTCTTGCAGTGCCGAAATACCAACCACTGTCTTGGAGAGTATGTATTTTAGAATTTCAAAGGGACAGAAAACAGATGCCTGATCATGGGTCAGGGAGTGTGATGGTCCACAGGCTTGCCTTCTTCCAAGCTCCACATCAGCCTGAAAGGTCTTCAGTGGGAGAACCAGCGGGCTTCCTTGAAATTTCTTCATCTCTGGAGCTAGTGATGCATAAAAGTTGCAAAAGCTTCAAAGTTGCTGGGCCCCTTTACGTCATCATTCTCCAGGTGCCTGAGGGGACCTTCCTCCAGCAGGCTATGCTTAAGTCCCCCTGATAGGGTCCCTGCTCAGAAGACTGGACTGAGGAGGAATTGAAAGGAGATCACAAAATGGGCCCGCGATTGAAGACTGAGACTTTTGTTCTCTGGCTGGGATGGAGACTCAGCTGTCCCTGTCACTGCCACCTCTCAAGATGTGACTTGACTCTGTGACTCTGAAGCAACCACATGGCTGGAAAATGGAGCCCAGGAAGTCCATCCCTTAGAAATTTGCTTAGAAGTAGATCTTTCCCTAAAATGAATGAAAAAAAAAAGTCACTTATCTCCTGAGAATGTGGCATATATTCATTCCGATGTGTGGGTCTGTATCTTTCAAATGACTTTGGCGCAGTCCAACAGTTACTCAAAGAGAAGTTTTTTTCATATCTCTTTACCTATACATTTTTTTCTTTTACTTATTGAACATATTGTGTGTGGGCGTGTTTGTGTGTGTAATTCCACATGTATGTGGGCGCACATACACATGTGTTACACATAAATTTGGAGGCCAGAGAACATCTTTGGGCATCATTTCTCAGATTCTGTCCATCTTCCTTTCTTTTTTAGGCAGGGTCTCTCACTGGCCTGGACCTGGCAAAGTTAGCTAGGTTGGCTGAATAGTGAGCTTCTGGGATCCTCAAGACTCTACCTTTGTAGAAGTGAGGTCACAAGTGCACACCACTATGCCTGGCTTTTTTTTTTTAATAGATTCTTTGCAAACAGTATATTCTGAGTTCATGGCTTCTTGAAATATGGCTTCTGGGAATCAAACTAGGGTCCTCATCCTTGCAGGCAGGGAAAGCACTTTGCCCCCCGAGCTATCTCCTCCACCCTTTGAGTCTTTTTATATTTTTATTTTTATTTTACACTCACTAAAAGTCCTCTGTTACTGTTTTGCATCAAGCTCTGGGGGGGTCTAATTAAGGAAATTTTGATATAATCTTGTAGCCATGGGGATCGGTCATTGAATAACATTATTCCTGCATTATCACTGGGGACATGGAAGTTGTCAGCAAATATTCATAAAGTACCCTCTAACAACATATATTCTTACCAGCATGCTTTGTGTGAGTACTCCCCAAAGCCCACCAAGCAAGGACCTGATACAGGAAGATGTCCTCATCCTGTCCCTTTAAAAACCGCTAGCCCTGAGGACCCAGACAGTGGGTACAGGGCTGCGAAATGCACATCTTCTTGATGGATTTCAGACCTGAAACATGGCCCTGGGACGGTGGCCATGCTTGAGTTTCACCAGCTACTGAACTAGAAAGAAATATGATGTGGCAGGGGAAAAAAATACCTATTCATAGGAGCAGAAAACTATTTTCTATTAAAAAAAACAGTGCTCCTAAAATAACAGTGGAAATTCCACCCTAGCCAATCATCCTCAGCAAGGGGCACAGAAGACAGATCCAACACCTACACAAAGCCTCTGGCCATGGAAACAGCTGAAGCACAAAGACAGTGTTCACCTCAGGGCAGGAAGCCAGCATCACCAATGTCAGACCACATCCTGCTGGTACCTCTGCCCAATCCTCCCAGCTTGCTTAGAGCATCTGGGCATCTAGCTCATCTTGCTCAGGTCCGTTGGGCTTGAGGGAGACGTGGGCTCATATTCTCTACCTACCATGTTAAGTAGATAGAGAACACTTTCTGAGCCTCGATTTCTTCAACTGTAAAATGAAATTCATATCTTCCCCTCAGACTTCAGGGAACTGCTGCAAAATTCAAATTCACATTTGAACTTTAAATTATAAACCTGTGTAAGAGCCAAAGAAGATAATCTTCCTCCACTGTAACTGGAGAACTATATAATAGCTCTTCAGTTTGGGGACAGATATAAAGTAGTTTACGTTGGCAGATAGTCAATGACCCCTCCCTAGGATGAGCAGGACAAGACCCCTGCAGTGGGTCACCTTCCTGTGTTATGATGTATATTATCAAACATGCTGAGCTACAAGCTATTCAGTAAGCTCCAAGTTCCAAGCTTTATGGACCATGCTAGGGAGGGCTTTGGTGATGCAACTGTCTTCGAGTCTTTTCTGCTCCTGTAAGCAATCCCTCACCCAGATTCCTGTAAGTAACACCAATAAAACTCATTGGACATTGTGGGGTACTGCATTGGCTACATGGCAAGATCTCTGGACTGAATACAGTGTGACCTGAGATTGCAGAGACAAGTGACAACTCACCCTATGGACAAAATGACTCTAACGCTGCTTCACCATTTTGGTTTTCAAAGAAAACACAGAAATCAGGAAATCATGAATAGAAAGATGAAAAATTGGGGACTATGGCAATTCAGGAAATAGCCTTAAAGTGTTCAGGATACTTGCTCAGACAAGAGTCTCATAGACTTCCTTCCCTGCAGCCTACCCCAAGCCAACCTGTGCGTCTTCCTTGCTTCCCTCCATCAGATAATGGTGGTACCTTTTTTGTAGTGCTTGTGTCCAAGATTGAAACATTCCATTTCCCAGAGAAACCCCTAGGGACAGAAAGTAAAGAAAACCAAAATAGCTTCAGAAAGTCCTTGAAACTGACCAGACTCACTGGGTCCCTCCCTTCCGGAGACTATATAAACAGAAAAGACTGCTGAAAGTAACTCTCAGATAAACCAAGCTGCAAAGAAGACTGAGACCAGCCCAGGTGCATGGAAGAAGTTTAGACAAACTGAGTCACTTGGAAAGGATACTCTCCAACCCGCTTAGCTGCCTGCAGGCCATGCAGTGTGCTCCAAGTTCCCAGCTTTTGTGAGCTGTCACCCATGCTGAGGTGGGCTTTGGTGACTCCCTGTCTTTGAGTTATTCCTGCTCCTATAAGTAACCCACCACCCATATTCCTGCCAGTAACACCAATAAAACTCATTGATTCACCAAGTTGGACTTTGGTGGTGTTCTTTGATCTGTGGTAGGACCTTTGTCTGGGGTGAGTAGATATCTATGTCTCCAGGAAAGGTCATGTCATACAACAGCACCACCTAGACATTGTGCAAATCTGGATGTCAGTCTAGGTTCCCCACCATTCTATCCAGTTAAGTCAAGTTCAGTAGACAGCATGCCCTTACAGGTCCTGTTTCAGCCCTATTGCTGCTATCAGGATCACTAGGGTCAGGGCCTGTATCACAGCTGGCTCAGCCATCAGAACTAACAGTTGTTGTTCCCATTCTGCTTCCCTGGAAGACCTTCTCTACATTCCTAGTTTTTGTTTTTGTTTTGTTGTTTGTTTGTTTGTTTGTTTGTTTTTTGAGACAGAGTTTCTCTGTGTAACAGTCCTAGATGTCCTGGAACTAGTTCTTGTAGACCAGGCTGGCCTCGAACTTAGAGATCCACCTGTGATGTGGGATTCCCCTCTGTATGCCGATAATACCATTGGTTAACAAAGAATCTGTCTTGATCCTATAGCAGGGCAGAACTTAGCTAGGCAAGGAAAACTAAACTGAATGCTGGGAGGAAGAAGGCATATTCAGAGAGAAGCCACAGAACTGCTGGAGACAAATGTGCTGAAACTTTGCTGGTAGGCCACGACCTCGTGGTGATGCAC
>LOEQ01001941.1:120611-157402 GCA_001685075.1 Bramus lutescens
TCAGCTGATCACCTTTCCCCCAAAGGATACACCTGGTCTCTGCTTCCCACAGTATCCTTGGCACATCACCAGCCCACTCCTGTCTCACAACACCGGAATCTCTTGAACTTTATCAGAGATGATACAGATGTAATTAAACCTGAATTCTAGTCTCTCCTTGTGACAACTCCGCGGACAATTAATGATGATAAAAGAGCCTGCCAGCTGCTGCCTGACACACCAATGTGAGCTTCCAGCGCTGGTGAAGATGGAGGGTGAAGGGCAGGTCCCTCCAGCCCCATTTCAATCTGCCTTTTATCTCAGCCAGCTGAAAATTATCACCAACTTTGGGGGAGTTTAGAGTCTTTCTTCTCCCCTCTTCGAAACGCCAAACGGACAATTGAGGGTAATGCAGTGTCTGTGACATAAATAAGGATGCTTCCGGCAACAGTAATTGAAGTTCTCTCAGCAGGACAAGAGTTCCAAGCCAACGCAGGAGCAGCAGGCTGTGCTGGTCATAGAAGACCTCAGCCCTCAACATATAGGGGCCACAGGACCTTAACAGAGGGTGAAGATGGACCTCCATCTAGGAGATGCTGTTGCCCTCAAATTTAACCCTGATGACGTTTGTTCCTTATTCTTAACTCTAGGTTTAGTCACAGCTAGAACCTGGTGCGACAAAATGGATAAACTAAGTTTCTTTTGTCACCAAACAAAACCAGAAGTCAAGAATCTGAAAGGGCCAGGTATCAAAAATAAAAGGTTATAGGGGTGGGAGGGACGTGAGAGAGGACAGGGGAAGAGAGTAGCCAGAATGCATTACATACACGTATGAAATATTTTTTAAACTAACTTAATTTTTTTCGTGTCTGCAATGAGACCAAGGCATGAAAAAGGTGTGTGGCAGCGGTGACTGGAGAGGAAATGATCAGAACAGGAAGGAGAGAGGGGGTGAGAGGAGCTGCCCAGCACTCACACCTCTGAGCTATGTGCTGAGGCTCTGTGGCAAAGGTTTCATGCTGCAGGCTTCCTGTGTTTCCTTCTGTTTAGCAGTTGCTGTTTGTGGGGTGTAAGAATCCATTTAGATAATTCCCAGAAGAGAAAATGCAAATGACTCGTAAACATAGGAAATAAATGTTCGCCATCACTTGTAATCAAAGAAATGCAAATACAAAACAAGAGGATAACATTTGCACCTATAAAACTCTGAGAGGAAGCCTAACTGTCAACAGGATGGTAAGAGAGCCAGCCCATCTCGCATTGCTGGAGTGCTAACTGCCACAACCTTTCTCCTGGAAGTTTGTAGCAAAGGTCTTAAACGTATGCATACTTGTTGGCCCACTAATTCCCCATCTACGAATCCGTGCAAAGGCTGTGAGCAGCAATACAAGCAAAAATAGTGAAGTACAAAGGCTTTATTAGTATGTTGTCTACTGCAAGGAAAAGTACGAAGACAAAAAAAATGTGATTTTATTTTGTTAAATAATTTCATGATAAATTGCATTGTTATAGATAAGGAAATATATTTCAGACTTCTTCCCCAGCTAACATTATGTATAAAATTTAATATTTTGAGGTCACTGTTATAAAATGAAAAAAAGGAATTTTATATATATATATATATATATGTTGAGAGAGAGAAAGATCCAAAATTATTTAATTGGAAGAAAGAGAGAGACCTAAGTGTTAACAGATTATTTCTATGAAGGACACTTTGGTGGACCTTTTTATGCTTCTCAAAGTTTACAATTAACAGTGGGTAATCAGAAAATATAAGCAGTGTTTTCAAACATACAAATAAAATGTAAAAATGTATTACTTTTTACTTTTATCTGTGATTATTTCATGCTGTATTTATTCCCATATCATAAGTATTGTCTCTTCAGTTTCTTCTGGGATATCTCTTTCTTCTGTGCACCCTCCTCTTCTGGCTTTGAAAGAGTCCATTCCTTTTCAGCGAGGATTATCTATGTGTGGCAGGGGGCACTCTCATACGGGTTCACCCAGCCATGAGCACAGTAAGTTCATCGGCATGTCTTAGGGTCATTGCTCACCTGGATGTGTTCAATGCCTGGAGAATCCACATCTAAACCCTAAGTCCAGCATTATTCGCCCTTCTTGGGCCACCCACTCTCTGCAGAGACCATGGAATAGCTAGGGAATTCAAGAATTTCTCTGCGAGTACTCAACACAGAAAAATATAAACAAACAGCATTGGTTATTTTTTCTATTTTCCCATTTATTGAAGAATGAAGTGATAGGATAGGAGTGGTCGTCTAAGCTCATAGGCTTTCTATTGATTCCCTGTCCCTTTCATCTTATTTTTCCTAGCCGTCAAGGCCCATCCAGAATCAATGCAAAGCCCTGGGTACCACCTTTCCATCAGTCTGGATCTTGTGCCTGAGTCCTTGGGACAGTGAATCTGTTGACTTAGCAAGTTAGATTGGGTAGAACTGTTTCTGTGGTCTGTCAGTGGTTCTACGTCTGGGGTAAGTAGTCACTTGTTCAAGTCTCCTCAGGAAAAGTCATGCAACACAGTTGACACCCAAACAGAGACTGGCAGGACCAATGCCAAATCAGGAAGGAGTAGACGCAAGCTCTCTACAACTGGTTGATAAGACATGCAACTGAATTTATCTGAGAGTGGAGCTTCAGCTGAGGCAATGTTGATATGATCACCTTTCCCTATGTAGTCAAGGATGATATTGTGTCTGTTTCATGCTCTCTGAATGAGAAGACATGCAACCAAACCCAGGCCATCAGAGAGTAGAGTGTCCTTAGAGGAAACCCCCAGGTAGCCATCTTTTTCTTTGTAGTATGAGGTGGCATGTCTCATGTCTCCTGTTTAATGACTAGGGTTTGCCCCATTAATATAGGGGTTTTCCAAACAACTGAAAGACTGGAGAAGACATTACTATCCCTGAAAGCATCACATAGGAAGGAGGTGGAAGTTATAAAGCAATTGTAGAATCTTTGCAATGAGCGATAACATATCCAACTGAGGCTGAGCTGTCCTCCCAACTGAATCTGGGATGTTCCCAAACAGACCCATCCAAATAATGGAGGAATTACAAAGAATAAAGGATGCTGTCATCTGAACCAGCCTCTGAGCTGAGGGGAAAGGGAAAGATGAGATGGAGGTAGTGGCTTGCCATTTCTTATTGCTGGCAGGATGCAGGGGAAGAGAATACAAATTAGATCTGTATTAAAGAGCCTTTCCTGGGATCTTAAGATTTGAAATCCATTGGAAAATCAGAAGTAAGGAGGGAGAGAGTACGGTAGAAGCAATGGAAGACACCCCATAGGTTAAACCTTTAATACAGAGGAATGAGAAATCCAGGATTCAACATGGAAATGGGGTGCTTCATAGTGGACTAGTACAATAAAATACCAGTATCAGGAAATAGTCTACATTAGAATTGACTGGAATGGGAACAATATTTAAATAAGAGCAAATTCATAAGAAGCAAGGACATGGTGATGGATGGAGTCAGTCGGAGTTCTATGGAGAAGGAGAAACTAAGTAATATAACTACTCATTCTTCCTCGAGACAAAGATACCATAATATGAGGAAATATAAAGAAAATCAATACCAGGTCATATAGCTATCAAACATGCCTGGTTAT
The DNA here is from genome assembly GCA_001685075.1 of Bramus lutescens. Taxonomy (NCBI): domain Eukaryota; kingdom Metazoa; phylum Chordata; class Mammalia; order Rodentia; family Cricetidae; genus Bramus; species Bramus lutescens. The sequence continues at coordinate 124,218 of LOEQ01001941.1, forward strand.
TGCTAACTGAGGTCCCCATTAATATCAAAGAATATAAGGCAACAGAAGAAAGAAAGGCATTACAGGGAGCTGAGCATGTGAGAGGTGGTGTATTTACTGTATTTACCAGAGAGTTAATAAAGAAGTTATATCAGGGGAACATTGGAACTGGTTATGGAGCTTTAACAGGATTGCTGAGCCCTATCGTGGGACATGATCTTTATGTAGGAGAGAGGCTCTGTTGGATCTGAATGATTTAGACCCTCCATACAAACAGGGTTCCAAAGTTGCAAAAGCACTCAAGAGGAAGAGAGAGAAGAGAGCAAAGCAAACAAACAAGCAGGTCAATCTTTACAATTCAAAGGCAAATGTGGCAATATTTGTGTCAAGTCAGAGGTCCCTAGAGAAAATAACAGAAAAGCCAAGTTCTGTGCTTATGAGTCTCTAGGAGATTCTAAAATCTAAGCAATGGTTTACAACATGGTGAAATAAGGAGAAAATGGCAAAGTAGTACATGTGAAGAGGCCTACACTTGTCTTGGGAGTGGGCAATTATACCCCCAGGGTACATTCTCCCCTTCAGGAACATATAGTAGGGGTTAAGACTGTTTGTCTGGTATGGGAGACATGGCATATGGAGACAGAGTGGCCACATTGCCAGCCCAGCTCTGGAACATTGCCTCTATCAGAAAACAGCAGACACAGCATGACTTAGCTTCTCCTGAACATTAGCTGAGGCAAGCAACGTAAGCCAAAGCCACCAAGCCTATCAAGGGTGGGGAGATCTATGGCAATTCCACAGCCACACCATATGATGAGGAAGGAGGGCAGCAGAAAATGAAGAACTCAAACTGGGACTGACCTGGAAATTCACTCCCTATTGGCTAGTTTTTGTATTTCCTGAAAATTCTAAGGTCTGTCGGTGAAGAATTCTCATAAACAGTCTTATTCGGTTATGGACCTGACATAACCAAACTACCAACATGCCAAATAAAATGTGTCTTTTAGTGCAATAGTGACACAGATACGGGAGAAACCACCTGATTTCTAACAGATTTAACAACCAGTCTAGAAAAGAGAATCTATGTTTGGGACTATAAACCAAGGCAAAGACCTATAGCTGGAGAGATCATAGGCCCCATTGGGAAAGACACTGCTATTATTTCATTAAGTGAATGTGATGTGTCCATCAAACGGCCTTCAAAACATCCATATATAATTGTTGCTGTTAGCTTTGATCATGGAGATAATTTGATTTTGCAATAAGGCTTTTGTTACTACAACCCAAAGCCAGCCAAGCTGCTGAAGCTGCAGCTTAGTGGCCCTATGCTCAGCCATAACTACAAATGATAATCAGACATTTGTATCACATCACTACATCTCTCTCATACCACCATCACCCCCAAAGAACTCGGGGACTTTCATGGAAGAGAGTGCAGAAAAACTAAGATCTAGAGGAAGGGGTAGAGAGAGTACAATGGGTCTAGTTCCACCTAACTGAAACACTTCAGGAAGGGCATTTATAAAAGACTTGGGAAGCTAACAAGAACTTACAAAACTCAGGAAACTCAAAACAAGGTCTTTTCCGGCGGTTAACAAACTGCTTTTAAAATTGCTGAGAGAGGATGAATACTCTTCAGTGGAGCAGTCTTTAGGCTGGGAGGGAGCCTCGGGAGCTCCCCTTTCTTGTGCCCTCACCCAGGCTGTGTTGAACCTTCCAATGATAGAGCTGTCTATCGGGCAGTCATGGTGCTGTAAGCAATGCCTGTAAACTCACTGGCTCGCCCAGCTAGGTTTGGGGGGAATTACAGATGCCCTTTCTGGTATACAGCTGTTTTCTTATATCTCCCCAGGAAAAATATTATAGAAAATCTGACCTGAGCCAAAACCTTTTAGTTGTATTGAAGCATTTTCATCCTCCACTAGTCTTCAAAGTTATAGATTCTCAACTTTCTCTCCACTCATTTTTATCTAACCAGTCTCAACCACTATCTTTAGAAATTCAGTATTTCCTAAATTATTTTAATCACCTGTTCCTTTGTCTTGTTCCTTCTGACTCCCCTCTCCAAACTACCTTCAATGTCCTCCCTTAGTGACCCACTTCTACTAGCTAGGCCACTTCAGATATGTTTCGCAGTACCACATCTGGGCACCAGGTGTTCAGAACGAGTCTGTGGGGGGCAGATCACATTCAAGCTCTAGCATATATCTACAAAGATACTCTGGGTGACCTCAACCAGTATCTGACTTTGAATACTGTCTCCACAGTGACAACCTCTCCAGTTTTATACCAGCCACACTTTGCTGGATGTTGGATTGTCTGTCTCCAGTCTGATGTTTAATGACTATCTGAAACTTACCTTGATACCCTCTCAATGTCTCTGTACCCAGCCTGCTCCATCTCAACCAATCCCAACTTCATTCTTCAGGTTGCTTGAGTCATAAATTCTAATGACATTACGGCTCTTCTACTGTTCTTTCAGACCTACTAAATCTATCAGTAAATATTGCCAATTCTACATTCAAAATATGTACAGAGAGAGAGAATTTGACCAATTCCCCCAACTCTATTGTATTTCTATTTTGTTTATTTCCTGTGTTTCACACTGGGCTGTAGGCTCCAGGTACACAGGAACCATGGTCTATATTACTTGATCTATCCTCAGTTCCTAGAACAATGCCTGACATAGCAAAGACAATTAAATTTTATTTTATAAATGAATGAATGCTTTATTAATGCATAGGAAAACAGTAAATGGGAGCTAAATATATAACTCAGTCAGTAACAGGTTTACTGGGAAAGAATGAATACCTGAGTTCACCCTCAGGACCCATGTTAAAAAAGAGTGGATGTGGCAGCACAGGCCTCTACAATGAGGAAATGGAGCCAAGGATTCCTGGGGCTTGCAGATCAGCTAGTGTAGCCCAGTTGATGAGGCCCAGTTCAATTAGAGACCCTGCCTCTAGATGAATGAGGTAAGGCTTCTGATTTTGACATCCAAGGTTGTTCTCTGGCCTCTACATATGTGCGCACATCGTGCACACGCACCAGCACACACAGAAATACATATATACTCTAATATTATTAAAGGGGGGTGAACTCAAGAATGATGTCTGGGGTTGATCTCTGACATCCCATATGCAAAGAGGAGAAGAAGGAGGGTAAATCACAGTGTACATGAATTTTTTAGTGCAGATATATTTTTAGGGCATTTCATAGGACCAGTTATGATAAAATATCCCAACCCTTTCTACTCTCCCTGTCTGATGAGGAAGATTCAGGCTCTGCTCATGTGGCATTTTCTTATTCCTTTGCCTAATGTTCATTGTGACAACTGGGATTGTTTTATTTTTATATATAAAATGACAAATATTATATTACACCTTCCTTGGAGTTTTTCATCAAATCTACTTCACTTATTAAAAAATAGTTATTAAATTCTAGCTATATCCCAGACAGTATGCTGAGCCACTGGGTCGAAAAGTACCTAACTGAACACAGAATTTGGCATCTGGGAGCAGACACAAACACAAATACTTGGATAACAATAAATAATAAGACACATATGGTTAAATGTGGTGGAGGTACCGCCTAAGAAGCCCAAGGAATGCTGTCTAAAGCATTGGCCTTTGTGCTGTCTTGAAGGAGTAGGTTGAAGCATAAAGTGAAAACAGACTTATAAGGCTCATTCTACACAGAGGAAAGCAATGCAAATGCATGAAGTTATGAGAAGAAACTGGTGGCAGCTGGGATGGGTTGGGAGAAAATAGGAAAGCCCTATGAAAGAGATGGGGCGGAAGTCAGGCTCCACATCAAGGTGCCTGGAAACTACAGCTGAGCTTGTTCACAGACGAGGTGGGAGAGCGGATTCCTCAAGAGGAGTCCAAATGGAGCAAGAGCTACGGGATCAGGTGAAATGCTGAGGCGACATGTAAGTACACGCATACTCACACTCATGGGACTGTTATGTGGAGCACATCTGTCTGCTGTTTCTGTGAAGGGGCATTTTATCACTGTTGCTCTTGATCACACCACACCTGAAGTCACCCACCTCAGGTCTAGTTCTGCTCAGAGTGTGAGCAGAAGAAGGGACCAAGAAAGCTCTGGCTTCACCCCTTTCTTGTTGCCAATTTCTAATTACCACAACTTCCCCAAATTAGGCTGTGCCCACATGAGGTACCGACCGTAAGCCAGACAACGAGCCAAGGGTTGGTGCAGGACCAAGTTCTAACTCTCTTGCCTACTTGGCACTCAATGTTCCTTCGAGCTGTGGCTTCATGTGATGGACCAACCTGACTCCATCTTAAGAGCAGAAGCCATCTTACTACAGGTCAAAATAAATTTATTCCGTTTTCCAAGTCTGATCATGTCTTGGCCCATTTTCTAGAATTTGACATGTTCCACAAACTATGCTCTGATAATATCCTGGCCTCCACCCTGATAAGATGCTCCATCAAATAATTTTGAAATGTTAGTCAGGTTCCTACTAAAACCTCCCCCTAACTCTTGGAAATCCCCAAGTCTGGCAGTTTTTTAAACTATATAAACCCCACTGTCTCTCATTCTCAACCCTGCTTTATAGATAGCCCTGTCTGATAAAAAATAAAACTTGCTTAACTCAATCAAAAATTTGGGTGATGGTCTTACTCTCGTTCAGTGGGATTAATACATAGAGTCAGATTTTCTTTGTACTCCATGTATAAGCCCAACTCCTTTACCAGGTCACAAGGTTCTTGAAATCAGGAACTGTTTTATGTGTCTCTGCATCTCTCAGATACTTTGCACAGTGCCCAGTACACTGGGTATTAAACACATACTTGCTGAATGTATGTTCTGTGTACATTTTACACTTTACATTCATGCATAAAGTATGTATGTATGTATTTAAAGTACAAGGGAGGTCAACCAGAGGTAGCCATCAAGAGCTGACTCCACAGAAATCCTTCAGTAGGATATATAGTCATACCTAACCTGGCTGACTCCAAAATGGGGCACTGAATCCAGAGGAAATTGGAATTCCCACACTTCCATCAGAGAGCAGCACAGTTATAACATCAAGACATAATCTGATATCTAATCACTGGTCTGTAGTGGTAGGAAATGTGCCCCAGCCCAGTAGGCAGAAGGAAAACTGCAAAGAAAGCATTTGTGGCTATAAACAATTTTTCTTTATTCCTCATCTGGGTCCTGAGGCCTGTTATTTGGCTCCAATTTTTCATTTGTGGTTGTTTGTTTCAGACAATAAAACTGTTCCTTTAAAATAATGGAGACTATATTGAATCTAAAAATAAATATCAAAAGACCAAAGTCCCTGAATGGGAGCAATTATTGCAAAAGGCCCAGCCAAGCTCAAAACAGCTGTTAAGGGATCGAGGAACAGGCAGGAGGCGCCTGGCCTCCCGGCTGATGGAGTCACATGGGCAGGTTGACAAACTGAAGCAGAGAAAATGTTAACACACACACAGCGACCGTACATATGCTGCCCCAGAACATGGCTCTTGTTTGATCATTATTGATCACTAACTACCTGAGGTGCTGGAGGACACTTCACACAATGAATAGAAAGTAAGCATTCAGCATATTAGGGAAAACAAACGATGGAAAAAGCAGGAGGAAGAGCTGCTTGTGAATTTCTAGAAGGAGCAAGCCTGGATCCGATTTTGCTGTTAGACATAATAAGTCACAATGAGTTAGCAAATGAGGAGTAAGTTGAGCTGTGTTTTGTTGTTTTCCTTGATGTAGTCAGAGAAAGTGACAAAATCGTCCTATCAATCTCAAGTACAATAGTTACCAGGACTCTGCAGCTATTTTAGAGCTGCCTTCCTCCACACGAGCTGGGCCTGGACAAGCTACAAATACAACCTCTATTCATGATTAAAAGCCTTACACACTGTCCATGGGAATGGGAACTGGTACAGCCTCTACAGATCTGTGCAGACGTCCCTCGGAAAACTAAAAGTAGAACAACCACGAGACCCTGCTGTCCTGCTCCTAGGAATATACCTGAAGGTACCACAGAGATGCTTACACACAAAATATGTGGAACCAGCCTACGTGTCCACCAGCACATGGACTCCAAACATCACACTACAGAGACAGCTGTACATCAGCATTTACTGCAACACCAATTACAGTAGTTAAATTAAAGAAGCATCACAGGCACCCAACAGCTGGAATATAAAGAAAATGTGGAATATATACACACTGGGATTTTTTTCGCCCGAAAAGAGAAGCAATGATATATTATATACAGGAAAATGAATACAACGGGAAATAATTATATTAAGTAAATTAAGCCAAATATGGTTTTTCTTATTCTATGTTTTATATAAATGTATAAAACCACGTATGTAATTATGAAATAAAAGCTCAGGGAACAAAGGGAACTAGTGAGGGGAAGTGGGGGTGAAGGGAGGAAAGGAGGAGGAGTAAAGGCTCAACAATATATACTTGTATGAAAACATCCTTATGTAACATGGTACCATGTACAATGAATATACAAAATGAAACTTTAAAATAATAATAATTAAGGAAATTTGGTTTATATACAGATTGAGAATTATCTGTGGATGTAGTTCAGGGGGTAGAATGCTTGCCTAGCATGTGCAAAGACCTGGGTTCAATTCCCAGCACCTCATACACTGGGCATGGTATCACATGCCTGTCATGCCAGCACTCAGAAGGTAGAGGAAGGAGGACCAGCAGTTCAAGGCTGTCTTCAGCTATACAAGTTCAAGGCTAGCCCAAGATACATGAGACTTTGTCAGAAAAAGGGGAAAACCGAATAAATCTGTGTCATTTGCATAAAACTGAGATTATGTTTTATGGAAAGGCAAATATCATGTGCTTTATGTGGACTCTAGATACCAGAGTATATTATTACTATTTATAAATGCTATGAAACAGAAGGCGACTGTGTAGAGGGAAAGGACCTAAATGGAGGGTGAAGCAAGAGAAAGGAAGAAAGACAAAATAGTATGTTTTCTCATATATGTGGAATCTAGATTTAATTATATAAATGTATATCTATATACAGTTATTTATAGCAAGAAAAAGACATCTCTGAGTGATGACTTGCTCTCAATAGCACAGAATCAGTACGCACACATTGTCTCCTTCCTTGAGTGGCCTTAAGGGATGCTTCCAACTGATCATCACTGGACCAGCTATTTTTACAAGTACAATCAATTCTCATTATTTTTTCAACAAACATTTATTAAGTATCCACTATGTACTAGATACTCTACTAGATGAAGCCAGGAGAGGTGTTGGTTTCTATACTCAGAAAACTCTGGAAGAGTTAGAAAAAAAATAGACCAAGAAGCTGCACAAACTAAGTGCTATGTTATAGAGATGCCTCAAAGTGGCACTGAGCCACCCTGGTCAACCAGGGGCTGGGCTAAGTGCTTCTGGAGAGAACCAAAGTTAGAAACAGCTTGAAGGAAAAGGACTCTGACTTAAGGGGAAGACAAGGGAGTGCTGCCAACAACTCATCACCAATTAAAACAAGACTTAATATTGGTCCAAAGCTCACTCTACACCAGGTAGTAAGCTAAGTACCTGGGATATTTGATCTGGTTCAATTAATAAATGCAAAGCTCTCTCTCTCTCTCTCTCTCTCTCTCTCTCTCTCTCTGTGTGTGTGTGTGTGCGAGAGAGAGAGAGAGAGAGAGAGAGAGAGAGAGAGAGTAAAATCTTTTGGCTTCAGTAAAAAGAATACTTCCTACTAAAGATGCCAACATTTGTATTCCCAGAACTTGCAATTGTGCTATATTGGGACAATGTGGTTACATGACAAAGAATGTTTCGCAAATGAAATTAAGGTGACCGACCTGGGCATATGAACTTTACTTTACCATGGGCCTTGGAAAGGAAAGAGGTGTGAAAGACGGGATGGAAGAGGCCTTCGAACCAGTTCTCAAAAGCCAGTGCTGTCTCTGAAGCTAGAGGAACAAAATCCTGAAGGAGGCAGCATGGTGGCCACGAGAAGCTGAGAACCGCTCCAGTCCCCCAGTAGCAAGGAAATGGAGACCTCAGCCTTACAACCAACAGGAACATAACCTAGCCAACAGCCTGAAGGAGTCTGAAAGCTGATGCCCCCCAGAGCCTGCTAGCCACAAGGCTGCAAGTTAGTCTGAGAAGTGGAGAAAACTGGCAACCCCACCAGACTTCCCACCTGCAGATACAGGCAGAGAGTAACAAAGTTATATGGTTTAGGCCAATAAATTTGCGGCGAGTTGCTATGGCTGTAATAGACAATTAGTGCAACTGCATTGTCTGATTTAGTGACAAAGTCGAGTGAGAGGCAAGATGGTGGCCTGTAGTTTCATGAGCCAACAGCTCTTAAACACCCCCTTAATTCCCAGAACCAATCAAGGTCAGTATTACTCTTGCCATTTCACAAATGGAGAAACCAAAAGGACTTTTTTTTTTATAATAATTTAAGTCCCAGCAAATAATTAGGGCCTGGGCCTGGGACGCACCAGCATCCATGCTTGTGCCTGCTGTCTTGTTCCCACTGCTTCTTCACATGGGTTTATGCTGAGGTAAAGTACTTCCCAGTATGTTATCTTACATAACCCCGAGACAGTCTATGAGGAAAACTGGACAGGAAATTATCCTCCCCGTTTTTTTTCAAATGGGATAACAATTTAAATTGTGAGCTGTCTGTGGTCCAGGGTGAGGACACAGGCCTTCCACCCCAAATCCCCTGCCCTGTTCCACCTCCACAGTAAACATCCACCCTGACACGAAATACTGAGAGCTAACTCAGGGTAGGATTAGGCTACACATTGAGAAGGGTGCACTGATGTGCTCTGGCAGGAAGTTAATACTATAAGCAAAGCCAGAGATGATAGCCACACTGCTAGAGCTGGAAAGAGCTCTTTGCTCTACTTAGGGTAATAATGACCAATAAATGCTGTAATATCTTCGGTGTCCTCCATAGCTGTGCCAGGTCCTGCCTTATTACTTTATATGCTTTATTCATGCGCAGTTATTCAATGTGGGAATTCCTAATAACATGGTGGAGAAAGACAATATACTCATCATCAACCTTGGGCACAGGTAGGCTCGCGTGCACGCACACACACACACATAAAATTAAGGTGGCAGATGAATGAGATTGTTATATGTGAGAGATACAGTAAAAATGATAAATAAGACCTGGATATAGAAAAGCATTTATTTTCTGGGTGGTGGTGGTGCATACCTTTAATCCCAGCACTCAGGAGGCAGAGGAAAGTGGATCTCTGTGAGTTTGAGGCAAACCTGATCTATAAAACTAGTTCCAGGAAAGCTATTACACTGAGAAATCCTGTCTTGAAAAGCCAAAAAAAAAAAGAAAAGAAAAAGAAAGAAACAAGAGTGTATTGGCATTTCATCTGTATTTCAAGGAATAAAGCTTGCCTGAAGATCAGAGAGTAAAACAGCCCCACTGGCCAGCCTTACAGACCAAGCAGTAGTGACACACACCTTTAATCCCAGTAACCACAATAGTTGTCATAGAAACTGGGCGGTGCATGCCTTTAATCCCAATGGTGCATTCATTAATCCCAGCCCTAAAGAGGGTTATAAAATGGAAGGAAATACCTCTCAGGCAATCAAATTCTGAGGTTTCCTGGAGGCAGGATCATCATTTTCAGGCTGAGATTGAGGTAATAGCCAGTGGCTGCCTGATTGGCTTTTCTGACCTTCAGACTGAACCCCAGTTTCTCTCTCTGAATTTCTATTAACTGTGCTTCATTTATAAAAGCATCTATGTTTATTTCTTGTAGGTGTGTGTGTACGTGTGTGTCTGTCTCTCTGTCTGTCTATCTATCTATGTGAGTGTATGTGCACATATGTGTTTGGGTATCCATGGAGCCCAGAAGAGGGCATCAGATTTCTTGGAGCTTAAGTTACAGACATTTATGAACCATCTGATGTGGGTGCTGGGCTCTTAACTCGGGTTCTCATGATTAAGTGGCATGTACTCTTAACAACTGAGCCATCTCTCCAATCCCAGATATATGGGCAGAGATTCCAATACGTAGAGCAAGAGACAGAGGTCCACCCTCTGCAACTAATGGTTCCCACATAGTAACCATCCAATCCATGCCCCAGTAGGCACAGGATCTTAATCCCTGAAGATATCCAGGGTAGGCAAGGCCCACTGTTAAACCTGATCAGCTTTCTCCATCCTTATCTATAAATTTAGAGTGTTCACTTAATCTATCTATGCCTCCATTTTTTTTGTTACAGGATTGAAGTCATGCATGTGGATGACCAAAAAGTAATCAACACATAGTAAGTGCTCATTAAATTCAGTTTCTGAACCACAACTGTAACTATGAAAATATTTGCTGTCTTAAAAATGTGTCTACCCCAAAAGTAAAGTAAACCGTACCTGGCACTGGGTCTGTAATGTCCATATAACTCTCTACCATTTTTCACCCACAAATTGATGCACCCTGTCACGTTGACCTAAAAACCCCTCAAAATTGTGTGTTGAACTCTGAGGACTTCAGAATATGACCTTTCATGGAAGATGGTGACTGTAGGCATAATTAACTAAGTTAAGATGATGTCATATTTGAGTAGGGCAGCTTGTGATCCATGTGACTGTGTTTTCTTAAAGGGTCATATCTAGATGCAGACACAGATACCCAGAGAAGAAAGATGACATAAAGGGACACAGAGAGAAGACATCCGTCAACAAACCTAGGAGAAAAGCCTAACACAGGCTCTTCCTCAAAAAGAACCAATCAATAATCCTGATGTAAAACTTCAAGTTTCATGTTTCTACCCTCAAAATCTATAAAGCAATGAATTTCTGTGGTTAAATTAAAATAAAATTAAAAAAAACAAGTTAGTGGTCCTTTGTTACAGCAATGCTAGCAAAAAGCTGTATTTTTCCTAAGTCTGTAACATGTTTAGTGTATAAGCCCTGATCCCCAGTACCTAGACGGATGTCTTGCATGCAGTGAGTGTATAATAAGCATGTGTTGAGTTAAGTGGATGGATAACTAAGCTCTAGTATGGTAGCTCATCCCAGAAAGATACACCAGGCCAGAAGAGGTCCAAATTCACCCAAAGACCTCAAGTACAGCTGAAGGTAGAGCTATCATCCAAGCTGACTATCTCAAGTCAAAACCCAGGCAAAGGCTTTACACCATGGGGAAAGGCAAGTGTTTGAGACCCCACGATATAAAGCTCTTGCCTGGAAGGCCAAAGGAGTGTGCACTCAGGAGCTCAAGCGCGGCTTCTCCCATGTGGACTGGCATCTAAGAAATGATCTGAGCTCTCAAAGATCTTCCTGGCATGAGAAGATGCTCGAAACTAAGCTCACAGTTGAGGGAAGGAGGAGTCTGGAGTTTCTCTGCAAAGGGGATGGAGACAAAGGTTGAGCTAAGAGAAGAGAGAAACCATGTAGGAAAGAGTCTGGGGCCAGAGGAGGAAGAAAATGAAGAGGACAGCCTTCAATGCTGGCCAGGAGCATGAAGAGTTAAGGTCATAATTGTATAGAGAAAAAGAAGAAAGGAGGGGAAAGGAGTCTTGTAATAGAACTGTTCTAATTGACTGCTGACTCCACAGTGCTCAGATTCGCCAGGTAATTGCTCAATTCTCCATTTCATTTCATCTGTGCAGTAAGGGCTGTAGAGCTACTTAGAGGGGGAGGGGCCTTAAGAACTGATTAAGGGAAATCACTCCTCACAGGCCTTAGGTTATTCTTGTTAAAAGTGATGCCAGAAATATTATAATTAAAATGGGAACACGGTGAATAACGAGAGCCCCTTTCCTTGAATGTGAAATACATTTTAACAGCTACCTTTGCTAAGAGGCCCAACACATTCGACCTTCCAATAAGGATAAGCAGAGTTTTCTATCAGAGCAAAATAGAAACTATAAATCAAATGTTTCATATCTAAAGTCCGAGCCAGCTCCAGTGAGTAAAATTCCTCTCTCCAACAGCCTGGTATTTTTCACTGGCCGACTATCAGACTTCCTTGACTCAGGAACTATATGGATCCTGCTTCTTCATCTTAAATCTGTGAAACTGCCATCAGCAGCTATAGTCTTGACTGCTTGTGACATACTATCCAAGATAAAGAAGCTGGTCAAAAATAAATAAGCCTGTGTGAAAGATTCTATCGAGCACATATGGTTGCGACAGAATCATGGGGAAGGAGTAGAGCTGGCCAGGGCAGGGCTGCAGAGTGAGTCCTAAGGAGATGGCAGACAGCAGGAGGCACAGGGGAGCATTAGCTCAAATGCCTTTTTGAGCAAAGTAAATGGGGGTAATCTAATTCTCCTGACTCGGGTACAAGAAAATGTGCCTTCCCTGAGCCGAGATTATTCCTCCCTGGTCTTCACAAACTCAGTGTGGAGCTCAACAGCCTCCTTCCCTGAGGGGAAGCTTAGATTTCAAGGGATTCAACTGCTTATGGAAACTCCAGGTGCATTTTTTTCAGGGGTGCTGTTTGCTAACGGAAGAGTACTCGGAGCTATTTCGATGACTGAGACCCTCCTATGGAAGATATAGGAGCGTTTTCCCGAAGCTGTTTGGTTCAGAGCAAAATAAAATCTGCTACCATGATCATAGTCACACTCCACCAACTCCCCAGAGACTCTTGGATCACCCTGATGGTCCACTGTAGAGCACCGGGCTAGAGAGCCTGGGCTGTGGTGTGGCCTGCGAATCAGCAGGAAGCTATGGCAGGAAAACAAGTGCCTTCACAAATGACAACAGGGTCCCTCATAGGCCCAGCCCACATCTTCAATAAGGAAGGCTTGGGAGTGCCAGGATGCCTCAGTGCCCTCCCCTTCTGGTCTCACTCAAAATTGGCTAAATTAAGTGGTAACTAGTCCAATGAGTGAAGTTCACCTCCTTCTCCTATAGCAGCCTTCCTAGCCACCCTCAATATACTGCATGAAAACAGTCTCAGTCCAGTCTTGGAACCATATCTCAGAAAAATGACACTGGATGTGACTTGGAAGGGGAAGAGAGATTAGTGGGCGAAGAGAGCATCATGTGAATGTGGGGATAAACACAAGAGCAGAGGGACAGCGGAGATAATCAACCACAACAAAGGATGTATGAAAATACCATAAGGAAACCACAATTTGGTCTGCCCATTTAAAAAAATGATAAAAACAGTTAAAACTTTAAAATAAATAAACAAAATAAGCTTAGAATTCTAAAAGGATCACTGGCACTTCTGTGTTTATGCTGGGGACACCTGCCATACACCTTTGCCAACTACCACCCACTTTCATGCCTGCAAATGCAAGCAATGCCTCAATCCAATGGTTCTTGCCTCTGTTTCCCATTAGAATCATGCGGGGAGTATTTGAAGAGAAAAATACCAGCACCCCCAACACCGAGGCTGTACCCCAGTGTGTCTGGCTTAATCAGTCATGGCAACTTCCCACCTGGAAGCTGCATGCTTCAGAAGCTCCCAAAGGCACACTAAAGTAAAGACAGTGTCGCCTACCAGGTCACATGTCAGATCCTCTGGGTGGCTCTTCACAAGACAGACTCAAAGCCTAGCAAAGATGATTAAACTCTCCAAGAGTATACTTATGTCTAGAACCTGAAGGTCCTCAGGTGCCATCCTCAAAACCAGCGAGAATAAGCGTTACCTATTTGTTCAGATGGAATAAATATTTGTTAAACGGACCAGGTACTGTGTGGGGAACAAAGGCATGAACATAGGCTTCATGCTGTTTCTCCATTTATCCCCCCCCCACTGAGCCCTTTAGTACTAGGAAGCCTGGTTATTTATTTAGGTGTTTATATATAATGCATATGCCCAGACACATATACCTATTAATCTCACAGTTCACATACATCAACAGCTGATAGCCAACATCTTTCTAAGGTTCTATGTGATGAACCTTTAAGAAAGTATACAATCTGAATGCAAGTCACACATCCACCCCTCTCCCATGACTTATCTCCTGAGCAAGGCTATACCACCTCAGCCTAAGGGTGGAACTATACCCGATATTCAAGAAATCCAAATAAAAGACCTGCTACTCACTCTCTGTTCTGTCCTCTCAAGCCTTTCATTTTTACCAAACTGCGAGGGAAGAAACACAATCATGGAATTCCCCAACCAGGCTTCTTAGTCCCTGTGTGTTGCTGAAAGTAGGAGGGAGAGAGAAGACAATCTGCTGTCATAAATGCCCTCATCTGGGCTCTTAAGGACCAAACATCAAGAGCCACGAGACGGATGGCCCTAATCCATCACTAACCCCTCTGCCCCTGCTGTGCCTCCTGCCCACTTTGACCAGTATTCCCTACTGCGATTATGCCAACATCTGTCCTCCCTGCTCGACTAGCTGATCCTCAATCTGGAGCACTCACTGCTGTGCCTCCATTCCCCCACGGGAGAGTGTACCTGAGGCTAAGATGTCACAAGGGCTGAATACTTACTGTCTGCCTTTCTCTTGCTTCTCTGATTGTTCTAATCTTCTCTGAACCCAGTAAGTTGGAAACATCTATTGCCCAACACACAACTGTTGAATCACAACAGAAACCCATCTTCTTGAATGAGTTCTGGCTTCTGATTCCCACAATGATGTGGCGTATCCAGCAGAGTTGTACAGCCATCGCCACAATCAATGTTAGAATTAATTAGGAACTTGGAAGTCATTTAGAAACAAACTTCAATCAATTCTGGGAGATATTTTGTCCCCCTAAAAAAGAAATGCTGTGTTCATTATCTGTCCATCTCTATGTGCACTAAGCCCTCCGTGACCAGATACCTTACTCTAGTTTCTATATATTCTGGGTGTTTCACACAGCAGAATCATGTGAAATGTGATCTTTATGACTTGCTCCTTTTGCTAGGTCATTTTTTTTCAGTGTTAATCCCGGTTTAGCATGTGCGTTGATGACTTTCCTTGCTGCTGTGACAGAACACTTGACAGAAGGAGCCAGAAAGAGGAGTGTTGATTTTGGTCTGTGGTTTCAGGGGACACAATCCACCATGGCTGGGAAGGCGAGCAGAATGGCTCTCTGTGCCTCCAGAAGAGTTCAGCTACTTCTTCTCACGTGGCAGCCAAGGCAGAGAAGGCAGTGAGCTAGACAGGAACAGGAAGTGGACGTAACAGTCAAGACTTCGGCCCAGTGATCTCCTGCCACCGGCTAGGACCCACATCCCAAAGATGGAAGACCAAGTGTCCAGACACGTGAGCCTGTGGGGGACATTCTCATCCAACCCATAACAGTGTGCATCCGACCCTCTACTTCTACTGTCAATCACTTTCTGCAGTACCAACAGATGCCAGTTCACTGGCTCACTTGTTGATGGACTCTGGGCTGTTTCTGCTTTGTGTGTGTGTGTGTGTGTGTGTGTGTGCGCGCGCGCCAGAGATTAATGCCAGGTGTGTCTTTATCACTTTATCACATTTTGCTTTCTCTCTCTCTCTCTCTCTCTCTCTCTCTCTCTCTCTCTCTCTCTCGACACAGGGTCTCTCCACTGAACCAGGAGCTCACTGATTTATCTAGATTGGCAAACTACAAGGTTCCCCTGTCTCCGTGCCTACCCCAACCTCCAATATTGTTGTTACATATGGGTGCAGCCACACCTAGCTTTCACCTGGGCTCTGGGGATCCAAATTCAGGTATAAACACTTTTCCTATGGAGCCATCTCCCCACCCCTATTCCTGATTTTGTATGTCACGAACAATGTTACTATGACCATCTGTGAGCAAGTTTTTCTGTAAATATATGTCATTAAATCTCTTTGGCATGTTCATAAGAATAAGTGACTGGGTCATATGGTAGCTTTGAGGTTAACCTTTGGGTGGCTCCCTGTTTGCCAAATGAAATAGTCACAAATCTTGCACTTACATCAGTGACCTGGAACAAGTGACTTCACTGAGTCTCCGTTTCTTCATCTGTCAAATGAGGATAACATAGCCCCGGGGGATTTTTATGCACAGCGCTGCCAGCTGCCTGACAAGAGTTCTCTAGCAGTAGTACTACTCCATGACATTGCAAATGCTCTTCTGGCCCATCCTGCCTCTCCAGTTCGCACTGTGAATGCTTGTATCATAGTTGGCTTGAGCGTAGCCTCACGGCGATTTAAACGGAGAAACGCAGACTGAAAAATCATACAGCCTTCTTGGATCATTTCACCAGTCTCTGAATTCAGGAAACCATACAATAAACTGGGCTCTGCTTGTGTATGTGCATGCATGTGTCTGTCTCTGTGTGTGCTGCTGTTATAAACTGGACTTTTGCCCAGAAACAAGTAAAGAAGAAATCAATAGCCCAAGTTATATATGCTAATGTAATTTGGTGGGAAATGTACCACAGTGGACTCTGTTAGAACAACATTTTCTAGGATTCCAGAGTTGCCTCCAGACAGCAAAGCAAATGTCAGAAATACCCATTTTTCGTGGGCAGTATGAACCGCAGCCTATCCACCAGCGCCATTACCATTTCTGGTTCCAGCAGAAATAACTGACAGTCCATCAGACTCAAATTGCATGTTTGTAGCTCTGAAAAACAAGTGCTGTGTTTTTGGAGGAGTTACTATTTAATTGAAGGAATCCCTCTGGAGTTGTTATTTAGTGGGAAGGGGACCCACTCTTAGGAAGATGCACTTCAGTGCAGAAGCTGGTTGCAGAGATCCTTCATAAATCCCGAATTAAAAAAAAAAAAGAGAAAAGCCAGACAAGACTGAGCATGCAATATTTCACATAGTGCGTAATGGAGAGAGGAGTTCTGCTTTGAGGACAGCAGATGGGACGTTGGAGGAAGCCACTCCCAGCATTTGGAAAAACAGAAGAACTTGCATCTTTGACCACAAGTATAGTGATGGGACCACGTTGAAGGCTGAACACAAGTGAGGTTGTGCCATAATGCTCTGCCCCACACAGATGTTGGGGTCACAAGCGGGAGCGAAGCCATGGGCCCAGGGCTTCTGACATGAGCTGCAGTGCTCTCTGCGCTAATGCAAATCACAGAGCAGGAAAAACTAATCTGTTCCTCTCCTAGAGACATTAATCAAACCTATCAAGACATGCGAGATGTGGAGGGAGAGGGGAGGAAAGGAGGGCGCAGGGGTGGAGAAAGGGGAGGAAGGGAAAGGCGCAATAAAAGATGCAAGTGAAAATACAGCTAATTTGCTTACTATTGACATGGGAAAATTAACAAGAAACATAATAAGTTTTCCAGGAAACTTTTCAGTAACTAAAAGCCATTTGGGAGGTTCATTATTTGAGAACACACACACACACACACACACACACACACACACTTCTGAATTGAGCATGGCAACCCACTCAATTTTGACTTGGGTATCCAGTTGTTAATGAGTGAGAATATCTACCAGATAAATGTACCTGTCACTTGCTGGTGTAATGGAGCTGGATTCTAAGTGACACAAGCATGGCCCAGAGTTCTTCAGTGACCCCATTACAGGAGGCAACTCATAGAAGGTCTGGAGCCTAGCAACCACTACTCATAGGGGCAGGAGACAGGAGATGGTGTGTCTGTTGCTGGAGCCAGAGAATGAGTATGAAATTAAGGCATGAAGAGAAGGATTTTTTTTCTGGAACATTTGAGCTGTAGTTTCAAAGGAAAAATGGAAAATTTCAACCTCTGAATCTAAGCTGTTCACTATAACCTGAGGCTTTGGTAGACTGTTGCCTTGCCCACGCTAACCTGCTCATTCTTGGTCTCTCACAGAGACTTCAGGTGGCCTGAGCTCTGCAGCTCTCAAGGCCTATGTGAGACCTGCATGCTTCTGCAACACACTGCAACCCCCTCCATAGAATGTCTGTCTGTGCCTCATCCCCGTGCCCCGGATTGAAAGCTCCCAGAATGATAGAAAAAGGTACACAAGTGTTCTCAGGCCAGCATTCTGTTGACACATACAAGTACAACAAAGTGGCCTGGTTCACTTGACTGAAGTTCCCAGTCGTGTTGGGGTGGGATGGAGCCTCTACCCAAGAATAGAGCCAATACTAAAAGAACAAGCCAGCCAAGGCGCACCAGGTCCAGTTTGGGGGACAGAAGGACACCAGGGGGTGAATTATGAAGAAAGACACTGCAAGAGGCATGGTGCCCCCCTTGCCAACCGATGCTCATTGCAGCCTCCTTTTCACAAGCTGACTTACAGCAAAGACAACACTTGGTAGTTACATTTAAAAAGTCAAATCCCTTTCCAGTGACACAGAGTTGTCATTAGATGGAGAGAATAAATCCTGAGCATAGATTCATAGAACAGGCAACCCTGAGTTCAAATCTTGATGTTGCTACCAACACCCAAAGAAGGAGATGACTTCATCGCTATGCCCTGGGCTTTCTTATCTGCAAACTAGAAATGACAACAGCTGCCATGGCAGAGTTATGCTGATTAGATTAAGTCATGAACGGCATATATTTGGCACTCTGTTAAGTGATATTTCTTAATGATAGATATGCACGCATGACAATGTTTCAGCAGCACTTAGAGCTATGATTCCCAAATATTTACTGAATGTGTTCCTGTTGTGTCAAGTCGCGTAAAGACAAGCTGTATTACCTTCCTCGGGGAAACTGTGGTGTGCTGAGGTAAACAGACTCATGTCCAGCTGTGGCACAGAGGTCAGGACACAGCATGAGGACCCCGGGTGGTGGAAGCGAGGCAGAAATGCAGATCAGATCTTACATAGTTGTTGGTGTTTCCCATGGTTGTCCTTTCCTGGGATGGAAAGATGGGCTCTTCTTCAGTGGCTCTGTCCATTCTGAAGAAAGAAAATCACATAACAAAATATTGCTCTCTGGTGGTGGTGGCGCACACCTTTAATCCCAGCAATCAGGAAGCAGAGACAGGTGGATCTCTGTGAGTTCGAGGTCAGCCTGGTCTACAAAAGCTAGTTCCAGGACAGGCTCCAAAGCTATAGAGAAACCTTTTCTTGAAACACCCCCCACTTGAAAAAATTTCTGGAAGGTGACCTCCAATGGATGATGGACACACTGGATGCTATAACAGAAAGAAGATAGAGGTGAAATGATGAGTTTATATTTGGTGTGCTGCCCCATGGCCATTCAAACCAGAACTTGGATCATATAAGGACCAAGGAACTATTTCCTCAAGTGAAGGAAATGCTAATGGGCTTTTGGGCTTCTATGCTGGTCCTGCCCTCTCAATGACTCAAAAAAACCTACTAAAAAGAGAGAAAAAAAACAAGGATGGGGGAATCTTATGTGGATGATTATAGTCTTCACACCTCATCAAGAAAACTTCTCTTTGCAACAGACGGAGTTCATTACAGAAAGCATGATCAATTAAAATGCAGAGCTGTGTAGCCCAGTCTCAAAGAATACATCTACAAAACACTCCCAAACTTAAGGCTCAAGAAACACTAAGGAAGATGGGATCAGAAAGATTGCAAGAGCTTCAGAGGTTCAGGGAGATGGCAGTGGGATTGTGTCTCCTACTAATGATAAAGTCTCACCGACATGACTGCCCATCCATGAGCTGAACAAGGATGACACCAATGGGCGTGCCAAACTGGATGGGGAAGAGCCTAGGAGGCCTCAACCCTATATAAAGAACTATAGACACCCAAGGGAAGCAGGGAGGGGGGAGGTGCTCTTCCCCACAATACAAATAATTGTGTGTATGCATGCATACATACACACATACATGCATACACATATTAGAATAAATTGGAGAGAAGGCTCAGTAAATAAATACACCTCTGTGCAAGCATTAGGACCCGAGTCTGAATCCCTCTTTGTGTATGCCTGTAACCCCAGCATTGGAGACAGGCAAATCCTGGGGGCTCACCCTAGCCAAGATAACAAGCCACAAGCTTCTTGTCCAATCTCAAGAGAATTAGATAGAAAACTAACTTCACACACATTTTGGGAACATACCTCACATCGCTCACACACATGCCGTATACAAGACGGATAGAGTACCTGAGAGATAATATCTGATCTAGACCTCTGGTTTGAGTATGCACATGCACACATATCATGCACACCTACACATCCATGTGTACCTTCACATACACACAAAAGTCCGTGTGAAAAGAAAAAAATCACTTATTAACAACTCGTTTTCAAGGTCAACCTGCCTCTCCCTTAAGAACTTAGGTCCTGCCAGTGCCCTTGAGTGGAGCTATGGGTGTCCAGACTTGCCCTTGCTACAGATGTTCTGCACAGGCATCAGAAAGCATTGCAAGGTTCTTGAGAAGAAATGGCCCAACCTCCACCCCACTTAGTAAACACGTATTGCCTCACACTGGGCATCCAACGGACAGTTCCTTAACACAAGACCCAAGACCCTGCACTGTATCACACACTTGACACTGAGGCTGGTTTTGAAGGAAGCATCCTAAAAGGTAGGAAGCTTCTTGTGGGTGAGATGATTGCCTGGGAATTTATGTCCTCATAAAGTACATGCATTTTAGGTTGACAAATGGCTGGGCCCCGAGTTTGATAGAGAAAAGAAGCTTTGCTTTTATTTTGCTTCAGTTTTCATTTTTTCTCAGGCAGGGTCTCATATAGCTCAGGTTTGGTTTGAACCAGCTGTGTAGCCTTGAACTCCTGTTCCTCTTGCCTCTGCTTCCTAAGTATAAGGTCAAGGCATGCACTACTATGTTTCCAAGAATGAGGGGGAAAAAAACCAAAGATTTTAAGCATTGTGAGACTGTGTAGAGAGCCAGCCCATGGAGATAAAAAACCTTCTGCATGAGGATGCCTGGCTGTCCATCAGACTTTCAGCAGAATCAAATTTTGGGTAAGATAGAAACTGCTTAAGAGGATGGATTGTGCTTGCATCCCCGCTCTGTGGAATGCAGGCTTTATGGTCCTACATAGACAGGTCACTGGGTCTCCTGAGATTCCAGGGTTCTCTCACCTGCATACATGCATCAGAGCAAAAACAAGCCATTACCATTAAATATGGCTCAACACCAGCATGGAGGCCTCAGAAATGCAGCCCGTACGGCAAAGCTCTCTGATAGTCCTGACCAGCTCGGCTTTGCCTAAGGCTGCACCCCCATGAGGACTATGCTCTGTGGCTGGGCTTTGGTACTCTACCTCTGTCCACAGCATCCTTTCACATTGAACTTGCCCACATTATTTTCTAGGAAGTAGAGAGGTGGATAGAAAGGAGACAGTGCACACTCACTGCGGGGCTGACTGTCAATCACCCTCTTCTAGCCATGGCTTCAGGAAATCGCTCTCTTCTGGTGGAGTTTCCTCACCCTTAAATGAGAGGGAAGCAACTGCTGATCTCTAAGGTCCCTTGGGTCTCAATGTTCTATATTCTCTTGGAAGTGCCCCCTCCTGAGGCTGGGCGACAACCCAGAGCTCGGGAACATTTTATTGCCCAATTAGCAGCATTTATCCAGCATTTTTGTCAGGTATATGCTTCTATTCCAGGCATTCTGAGCCAATTCTGCAAATGAGACTTCTTGGACAACTCCAGTGCTGTAACAATCTTCAAACATATGACATCAAGCATGCGATTTTTCCTTCATCTACTAACTTTGTACTTTTATCAAAAAAGAAAAAAGAAAGAAAAGAAAGAGATACTGAGTCCATCTGGCATGATTTGCTTTGAATAAAGGCCCATCTGCTTATTATTTCTAATTTCATTGTCCTCTAGAATGTTTATAGTAGCATCTCTCAATATTTATTGCGCTGTGCTTCTAATTACTGAGCCAGAAATCCACACAAGCTTGGTGGGGTATCAAGCTAGGATGTAGGTGCCTCTCTCCTTTTCATCTCCACAGCTATTCCTCTGGAGGCACAGTGTGGCCCTCCGCCGTCATTGCAGAGCCCTGGCGTGATGCTGTGGAGGCAGATTCTGACAATCGTATCCTTTATCTTGAGTCTCCCTGGGGACTTGTGAAGCTGCCTCAACACCATTATTGTCATTGCAAGGATGGAGATAATTATCTGATTTATTATCCTGAGGCTGCCTTCATCCTGGGGCAGTGAGATCACTAGAAACAGAAGACTCATCTCTGGTTTAGGGAGTCCTGAAGGGATGGTTTTCCAAATGGTGGTATCTGTGAACAGCAAGGAGTGTGATCATCTCTGCTGTGGAAACATTTCCAGCCTGGTTCTTTAGAGAATACTCCTCCAAATCCAAGATGATATTAGAAATCTATTTAAAAACTGAAATCTTTTTCACCCCCAAATGAGTTTCCATTTCTGCTTCCCAGATTCCACTACAATGGTTTCATTCTTCTCGTCTCAAAGCCCTCGGTCACTCCCCACAAGCAAACAGCTCTTTTTGTTCCCTCCTTGTAGTATCTCAACGCTTTCTCTCTGTCCCTCACCCCCATCCCCATTCCTTTACCTTGTCTCAACTCCAGGTTGCATACCTCTGTTCTTTGAGCACCCCATCTTTCAGTCACCCCCTATACCCCACCCACCATGGCACAACTTCAAAACAGTTCCCATAGAGTATATGACTTTATTTCATCATTCCTCAGCACCACAATGCTCTCTGAAAGTGCCCTTGGGCCTACAGGACAATCTCTGGTCTTGCTGGTTTTCAGGAGCTCCACTCTCTGGCCTCAGCCCCTCAACTCAACTGGCTGGGCATCCCACTGCTGCCACCCAGTTTTTCTTCTAGATATACAATGGGTGCACTAGACCCTGTAATTCCCAGTGTCTGCCCACTATGAACTTCTTACACATAAGCAAAGGTTTGCAAGGGAGATAAGTTAGAATTTGAGATGAATTCCTAGTATGGAGGGTAACAGAAAATTTGCCCTGTGTTTTAATGGGAGTTATTATAATGTACCTGATTCTGATTTTCCCCCCTAAATTCTTGCAAAGTTTTTTTTGTGTTTGTGTAATCCATTATACAGAATTCATACTGCCCACTTTTTACTTGGTGATTCAGACAGGTTCTATTGCATATATGCGTATAAGGTGTACACATACAGAAAGCAACAGACCTTATATAGAAGAGGCAGTAGGTTAAAATGGACCTTGGAAACAATTAGAACTAGATCCATAGCCCAGGTCAGAGATTTGCTGTAACATGGGCATATTAACATTTCTAAGGCCATTTCCTCATCAGTAAAATGAGACGGATTACGCGCCTTGCAGGATCCACAAGACAGAGTCCCTGGTATTTAGCCTCAGTCATAGCCGCCTTTCTCTACTAAAAGTCAGCACCAATACAGTCCGTCCCACTCCATTCTGAGGATTTTCACCAGATTGGTCCACTCTCTCCTGATTGACAGGTCTCTCTGCCAACCTCCTGAAGTCCTGTTCTGATGTCTGCGACTAGAAGGGGCAATGGCAGTCTGAGGTCAGGCCAGTAATTCTGGATCTTTGTAGATCACAACTCTTTGGTGTTTCCATCAAGACTGCACTCTAACTGCTCAGCTGTTCAGGTTCCTGCAGCCCCAACAGGTAGAAGCCATTGGCTCTCCTCTAAGCGCAATACCCCCTTATCACTTCTTGTTACCGGGCTGCCATTAGGGGCTCCAAGCAAGTGAGCAGCACTGACTCTGGACCATGGCGTCTCATAGCAAAAAGAAAAGAGTGATGGCTGCCCAAAGCAGGCTAGTCTACCTGGACTCTGGAGTCAGACTGCTGGCAATTGCACCTGCCCTTGGCATTTCTTAGTAAGATGGTCTTGTTCATATAGTTTAACTTCTCAGTGCCTTGTACCCTGATCTATAAAACAAAAACAGCAACATTTAAATGAGTTACTCCTCAGAGAAAAGTTATCATTCCATGTGACACATAGCAAGTGTTCAGTGATGTTAGCTGGAATATTAATGTAAAGTCTCCCATCATCAATGTCTCCGACACACTGCGATCAGTAGCTGATGCAGCTAGCTCCCTATTTGCACAGACTTCTTCAAAATACTCTGCGTGTCTGCCATGTGCACTTGTGCAGACACATCCATCCCAGCAGGAATTGGAGCAAGAGAAGACTCATTCCCTAGAGCCTTCATTAGCCACAGTATATAGGTACGGAGTTGGGAGAAAACATAGGAAACAAGACTGAGAAGATGAGCCAGTGTCAGGCCACGAAAAGACTTGGTGCTTTACTGTTTCCAGGTTTAGCCTGGGATCAAATGAGAAATGGTAAATAGTTCTAAGTAGGGGAGCAAGATGATAATGCTTGAGTGTGCACATAATTAAGAAGATTTCTGGCAGAGGAAAATGATAGAGATCAAGCGGTGATTAGTCAAGATTTGTAATAATCCAGGTGAAAGATTCTAAGAACCTGAACTAAGGACCCATTGGTAGGATTAAAAGAAATGAAGACATTTGATCATTATTTCGGAGATGAGATCATCAAGATATGAGGACTAGTTAGGGAGTGGACAGGGAGGGAGCAGAGATGATAAAGCCAAGATTTCTGCCATGTGAGGGGAAAGTCGAGTTTCAATTTCTGAGTTAAACATCTTAAGAATATTTGGCTTTACATGATACTTTTCCTATGTGATTTGTAGATATTCTTCGTTTTAAAATGATGGTGGTAAAATAATAGGGACTGGATAAAAAAAGAGAACACCTCTTTCTGTACCCTGAGGTCTCACGCAGACAAATTTTTTATGTAGCAATAAACCTTGCACTCAATTTATAGATATACTACAGTAGCACAGTCTTCTGGAAATAAAAAAGCTATATTAAGAGGATCAGGCAGAAGGGGTGGAGAAAACATAAGAAACAAAGACTTGGGCATGGGACAAAGGCCCATTGTCCAGATAAGAGCCTGGGGTTAGAAAACCATTAGGTGATTCTAAGTCAGGCAACCACAAAGAAGAAGGGGTCACTGGAACTTTGGGGCTACTGCTCGTGAATACCATAAAGGACTATGCCTTGGACTTGATTCCATGCCAGGCTGTTACACTTTTCAATTTCAAATAGATCAACATTAGTTCATTTCCCATCTTGGTCATTCTGGACCTCAACGTTCTTCTGTCGGTTTCTACTAACTGGAACTGGAGAAGTCCATAAAAGAAAATAGAAGATGAGGGATCAGAAATAAGTTTTGGAGAGAAAAGAAATATCAGTCCAACAAATGTGACCTGCAGTTATAAGCAGTAAGAAGTTTCTGGAGGCTTTTGAGTAGAGCCACAGTGAGATGGAGTAACTGTTTAGAGGAATACTCTGAGAGCCCTATGCAAAATGCATTGACTTGGCTGCAATCCACTCAAGCAGTAAAGTATTGCTGTCGTTCTAATTAGACCTTTCCCTTCAACACATCCTTGCATCTTTAAACTCTGCCCCCACTAAACCCCTGGTAATATTGCTTGCTAAGGGCTCTTCACTCTCATTTCAGTGGCTTTTCAACTACAGGAGGTACTGAGTTTGGAAATTAGTCAGCATTTGTCCCTGGGGTCATTGCTGTTTTCACAGTTTGGAGGAAATGGAGTCCTGGCGTGGAGTCCCACAATCATCTGTGATGCCAAATATCCTTGAACACAGTGAACAATCCTGCACAACAAAGACTCACCCTGCCCAAAATGCCACCAGTATCCCTCTCGAGAAACAGAGACTCTCATCTGTTTTGCTTCTCCTATCTTTGCCTCTTACGAATTTTCTCTTTCTATTTATCACCAGGCATTCTGCCAGCTGCCTGATTAGCAGGTTAAATGGTCACTCAGCTGTCATCAAACTCCTTCTCCCTTTCAGGAACAACTGGGAGAAAGCCAAGGTCCATTATTGACCTAGTTCCACAGCACTTAGGACTTCCACAGTACTTGGCAATGCTCTCTATTAGCTGATTCTCCTGTCAACACATCAATTGAGTTGGTGTTGTTATTAGCAGTGTGCAAGTGGAAATACTTGAGGCCCAGAAGATGTGGAAAACTGTTCATGTCTCCTACGTTTCGCTCACAAAGATTTGGAGAAGCTGTTTTAGAAGTCATAATAATTCTTTCAAATCTCTGGAATTCATTTAGGGTGCCACTTGTAACTGAGTTCTAATGTAAACATCCCTTTCTTTCGAAAGTTTAAATACTTTGATGGCCTAGTTATGAATAGCGAATGTCCTCCATTAGATTTCAATATATTATTAAAGCTATATTCATGATTTTAAGCATCTTGAATAACTGGATACTTTAGGGGAAACTTTTTAAAGATTTGGGGTGAGTGTGTGTGCACGTATGCGCACATGCTTGTGTGTGTGTGTGTGTGTGTTACATGTGCACAGGTTTCTATGGAGGCCAGAGAAGGGAGTCAGATCGCAGGGAAATAGAATTATAGGCAACTTAAGGTGCCCAACATGGGTGTTGGAAACTGAACTCAGGTCCTCTATAAGCACAGCAAGTGTTCTTGGCTACTGAGCCATCTCTCCAGCCTGTTTTAGTGCAGTCGTATGAGGCATTTTTTTTATGTTTGCTGCCTTTTGTTGTTGCAACACTGACCTTCTCTTATGGAACATCATTTCTTACTAATAAACTGAAATTGTCTTGAGAGAAATCATCCTTATTCTCTGTATTACTCCAGTCACTGTGAAGGCATCTGGCCTCTGAGAACTCCTTAGCAAATATTTGCTGTTAGAGTGCTGGCCAGGTTGAGGGGTCAGTTCTATGATATGCGAGATAGTTCCTATTAGGATTTATCATCTCCACCTAAAAGTTTACTCTTTGAAAAACACATTGTCTTACTTGGGGATACTATTCCTGTGATAAAACACCATGACCAAAAGCAGCTTGGGGAGGGAAGGGCTGACTTCTCACACAGTTCCATGACCATCACCAAAAGCAGTGAGGGCAGAAACTCAAGCAAAGCAGGAACCTGGAGGCAGGAGCTGACGCAGAAGGCATGAAGTGCTACTGCTTGCTGGCTTGCTCCTCATGGCTTGCTCAGCCTGCTTTCTTATAGAACCCAAGACTATCAGTCCTGGAATGGTACCACTCACATGGGCTGGACCCTCCTGCATCAATCATTCATTAAGAAAATGCCTTACAGCTGGGTCTTATGGGTCCCTCCATTCACATAACTTTAGCTTGTGTCAAGTTAACATAAAATTTACCAGCACACATCATCACAAAACATGCTTTTCAGAATCTAGCCACTGTTGGCTTCCTTTTACGGACCTTACTCTCTAAGCTGTGGACATCATCTTGTGACCAAGGAGTCTCTGATTCCATGCCCAGTGTTGTTTCATCTGTTTTCCACCCAGAAATGCCCTCTGTGGGACAGAGGGATTATTTGCCCACCAGAGTATGATAGATTGTCAAATGTTCACAATTCTCTATCTTTCTATGCCCTTGGCTTTGGCAGTTTAACTTTTCTTCTACCCATCAAAATATAAGTTATATTTTCCCATTTCCCTTGAATTCAGTATTATAACTTACTTTAGCCAGTAAAATAGGTCAGATATGATCATTTCCCAGAACTAGCCATCATAGGAATGAGTGGGGTTTTGTTTGGTTGATAGACTAGGTTCTGGTTGACTAGTTGGGTGGGTAGATAGGTAGTTGTCTGAGTAGATGGGTGGGTGACCAGTTGGTTGGTTGGTTGACAAGGGGTCTCACTTTGAGGCCTAACTGGCCTGGAATGCCCTAAGTAGTCCAGGTTGCTTCAAATTTTCTGCTGTCCCTCCTACTCAGTTCTGGGATTAAAGGCCAATGTGATCACATCTAATTAAGCTTAGTGTTTCACAGATTCCTATGGAAACATTTTCAGGAAAGAAACTGAGAAAGCAAGCTTAGCTCAGTACTCAGTGATGAAATTCACCTGGCCTTGTCTGACTTCACTTTTTAGACAGCAATATTCAACCACCAAGCAAGCATTTATGAAGGAGGCTTTCTGGACCAGCCAGTGTTGACCGTCAGGCATGCAAGCCTGTCTAACCATGATCATCCAAGCCTACTTCAGGTAAGCATACCAACCAACTACCTATAGTCTCGTGGATATTGTTTCAAGGCCTGAGTTTAGAGATGGTTTGTTAGTCAGCACAATTTAGACAATAAAAACCTAAATTTAAAGTGATCTTTTTAACCATGTTCAAGCTTAATAGAAAACTATCTAATTTAAAATCTTTAGATAATGTCAAACAACTTGCCATTTTTTCCGATACACTTACCCAGAATAATCAAAAAATATCATAAAGCATGCCAAACTTTTCAGATGATTGATGTTTTCCTCTTAAAGCATAAACTCTCTTATTTAATGTAACTATTTCTATGGTAATCTTTCTAAACTCCATTATGCAAATATCTATGCTACCTACATTAGCATAATACTTGAATTCTATACTTAACTTTCCCTTAATGGTGTTGCTAATAAATATGCTATCTAAAGTATTACTCCTCTGGAAGTACTGAAATACATTGGACAAGTGTCTCGGTGCTAGATGGTCCCAGATTATTTTGCTTTCTGTACTGAAAAGCACATGTACATTGCTGTGACCCCTTACTTCTCCTTTAAGACATATCTACCATTTCTTACTACTGGGGTATAAGCTTATCTCTAGATGCTTATTTTTTCTCTTTCAATCTACTATAGCTACATAGACACATAACTATAGAAACATATTTTTCTTTTATATTAAACCAAATTAAAGAAACTCCAAGTGACTAAACACTAGAATATTATACCCTGAGGCAACACATACATAAAGAAATAACAAAGACTCATTTCTTTCCCCAAGAAACATGTGAGCAGCTGATAATAGCCTCCAGAGTAAATAAACTTTAAATAAAAGTAACAAGATACAAAAAATATAAGTAAAATAAGCTGATTGACTCATGACATATAATATGCACTTAATAGGCCACATATATGTATATATCACTATAGAGTTATAACTATATTGTTATAAGTTGTGTGTGTTTATATGTCTGTATTATATATACATTCCATACTTATTCATTTTTTTAAGTTATATAGATAATGAACATTGATAGCAATCATACTGAAATCTATATCACTAGAAAATTTAAAGAGGAAAAAATAAGCAGATAAGTAAAATGTTTTGTAAAATGATGACCACAGTATTCTAAGAATTAAAGATAAATATACCCTTAAGCTAAATGCCTTATATATTCACAAGTAAATTAGATAAGAAAATATATAAATTCATCATAGTAAGACTATGTAATCACAAATTCAAGGAGAAATTCTTCAAATCTCTCAGAAGGAACCAAAAGGCAACAACCAACAAAGAAAAAAATGGATCAGCATTCAGCTTCAACAGTTCATTCAGCATTCAATTAAAAGTAATTCTGAGTACAAGAATTAAATATACGATGATGTCTTATGTGCTGTACAAAAACAAATTCAAACCTCAAATTTTATAACTAACTAAACTATCATGTAAATGAAACATAAAAAAGATATCCTGCCATGCAGCCACATGGCCACACTGGTTTGTAAGTCAATCCTTTTTCCTGAATTACTCAGAAAATGTACTATTTCCATTCTTTCTTCATAGCTCTGTTCTAAGTGTGATTTCTCTGGCGCTTTGAGCGTTCTTAATCTTCCTCTGAAGCTCCCCTCCCTGCCATGCAGTTGCTTGTCACCCCTTCTTTTCTCCATTCCCCTCCTCTAGGCAGCTGCTGAGACTTAAAAATTCTTCTTTCAAACTCTAAGAAAACTGTCCCCGTGCTTCTGTTTGGATCCATGCTTAAATTCTTTTATTAATAAAACAGAGTCCCTGAAGAGAAAAGCACCAGTTTCCCCAGTATCATCAGGCAACCCAAGTGGTTTCCTAAAATTTCTGGAAACATATTTGGTGACCCAAATAGGGGTGTTAAAGAGCTTCTCTGAGGATAAAAACAGTGATGTGACCACACCCTGGGAGAAGGAAAAAAAGCCTCATTTTTTTCTTGCAATGGTACTCTCACCTGGGTTGTTTTTCTGTGGCTAACAGGTGGCACATGGAGGGATGTAAATAATACTATGGTGACTCCCCATCTTCTCCCTTTGAGCACAAGATTCTTTTTCTCCCTTTCTACCACAGAGCCCTTCGAGAACCTAGTGGACTGGATCAGATTCCAGCACTGTCTTCGATAACGTGGTACCCAAGCAGTTGCTTTCCTCACTGGTTAAAAATGCCACTGAGACTGCAAAGAGTTTAAATCAGGATTAGCTATTTTTAACAAGTTGATTTCTAAGGAACTTTAATTCCTAACAGAACAGAGAGCCACCAATAATTCATCTAACCTCAGCCCAGGCCACTCTTGGGTGGAACAAAATGGTATCAAAGTCATTTTCTCCCTTCTAGATTCTCCGTGTGCCTCCAAGAGAATGGTGTCAAGGACATTGCGCACACCTCCACACTCCTGCTTCTTTCACGTATTCTTTCCTTAGCAACAGCTCATCCCTGGGAGCCAAGGGAGACCAGACCGAGATCCAAATGACACCACTTGGTATTGCCAGCTATAACTGCTGATGAGGGTATAGGCTTCCCTTCCTTGCATTGTGACCATAGAATTCCTTATGCCTCTGTTTCTTTGCTTCCCTCTTTGGGGCCTATGTATCTTTGGGCACCTCTCCTGCCTGAGTGCCACTCTAGCAGGCCCCCAGACCTTAGCACACCTGACACCATAATGGAAGTACCTTTTAGGCTGTAAAGCTCTTGGCACATAGCCAGTACCACCAGTCAAAACAAAAATGAAGACCTAGTTCATCAAAGTCCATGGTTCTGAGAGAGTCTATAAATGTACTAACCTTGCTTTTTGGTTTATAGAGTTCTGCTTCTGGCTAGCTGTTCTTGTATGTCAATCGAAGATGTTGTTTGGTGGAAAAAAAAAAACAAACAAAAACCTCACCCTAAGAAAGGCTCAAGCTATAGTAGGATCCTAAACACTCACTAGCTGGCTAATAAAGACTTTCTATTTGCTTAAACCTGTGTCCAAGTAGTCTTCTCCGATGGATACCCTACAACACTACCATCTCCTGCTATTTCCCTGTTAACATTACTTGGGTGATTGTTTTTTTTTAATTAAGGGGCATAACTGTCCGCATTTAATCAATAAGGTACATGAATCTCATGGGGACTCATGCTCTGATTTTGGGGGGAAGAGAGGGCCTCATTTTATCATTGAGCTGAGCTCACCACAGACAAAAAGAAACCATGGTCCTCTGTCACCATCTTCGTTGATGATGCTATCGAGATAGCAGCAGTGCTGTGACTTGGCCACTATTTTGGTTAATGACATTATTGAGATGGCAGCAACCATGTGACTTTGTCACCATGTTAGCTAATGCAACCACATGGTTATAAACCAAATGACAGCACCCATAAAACTTCTTAATATCACTGAGCCTTCAGAGAATCACCAAACTCTTGAAATTTCCAGCGCCACAGATGTTCAGTCAAGTATTCCAGTTGTCTTCTCCCAGTTTTTTTCTTTTTGATTTTTACCTTCCCAGATACCCAAAGGGATCACGGAAAGAGCTCTACTGCCATGAGATAAGGTCAGTTCATTTCCTATATCAGACTAAGGAAATGATACCAGACCTCCACGGTGTTTCTATGAGTCTCTGTTTTGCACGATATACTTGCCAGGTAGTAGGGTGGAGGGACTTGGACTTTCTCCAGCCATATGACCCCAAAGCTGGCCAGCTGACAAAAGGAACTGGCGGCTTAGCCTGGAAAGCTCACATACATTTACAACAGCTCAGGGTCAAGTCTTGAGAAACCTTAAATTCCACCCAGACCCAAAGGACAGTACCAAGTGCTAGACGAGCTATCCCAAATGGGCAGCTGCAACAACTGAAGCTTGACCAGGCTGCTTGGGCAGGAGACTGGAGATGTGAGAGAGACCTGCTGGGTCTTAGTAATGCCTGTTCTGTCCAACATCCAGGCTTGTGTTTCTCTAACTGAGGTTCCTTTGATCCACATTTACAGTCAGCTTTTGTTTCTGCCTCCATTACACCCTAGATACCACTGCTCTTGTCTTTACTTTCTAGTTACAGTGGCACGGAGAGGTGAAGGGAAAAGCACACTCTGGTATCACCTCTTTCCACGTTCTTTTAGATTTTCTGTCATCACTGTTATTTGTTTTCTGGGCTGAGTATTCCCTAGATTATGGGGATCTAAATTCAGTTACATGTGATAAATTACAATATGGCTGTCCTAATCCAGGCAGCTGACTCATAGCCTTCTTTAATTAGAAAATTCATCCTGAGTGCTGGTGCGCTTGCTGCCTATCTAGACTGATAAGTAGAATGTGGACTGATTAACAATTTGAAAAAAATGTCAAAAACAATGTTTAAGGGTGATATTGGAGTTTCAACCAACAAGCAAGCCAAGACTTTCCTTGACATATAAAACCACTAGAATTTAACGGAGTTCCCTGATACATTAGGGCAAATATTTACTCCAGAAGTTCTTTTGGATGGCAGATTCTGCACAGGCAAGCTGAGACTAGCCAGGCAAAGTGCAAAAACTGCATCAAAGTCACGGGGAATCAGAATCATGTAGAACTGGGTAGGTAAGGGTGAATTCTCTTTTCCTCACCATTGCTAATGAGAGAAGACAAGACATAAGAAACTCAGGTCTCCAGAAATAACGGTGACTAGTCTGGAAGACCTCCCCTTCCTCCTGGTCACTCATGAAAAAAGAGGGAATGAAGGAAGGATAATGGGGAAACTCCAGAGGATACTCTAGGGCAGTAATACAAAAGAAACATGGAAGACATTCCAATATGTGTTCCTTCTGTCTTACAGAGAATCAACAAGACATCTCTAGACTATGTTAGTTTGATCAAGATCCTAGAAAAAGAAATTCCTGGTATTTTTTCCATACTCCAACCTAGCCTAAATTAAACTGGGTGATTCTTTAAAAGTAGCCTCTAGTGAGCAAGTATGCAAAGAACATACCTGAACATAATAAAGGCAATATACAGCAAGCCAACAGCCAACATCAAGATAAATGGAGGGAAACTCACAGCAATCCCACTGAAATCAGGAACAAGATAAGGTTGTCCCCTCTCTCCATATCTATTAAATATAGTTCTTGAGGTCCTAGCTAGAGCAATAAGACAACAAAAGAAGATCAGGGGATACAAATCAGAAAGAAGAAATCAAACTCTCACTTCTGCTGATGATATGATTGTTTACATAAGCAACCCCAAAAATTCTACCAAGGAACTTCTACAACTCACAAACACTTTCAGTAATGTAGCAGGATACAAGATTAACTCAAAATAAAATCAGTAGTCCTTCTGTACACAGATGATAAAAGGGCTGGGAAAAAAATCAGGGAATCAACATCCTTCACAATAGCCACAAATAGCATAAAATATCTCGGAGTAACTCTAACCA
>LOEQ01001941.1:165645-182368 GCA_001685075.1 Bramus lutescens
TCTCTCTCTCTCTCTCTCTCTCTCTCTCTCTCTCTCTCTTCTCCATTCTCCTCTTCTGGGAAGCTGCTAAGATTTGCAACTTTCCAGCCCTGGGTTTTTTTCTTTTAAACTCTAATACTCTCTATTTGAAAACAAAGTAAAAAATAAAATTAAAATAAATGAACAAATGAAGGTATCTGTGGACATATAATACTTCAGAACTCCATGGAACCTTCTCTAAAAACATTTCTTAATTCGAAAAGAGAAGGTTTTAGTGCAGGTAGGTACCATGAGGTGTACAGAGTGATTAAAGATCTTGGTAGGTATCCAAAGGGAAGTAGGAAGAGGAAAATGGCAAACATGATAGTAAACAGAAAACCTAGTCTAAGATGGTAAAAATAAATCTGCAGGTAAGAGTAGTATGAAAAATGAGTAGATTAAATTCACTAAACAAAAGAAGAGACTCCAAATTGGGCAAGAACACAATTGCCATATAATGGCATGTTTTAAGGACTATATGTGAGTTTTCTAAAAGCAGAAACGATTATTAGAAACAAATACAGCAGGCAGATATGAACCAAAGAGACATGGAGTAGCACTAGACATCTCAGACAAGTTAAAAACTGGTGTGTAAAACATAAGAGCCAAAGAGAAAGAGGACACACTGGCAAAAAAAATAAGCAATGAGCCCAAAGCTACAACAATAGAATTGCCAAGCTTAACTATTAACATTTACTGAGCACCATGTAACCTAATCTAAGTTCTTTTCACACTGACTTGTTTGATCTTCACCAAGAGCCAGGGAGACATCACTACTACTAGCGATCATGTTGTTATCACCAGTTTATGTGGAGCAGCTAAGACACACTGTGTATCAGAATTATAAATCAATGTCACTGATAATAAAACCCTGACATATAAGACAATGACTAACAAAACTAAGGGCAGAAACAAACAAATCAAGAAATGCAATTAAAAACTTTAAATGCACCTTCCAAAATCTATTAAGTCAAGAATGTGTTTAAAGAATCCTTGAATTCACAAATTATACTAAAAAAGAGAGAGAGAATACTCTTGTTTTCAGAACAATACTAGATAATAAATGCAGAAAACATAGTGGAAGAAGAAAATCACCACAACTAATAATGGAATTCTTCAGGTGAAGATCATTATTCTATAATAAAACCATTGCTCACAAAGGGTTTTGAAAAATTGAATATCTAATGGTCTTAAAGTAATATCCCACAGATTTGATTTTAAGGTGGAATAGCTTATTGATTTAAAAGTGGAAAAAGCTCATAGCTTTACGATAAAGACGGTGCAGGAGTGCACACCACCTAAATAAAGTCAGTAATAAGGAGATGGACCGACACTTTTTGCCTCTTCACATGGTGCAATGGAAGGACACAGTTTTACCAGAACACAAAGAAATTTTGTGGAATGTGAGAATGTTTACCTGTAGTGTCTACAAGATATTAAAGACCATACACAAAATATAACCTTTTATAGGATCCTAGGTCAAAATATAAATAAGAACAGACATCAAGGTATTAAAGAAGCAAATATTGATTATCTCAATGGGTGTTATAAATTGGTAATGTTCCATTCTGTTTATACCTTAAAATAACTCAGTAAACCAGAAATAAGGAAATGCCTTAAGTCAATTAAATGGTCAACTGGAAAGACCCAAAAGAAACAATTTAATGAATTCTCTTATAACAAAAATGAAAACAAAGATGTTCACTTTTTCTGAAATCGCTTTACATGTCTCGGTGTTTGGGCCAATCATAAATGAAAGTTGCAAGAGAAACTCAAAATTGTCATTGTTTTCAAATAACAAACAATGAAGTCTAATTTCAGAAAGAATAAGACCTATTAAGTCATACATTATAGTTGATGAAGGAAAGCCCTATATTTATGAATGATTTAGCATTGTATAGATAAAGTCTCCAATAAATTAACATAAATTTAAGGGAATTACAAGCAAAATTTCAGCAGAATTTTTAACATCTCACCAAACTAACTCTAAAATAAGGAGAGAAAAACAAACAAGCACCCATGAATGGCACAGATAGCTTTGAAAAAGTGGAGCAGAAGCAATCATCCTCTGGGCTCCTGTAACAAATCTCCTCAACAAGATGGTCTAACACCACAGACATTCTCTCACAGTTCTATAAACTTGACCTCCAAACTCAAGGTGTTGGCAGGGCCCCGGTCCCTCTGGAAGCACTGAGGGAGAATCCATCCCTAATTGTTCCAGTGTCTGTGGACTGATAACATTCCTTGGCTTTCCTTGACTGTGGCTACACCCTGTGGTCTCAGTCCCCATCTTCAACAGCCTCTTCTATATGTTCATGTCTTCTCTCCTCTCTTATAAAGGCACTTGTCTTTATAGTTAGGACTCACCCAATTAATCCAGGAGAATGTCATTTCAAGACCCTTTATTTAATTTCATCTATAATGACTCTTTTCCAAGTAAAAGGACATTTACAGGAGCCAAGGATTCAAATGTGGCCATGTTGAGGGAAGCCAACATTGAATATACCATACTCTAGAAGATATAAGGTATAATATGAATCCCATGTTTGGTTCTATTGTACTAATGTGATAAATTTTCTTAATATTATATGCTCTTTGATGTTATCTGATGAGAGAAATACGTTACTTCTAGGATCTTTTTTAAGAAAATTCCTAAGCCCAATGAGGCCATAATAAAACATCAGACAAACCCAAATCAGAAGGCATTCAACAAAATGCTTGACCAGTAAGTACTCTTTAAAACCCCAAATATCATTAAACATATGCACACATACACACAAAGAGAGAGAGAGTTACTGAGAAACTATCTCAGAAAGAAGGAGACTAAGGAGATATGGCAGTTGAATGCAATATAGTGTCCTGAACTGTATATTAGAACAGTCCAGAGAAATTCATGTAGAACTGGAGAAACCGGGATGGCTGTGGTCTAGTTCATAGTGTTTTACTACATAACTGCCTTGTTTCTTGACTAACATAACAAATTATGTGATGGTTAGCACCTAGGGAGCGCTTAGAGATGCTGGTAATATTACTCTGTAGTATCTTTATATCTTTTCTGTAAAAACAAATTATTCAAAATTAAACCATTTTGCCACTTATAAAATACTTTCTTCTCAACAAAAGATAATAGGAGATGCTTGTGTGAAGTAAATGAAAGTCTCAAATATACAATAAGTTAATGAGGAAGTCAAGAAATTCAACAGAAAAATGGATAAGGCTATGGATAGATGAGTACTAGGTGAGAAATCCAAATAATTAATAAATGTATAAATAGAAGTTCTAACTCACAATTAACCAGAAATTCTCTAGACAACATAGAAATATATCTAGATCAGTTTTGGAAAGCTTATGGATGTTGTAGTTTGAGTGTAACTGACCCCCATAAACTCATAAGGTGTGGCACTATTAGGAGGTGTGGCATTATTGAAGTAGATGTGGCCTTGCTGGAAGAAGTGTGTCACTGTGGGGGCAGGCTTTAAAGTGTCCTATGCTCAAGTTATGCCTAGTTCACTTCACTCCCTGCTGCCTGTAGGATCAAGATGTAGCTCCTTCTCCACTCTCAGCTCCTTCTCCAGCACCATGTCTACCTGCACGCCACCATGTCCTGCCATGGTGATAATGGACTAAACCTCTGAAACCCCAATTAAATGTTTTCCTTTATAAAAGTTGCCATGGTCATGGTGTCTCTCCACAGCATAGAAACCCCAACTGAGACAGTGGATGAGAATGTGGAAGCAGGAAGTCTAACGCACTTGTCAGAGAAGAGGGAGGTGAGGGCATGACAAAGCTTCTGGAGAGAGGCAGCAATGTGTGAGGTGGAGTAGGTGGGTCTCCTGTTACCTGTAAGCTCATTCTACAGTTAACACCACAGACACACTCGCCCTGGACTGCAGAGAAACATAAAAAGAATGGTCCTCACAGCATGGTTTGTAGATTAAGTCAACAATGGTGTCTAGAAGTGGGATGGTGAGCAGAACACAGTGGGTACACACTCTGGACCATGAGTCAACAGAATTAGATAGATGAGCATTCACCTACCTAGAAGAAGCCTAGAAAACTGGGCCAAGTGCGTATCACCAAGGAAAAATTAAAAACGTACAACTCACACCAATTTAAATGGTATTTATTTATTTAAATGACATATTCTAAATACATTAGTGCATATCATCTTTAAGATACACCAAGGGACTCAACAGGCATTGAGATAAGGAGAGGAAACAGTAACTAAACTCGCACATGGGAAAGGCCATGAACACACAGGCACATGTGGTGTTGAGGTGCAGACTTCCAACTGCAGCTAAGGTTCAAATCAGGAAAAAATAAAACAAAAAACAGAGTGAGGGTATTCAGACAAAGGCTCACGGAGCTTGCCTTTGAGCAAAGCACATGAGGTTTATGTGAGTAAATTCAGGGATATCTATATTATGTGCCCAACAACAGCACTTTTTCTCTCTATACTGATTACGCAATAAGTCATTTGTTAATGGTCAGATAAGTCACCCTCAGATAAGAGAAGCAATGTGGTATTGGATTTCATTACAGTAAGAAATACTGACAGTATGGTCTGATGCTTGTGAGTAATTCTTTCGGAGACCTTTATGAATCCCCCAGTTCACAAATAGCCATTATGTCACACAGTTTCCCCCATAATCTATATATATAATGAGTGAGAACATTTTTCTCTGGAGATCTGGGGGCAGGATGTCCAGCTCATTCACTAACCATGCAACCCACCACTAAACTCCAGCATCCCAGCCAGCAAGCATAATTCTAATTCATGCTTCAGTAAAAATACAAATTATAATACAGATTTTGAACCCAGAGGGTCATTTGCAAATAATGAGAAATGCAAATTCTAAATCAATGAAAGTCCAGGGAGAACTGCGCCATGATGACCACTCTGGTGCCCTGGAAGAGCTACTGCAGCCTTTTAAAGTGTTTAATATAATCTGTGAACAACAGAGGCCATGAACAAGCCCTGCTCATTTTGATTGACAATTTGGCCTGTGGCTCAGACCACCATAGCACTGACCCACAGCAAATCAGAGAAGACTGAAATTCTATAAGAAGCTGTTGGTTCCAAAGCATTTAATGATTCAAATTTTCAATCAGAAGGGTCTTTTTTTTCCGGTTCATTACCCACAGATTCTCAGGATCAACCAATGTGTGCAGCCCATCCCTTGCCTTCCCTTTCTCTAGTGAACAGTCCTGTCCATCATTTTACTCAGCCCTGAAAAACAAAGCCAAAATGTACATGTTCATGTCATCTTCATTTGCCTTGGCAGGATTCCAAAGGTCCAAGAAACAAAATTGCGTGGGAAGGGGAGGAATTCCAGCCTTTCACAAAGCATCTAAAATGAAGCTGATGGAGCTGACAGTTCCTTAACACAACCGAACTGATGGGAGAGTGGGCCCAGGCTGGCAGCTCTGGGGTGACAAACAGGAGAGTCAGGTGATGAAATGGGGAAGAGGAGAACATCTCAGCCTCAAGTCAGAACTGTGCCCATCTCACAGTGCCAGTCCACCTCAGGAGCCTGAAGCTGAAAATAACCCTGAAACGCACATGGCTGCTCAGGAAAGCCGCCAACAATGACAAGTTTGAGGAGGGACATGGGAATGGGCTCCCACTGTGTAAAATTGCATGTTGTTGAATTGATAGAGTTGTCATTCAGGAAAGGTGATTTTAGAAATGAAGCTAGCAGGGAAATAAATAGAATAGAAATTCAGATAAAACTCATTCAAGTATTGCTATTGGTATACGCAAAATGAAAGGACCGTCAATAGTGGAGGTAATGTCATTAAACAACGACACACCGAAGGTCATTTCTTGTTCCACTTCTTTTTCTTTGGCTCATGGACTGTCGCTCAGAAAAGACACTGGCGCATTGACTTATCCAGAGTCAAGACCATCAAGATCTTGGTAATACTAAGAAACCGCTACATCCTGTCCACAACATAACCACCCTGGCCTCTAGCATCTTCTGTGAACAGTCCCATTAAGACAGTTCATGCAGTCGATCAGTTGGAAAGCTGCAGAGAACCGGCTCTGCTTTCCTGCATCTCCTGGGGCAGATCACACCACTAAGTATTCATTCCTTTTATTCGCATATAAAGATCAGGTTTCATCAGGGTTTTTCCAAAACTTCTCTAAGTACACTTCCTATAAGTAGGTGACAGATTCGTGTTTTGTCATTTACTGTTAGCCAAGGGGGATCAAGCCCAATATGTTATTTTTGTGCTGTTCTAACCAAAGTGCCCAATAGAATCAACTTAAGTGGGGAAAGATTTTAGCTTACCAGGTTTAGGAGGGGTTTAAGTCAGTCCATCATGACAGAGAAGTCATAGAGGAGACTGGGTCAAACAACATCTGGATTGTGCGTATTGTATGTAATAGGTTCTCAAATTTAAAAGAAATGTTCTCAATGAATGAAAAAAACAATGAATCTCTGGAAGCTCCCTGTGGTAACAGGAGTCTGGGGGTAGTGGGGAAAAAATCCCAGCAATACAATCAAATGTTGGATACTGTCAACTCTGCAAGCTTAGAGGACATGTGTGTCTACTCACCGGCACTCAGAAACTGTGAGCAATATCAGCCAGGAGTGGGTAGGGAACCATACAGAATGGGGGTGTCGGGGGCTGTCCTGGATGAGCAGACCTGAGGAAGAGTGATGAGCCCACTCTCCAGGTCCCATTTCTTCCTTTTCCAAACCGGCGCCTGCACAGCAAGTGTAAGAGTCAGCTGAAGCAGAAAAAGCTGCAGTCAGGGATGCTCATCTGAAACCCAGGATTCCGGCCCCTGCGTAACCAGACAGTGCTCTCAAACAACTCATTTAACTGTTCTGAGTTGCAGGTCCCTCTTCATAATTGGGGGCAGCAGTAAGACTGATTGGAGCACACGAGAAGAAAGGAAGTGACCCATATGAGAGGATTCTGTGACACTCTCGATGTGGCTGTTTATACGTTAAGCAGTATTCTATGTGGAACCTAGGCTAAACTTATCAAATCAAATTGTAATTATGGAGCTATGGCTTTGGTTCCTGGTTAAAATTTTAATCACTAAGCAGGCAGAATGAGTTTTGGAGGAGGCCAGAGAGACTTTCCCTGAACCTCTGAAATTATACCGTCAACTTGTGCATGGCCTCTTAGCAGAACTCTACTTGAGGCTGTAGCAAGCAGTCTCAGTGTGCAGCACAGTCTGCTGGAGGGCATGCAAATAAAACCTTCACTAAGGTAAACACTTGTTCACTTTTACAGCCTCCTCACCCTTAACCTTTATGCCCCATTATGATATATGACTTACATGTGTTTGAAAGCCCTAGAACGTCATTCAGTGCAGAGTCCTCTAAGTGACTGGCTGATAAACGGTTATTTACTCACTAGTTTTCACGGCCCATGAAAGCCTTTAAACTGGAACACTGTCTCTAACTACCCATTAGTCGTCATG
Organism: Bramus lutescens; assembly: GCA_001685075.1. Taxonomy (NCBI): domain Eukaryota; kingdom Metazoa; phylum Chordata; class Mammalia; order Rodentia; family Cricetidae; genus Bramus; species Bramus lutescens. The sequence goes on from LOEQ01001941.1 coordinate 173,108, forward strand.
TTAATTATTCCTCACGGCATGTGAGCCAATCATCTTGACAGCCTTAGAGGCACAGGGCAGCAGGTTGGATGGAATGTGAGATCCATGCTTAACCCAGGGGACTTAGGGCATTGTCTAGACAAAAGGCACATGTGTGTGCTATGCACCTGCAATCCCATCACATGAGTGGTTTAAGCAGGAATTCAAAACCAGTTTCTGCTAAGCACACAGTCCATGTTATGCATAGGAAGTTGTTCTAAGAAAGAACATGGGTGCTAAATGTAGCATCTATCACTAAATCAAATCCCCGAACCCTCAGTACCTACTTGCTCGTCTCGCACCACAATGACTGCTCAGTGGCTTGCTGAGGTCACTAGGTACAAAGGAGACACAAACACAGGAATTCCCATCCCTATGGGCACCTGTGAATACCCTGGAATGTAAGTTAAGGCAGGTTATTCTGGGGGTGCGTGAGGGGAGCCAGCTACAGTCTGATAGCAAAATGAATCCAGATTTTGCTTGTAAGATTTGCTTTGCAATACTTTTGTATAGTGTTTTAAGAGAAAGTTGGGGTTTGAAATAGTTTTTAGAATAACAATGGTTATTCTTACAGTAACTGTATATATAATGGCTATTATAACAAAAGATATTGAGTATTGTTTATTATTTTCCAGAAGATGTGCTAACGTTCCATATAAGCATTTTACGTAGACTCCTCATGTGATAGATACAGCAATTCCATTAAATAAGTTTATCATTTCCATTTATATATGAGTGCTAAGACTCAGAAAGGCTAAATAATTGTAATAATTGTCCCAGTGTTACAAAGTACCCAGGCCAGGGAATGATGCCATCCACAATTAGGGTGTCCTTCCTCACCTCAATAAACCTGAAGTAGATGATCCTCCCACACACACAGAGATAAAGGTTTTATCAGTGACTGTGAATCAGTGGTTCTCAACCTGTGGGTCACGACAGGTATGTCAGATATCCTGCATATCAGATATTTACATTAGCAAAATTATAGCTATGAAGTAGCAGTGAAGCAATGTTATGGCTAGGGGTCACCAGACATGAGAAACTGTATTAAAGGGTCGTCGCACCAGGAAGGTTGAGAACCCCTGCTCTAGATTCTGTCAAGTTACAGTTGATGCTAACCATCTCAAAGCGTAATGGCAAAAACTTTTGAGTGTTAAATTAAAGGCTGTGGACTTCATTCCAATCTCCTAAACCAATACCACTTTTCACCTCGTGGATTTCATAACATAAGACTGTAATGAATATTAAAATAGCTATCTGTCAGCCAGAAAAGAGGAGAAGTAATTGTTGGCAACTACAAAGAGCAAATTTTTTTGAAGAAATGAGATTATTTAAGTGTCATATTTATAATAAGAATCATCTCTTCCTTTGAAGTAATGAAACATGATTATCACATTTTCAAAATACTAATGATAATCTGGCATGCTAAAGTATTGAAAATGGCTTAATGGGTGTGATCGCGGGCCGTGTTCTCTGTTCTTCCACCCTCCCCGCCCCGTTCACTGCTTCCTCTAATTCAGCAAGCACATACTTTCAAACTGGGCTACAGGAATTTCTAGGCAGGCCTCCTCGCTCCACTGTCACTAGGATATTAAGCAGGGGACCAAGGGCAGCGGCTCAGTCTGCGGCCTTTTGGAAGATTGCCTACAGTAAACACCAGGCACCTCCCTCTCTGGTCACTCACCGAGCACCCTGGGAACCAGGTACCATGCAGAAACTGGACAAAGAGAGCATACGGGCTCCTAATCTTCAGGTGCCCGCCTTCTGGCAGTGTTGTTTTAAGCCCCAGGGACTGCTGGAAGAGAGCAAGCAAGAGCAGAGCATTTCTACATCCAGAGCTGAGATACTGCCTGCATCATCTCTCCTCCCCTGCACCTGGACAAAAAAAAAGGCCTCCTCTCCTGCACCTAGAAGTGGGAAAGAAGATGCTTACTTTATCTTTGATTTGTTTGACATTGTGTCCAGGAGTCATAGAGTTAATAGCCAGTTCATCAAAAGCCTGACTCCTTGGGTTTTATCTTTATGTCTCCTGCAGCCAGCATAGACGTTTATCAAAAGTACCATGTTCTTACCACTTGGGATTCTTTTGCAGTCTCTTCCTTGCAACAGGCATATTCTCTTCCCAGCCCCCCGGCACCTCCAGCTAGTGTACCTAGTTTTATATTCAAGTATTGGCTTAACCTTCACTTCTGAAGGAGTGCATCTTCTCTCACATAGCAGATTGCACATCTGGCAATACACCCCATGTAGTGGTCTGAGTAGGTATAGACCTCCACAGACTCGTGTGTTTGAGAGTCTGGTCTATAGGGAGTGGCACTATTTGGTGTGGCTTTGTTGGAGTGTGTGTGACTTTGTTATAGGAAGTGTATCACTGTGGGGGCAGGCTTTAAGGTCTCATATGCTCAAGTTACGCCCAGTGTGGAATTTAGTTTAACTCAGGCTGTCTGCAGATCAAGGTGTAGAACACTCAGCTCCTTCTCCAGTGCCATGTCTGACAGAACACTACCATGTCCCACCGTGATGATAATGGATTAAACCTGAAATTGTAGGACAGCCCCAATTAAATGTTTTCCTCTATAAGAGTTGCCGTGGTCATGGTGTCTCTTCACAGCAGTAGAAACCCTAACTGAGACACCCTTTCTGTGAGTGTCCTTTTGTTCCCTTTTCATGAGTATTACCACACTTGTAACAGCTTGCCTGCTGTCTCCCACCCCTCCAGGCCATAAACTTTAGAAAATCAAGACTATCTGTCTTGCTTCTCTCCATATCCTATCATCATACAGCAAATGATCACTAAATATTTGTTTGATGAGTGACGAGCAAGCTGTGTGCCACATCTTTAGGGAAGAATGTGTTTCACCTTAGTCTATAGTGAGGTCGTAGAGTCTAGATACAAGGACCACACCTGCTCCATCCCTGTAGCTGTGATGCCTTGCATTGTGCTAAAAGAATTCAGTTATAGAAGGAAAAGCGTAAGGCAGTGTTTCCTGGCTTCAAGCTCTCCTTCCCATCATACTCCAGAAGACTAATTTGATTTCTCCAACCACATGAAACCTTTCCTCTCCCTCCCGGCTTCCTCATCTCTCTGTCCTCAGAACACCTGTCCATTGCTGTCTTTTCAAGAGCTCCTGAAAGGCCGAAGATGTGTCTTCCTTCCTCCAGTCTCTGTGCTCCTAATTCCTCATGCAGAGTTGGGGCTCAAGAAACGTTGACTGAGAAATGATAAAAAAAAAAACTGAGTTTCTTTCCAAAATTATTTTATAATTCTCTCCTTGTAGGCTTTGAGACAAAGAGCAGATTTCCAGGTGTGGAAATCTGAGTGTTAGGTGGGAGGTGGGGGACTTTCTGGAAACAGTAAGTTCCATGATTCTCTATCCAAGCCCCAACTCTGAAGACAAGCGCCTGGTGGACACTGAACACTGAAACTCTTTTTGTCTCTCTTCATCGCAGACAAAATCTGGTCCTGCCAGATGGAATCAGGCTTTAAAAGAAGCTGAGACAATAGGAGGCGATCTCCACTCTGCCGTAAGTCAGCCCAGACTACCTTCCTCTCACTGGGGGCTGAAAGGAACACCTGGCTCTGGAAAATCGAGGACAGTCTCAACATTGGCAGGAAGGATGGACAGCACCACAGATGCAGTCCTATTGCTTCCTAGATGGGTCCAGCCTCCATAGGATCGCTCCATAAGGTCTCCATCTCCATTACGATTGGCCCAGTGTCATAGCCACAGATAAGCGGTGGCATTTGCACCAGCATCCAACCTTTTAGGAGCTCTGCTAAGCCTCTCGCCTACTTTTCTCATGGGCAGAGACAGGAAAGGCCCCCACACAGGGACCCCTGGGCCTGTCACTAATCCATTCTCCTGCTTCTATGTCACATTTAATCACTCACTCAATGCAGACTTATCCATACTGAAACTCCAAACTAATGAGATGCTGTGAAGCCTTCAAATTGGGGTTACAAACTGCAGCATGTTGCACCAAGGTCAGTTTAGATTGTTCTGAAGCTCTGATTAGTACAAGATTGCCTTCTCTTTAACCTGAAACCCTTTCGTTTTCATTTTTCAGAAAGGAAAAATCATAACAGAGTGCTTTGGGGGAGGCAAAGAGCGGCCCTTAGTTGTTTGTTTTAACTACATGAAAGGCTCGGCGATCGATATCTAAATCCTCAGAGCCGCATTGAAGTTCTTTCTCCTAGTAATCTTCCCAGCGGGGTATGCTGACCTTTGCCTCCAGAGGATAGGGAAATACTACCTCTTGATAGCATTTTTCAGGGAAAGAATGCAAAAGGTGCATAGATGCTGTTTTAAATAAAGCGTATTCCTGTTTCCTAGCCAGAAAGGTTACAAGCAGTCTTTACATCCAGTTCCTCTGCATATGGCTTTCTGAAGGGAAGGAGGACTTTATCTCACCATTTTGCCTGGGATATATGTGATGGGCACGATAAGCTTCCAGGACTTCAATTATACTTGACTTTGACTGTGCACTCTGTATGCACTGGCATCTACTACAGCAACTCAAGCCACATATGACAATTAAGCAGCTGAAATATGGCTGGCCTAACTGTAAAATAACCGCCAGGGTTAAGACTTAGGCTGAAAACAAGATTGAAGTAATCGGGTTGGTTAATTTTTACATTTGGCTGAGTATTGAAACCATGGGTTGGATATATTGACAGAATTTCTCAAGCTTAACTCTATTGATATTTGAGGCCAGACAATTCTTGACGTTTAACTCTGTGCCCCACCCACACCCTACCCTCTATGTACTGTAGAATGTTTAGCAGCATCTCCAACTTCTACTCACTAAGTGTCCTAGCACCCCATAGTCATAACAACCAAAAATTACGCCCTGGCATTGCCAAGCAACAATGTTAGACACCAACAAAAGACCCTTGAGGGACAAAATTTTTGTTGGCTGAGGGCCCCTAGAATGGATAAAATATATTACTGAACTATTTGAAATACTTGATTATTAAAATTATTAAAGCATAGTATTAAAATTAGCATCATTGCTTCATTTCACTATTTTAAAGTGGATTGCTAGAGAACTTTTAGCTTGTGCATACAGCAGACATTGATGGCTTATATTGCGCTTCTGTTGGACAGTCCTGACACACACTGTGAATATCTTGCCATTGAAGTTCATGATTTTTTATTATTATCTTTTCAGTGCCAACAACAGAGCCCTTTAGGACCCAGTACCAGGGAAAGTGGAGGACCCAGAAGCACAGTAAGCAATGCTTTCAAGAAAAGTTGCTAGGGAGTAGCCTGCTGAAGATATTCAAGAATCTAAGAAGAAGAAAATGGGATAGACACCAAAGGTCACAGGTCAGACTCACACATGATGGAAGAACACACTTGCAACAAGTCTTAGAGTTAGAGGAAAGGGAAATGATTATTATGAAATCATGCACGCCACTGATGACATACATGCCTCTGAATAAGGCCACTTCAGCTGCCTCGTGTCTCTTAACTAAGAATAATTCTATAGGCGTTGAGCAAGAGAGTATCAAGCGTATCTGGAAATATCATAATCTCAATCAGGACACAAGTTCCCAAGTCCTCTTGCCATTTTTGTTTTGCACGTTCCAGTTCAGACTCCCTTGCCCAGTCTTTCCCCAACTGTCCTTCCCCGATTATTTCCCAACCATCGTGCCTGAACCACACAACCCTCAGAAGTTTGGCGTGTTTCTGCTATCCTGGATGCCTCCTACCCACACTAATGTAGTTTTTTCTCCCATGTTGGGAACTCTTACTCATAATTCAGCTTTACCCCACCTCCTGCTCTTCCTACATGGACCTCCTTTATGGTTCTTCTCTTGATAGTTAAGTCTTAGCTCAGCACACGACTTAGCACATAACCTACTCCAAGTTCTCACGAAGGAAAAGATACTTTGGCATCTTTGTCCATTAAGCTTCCTTTGCCTGAAAAGGACCAAGAACTCAACCAACTCAATAGATAAGGAGTGGACAGCTCCACAGTTACCTAGGTAACTCAATAACTTTATCTTTTTATTCATCATTCCCTTTACCTTTAGGATTACTCTTTCCTCATCTCAAAATGTTTCCAGCAGCTCCAATGTCCAATCCAGGTTAGATGCCCAGAGGTAGCGAGGGAGCAACAGTACTATCATTTCCCTGTATCTCTCTCTTGTTAAGATTTTTAAAAATTAATTATCTATCTGTATGTGTGTGTGTGTGTGTATCTGTGTCTGTGTGTATCTAGAGTACTTGTACATGAATGCAGGTACCCACAGAAGCTGGAAAGAGCCATTAGATTAGATGGAGCTGAAATTGCAGTCTGTTATGAGCCACCAGATATCAGTGCTGTGAACCAAACTTGGGTTCTCTGGAAGAGCAGAAATCACTCTTAACTGCTGAACTCTCTCCAATTTCCCCACCCCTATATCTTTTTTGGAGCTTGAGAAAACCTTTCCCATAAGCCCTCAGCAGATGTATCATGTCTCATTGATCAAAACTACAATGCATTTATACCTAATTGGCAAGAGGAAGGGAGTCACCTTAATTGGCTTAAAGCTCTGATGCTCAAAGAATAATTCTTAGACAAACAGCATTAGCATCATTAACACAATTAGAAATGCACATTCTCTAACCCATTGTACAGCTATGGAATCAGAAACTTTAGGAGTAGGATCCATCAGCCGGTGGCTTCAGATGACTTTGTTATGAGCATTAGAAGTAGAGAGTCACTGGTTTGAACCAGTCAAGACCTGATTCATATTTAAAACTCAGTTCTCCTGAAAGATACAGTCATAATTTAAAAATGGCTGACTCTGAAGGAAAAAAATCACAGTTCCTTCATAAAGGAGAAATGGGTGTGTAGGCTGTCTAAAAGACAGCCAAATTTATCTTTTATAATCAGTATGCCAACTGTTTTTTTTCTTTTTGACTAGAAAGGACCCTGCTGCTTCTTTTGTACATGCTCTGTAACCAATAACTCAAGAAGATATTTACAGAGAATATTTTTCAAAGAATAATTTGAATGCCCTTAGAGAAAGTTTGACTATCACTATACAATATTCAATAAAACACCAACCCTTAGCCATGAAGACAAAGTCTTTAAAAGTAGTTCCCATAAAGGGCTTCATAACATTCCCAGGATGTTTCTTTTATGGTAGAAAGATGAGTTATTGTTTTTAATTTTCATTTTACAGATGGGAAAACTGAAGCTTAGAAGGGGGAATCACACAGCTAGCAACTTTGTATGCCAAGGTTCACTGTCCAGAATAGGCTCAGAGATTTCTGGAACATCTTCCACTGGATGCTGCTGTATGGGAGGAAATGGCCCCTTGCAATAAAGACTTCCATGCGGGGGGGGAATGAAGATTTCAATGGCTTTATCTGTATGGCCTGGTTGCCTGCAAGACTTGACCGTTCCAACTACAGTACAGGAGAAACTGACAGCTAGAATGAATGGCAAATTTCCCCACCACTGCTAATTGCATGGCAGAGGAATTTTGCATGTTGCTACCCAAGAAAATGAGCATTTTCATTACCCACTATAACTTTAATGAATGGCCTAAAGTATAGCCACGGATATGCTACCATGATTGCAATGCCTAACCACACATATTTTTCTCCAGAAAATCCAAAAGATTTCTTATATTTTTTGTGAGCTAGAGGTGTGAATCTTTTTTAAATCATAAAAAGAAAATGCATGGCACATTGTCTGCTAAAGTAGATTTCAACTGTGGCCTTTCAGCTAGGGGACCCAGACTGTTGTGTTCCTGAATAAAAATCAAATCAGAGCTCAATCTCCAGAAAACCACCCGGGAATCTTAGGGTGAAATAGTCCAAGATATAGGGTTCTCCATCCTAGGTATTTGCTCTGCTCTGCAGCTCTGTCAGCAACGCTCCTCAGACCCAAGATCATCTATCTACTCAACTAGCTCTGCTGAGAGCTGGAGAAATCGCCTGGTGGTTATGAGCACTTGCTGCTTTTCCAGAGGACCCGAATCTGGGTCCCAGGTCACCCATGTCACCTAACACTCCACCTTCCACGGGATCTGATACTGTCTGTGGCACACTTGTACAGACACATGCCAACACACAGAATAAAAACTTTTGTTTTTTTTTTTAAGACAGAGTTTCTCTGTATAATAATAGCTCTGGCTATCCTGGAACTCGCTCTTTAGACCAGTATGGCTGTCATTAAGGGTGTGCGCCATCACTCCCAACTGAAAACAATTTTTTAATAGCTCTGCTGTGAATCCTATGAGCTTCCAACCTCTGTCACAGCCTGTGTCAACTCTGTGAGGTCCTGAGACCAGCAAGCAGTGAGTGCCATCCGATGGGAGACCTCTGGGCAAAAACCCTGAGTATTTCAGCGGATGTGGGTGGGACTCTGATCAAAGGGCAAGAGAAGCATGGTCTTCATGCCCTTGGCCCTGCAGTTTTCCAGGGAAAACTGCTTCCTCCGTGTTCTCTACTTCTCACCTTCCTATTGATTTAGGACTAGTGCATTTCCTCTTGTGGCCGAGTTCTTGCGCATCTGCCAAGCCTGCCACTGTCTTTCTGAGAAAGCCAAGCATACTTCCTGTAGAACCCAGGTGGAGGAGAGCACTTCCCTAACTCAGCCCTGCTGGAGCAACAGAGTTCAAAGCCCCAGGCAGAGCTCCGCCTAAGACGACTTCATGAATGCTGCATTATCGCTCTGCTGAGCAGTTACCCCCATGCCAAGCAAGTCAGAACGAGGCTTCGAAGCTGTGATGATGGATGTTTGCAGGGAACCCGTGGGAGTTATTAATATTCATGTTCCTGTCACACTTTTGCAAGTAAAAGAAGCTTGTTTTCTGTAACACATCATTAGGTGAGGGAGACAGGTGACCTCCTAGGGTTTTGAAGCAAAAAGGGTGGGTTACTCCAGACCCAGAGGGGCTGCAAGGGGAGTGGACAAGGTGAGATAGTTGTAAGCAGTAAACTCTCTCCTTGTGGAGAGGCACAAAAGATCCTTTTCATTAAATGCAGACATTTGTAGGCCTCTGCGAAGAGCGGTGATGGAATCTGAGGCTGTTCACAGTCTCTCCCCTCTCACAGGGGGACAGCAAGACGCAGAGGCCATGTCTGAGAACACAGCTTTGCGAATACAGGGTAGGGAATTGAGGAAGCTGAGCTGAGCCACCCTGCTTGCCTAGAAAACACAGGAGGGGTCTGCAGATTTGGGAAGGAAGTAGTGATGTAGGAGGGTCATCTGTCTATGTGTTACTTTCATTGGTTAATA
>LOEQ01001941.1:190629-210012 GCA_001685075.1 Bramus lutescens
CACACACACACACACACACACACACACACACACACCTCAAGCCTGATATGTCCAAATCAAACCTGATATGTCTTGGTTTTTCTTACCACATCTGCCCTCTTCCCACCTTTTGCTGCTTGAGTCAATAACCTGTCAGTCAAGTTTGACTTCTTTCAAACTCTCACATCTCACGACCATAAGCAAATTCTAATAGCTGTCATATAAAAATACATCCAGACTCCAACCACTTGGCACTACTATTTCCATGGCTACCTCCACGATCTTTTATCTACTGGATTATTGAGAGACTCTTATCTCCAAGTAGAGTCCACCCCGGAGTCAGAGTGACCTTGAAAATTGTAAGCTAACACACTCAGCCGCTCCTAGGCTCAACGCCTCTAAATAGTTTCTCTGCTCACTGGGAACAGAGGCCAGATGCCTTCCCTTGACCCAAGATCTGCATTCTATGCTGCCACCTGCTCCCCGGCTTCACCACCCACATGCTGCCCTCTTTGCTGTCACGCTCAGGCCAAGCACATTCTGCCTCCAGACACTTTATGCTTGCGGTGTTTGGTTTTGTTGTTTTCTTGGCCTGGTTTGTTTCTCTCTGAGTGCCTGCATGGCTCACCCTGTCACTCGACTCGCCTCCTGGTCACCAACTAAGCCTGGCCTCCTTGTGTTAGAAGAGGAGGAGGAAGAGGAGGAGGACGTTCTAAAGAATAGCAACCCCGTGCTTCGTATTTTGTTTTTCTGGTTTATTATGCCTTAGTCCTTTGCTTGCTTACATATCAACTTCCTTCCTCCAGACTACGCATTCCATGATGGTGAAGACCTAGTCTGTTTTATTTGCAGCCAACTCCTAAAGGCTAGAGAAGGAACAAGCATGAAGCACATGCTGGGCTTACTTTTTTTAATGACTAGCTCAAGAAGGTGAGTCAGCAATCCTCATCAAAGACCACCAAAGAGGTGCTTACCATGGTCCAAGACACCACTAAGAGAGTCCAGGTACCTGGACACTGTTTATGCCGTTGTGTTAATTGATGCATAAGCTAGGAATGATAGATCATGTCTCATAGCTTCAAGTCACAGAAGCCCCAACTTAAAAGGACCAGAAGTTTAATGGGACTCCTCATCTTCATCACAAGCACAGACACAAAGACTCCAGGGACAGTTAGTTTAGTAATCCAACAATGACTGTGAGGGCTAAATTTCTTTTTTCTTTTTCCAGTTTGCACATAAAGGTAGGTTCACAGGGATCAGAGAGCAGATTGCTCATGTACCATTGGCCGAGCTGGATCCCATGCCCAGGTCTAGCCAGTGCCTGGCAAGAGGAAAGAACCAGAGAGCCTTGTGTGCCTAAACAGAATCAGGACTGGCTATTTGTTTTGTTTTCATGTGAAAAAAGTAAGGGGTTCTGTTGCTGAATAAAAGTCCTGAAAGGCAGGGCTGAATAAATGGCCCTGGGTTAAGAGCATGTACTATTCTTCCAGAAGACCAGAATCCAGTTCCAAACATCTATATTATGTAATTCACAATCTCCTGTAACTCCAGTTCCACAGTAGTCCACAGAGATCTGATGTCTCCTGCCCCTCTGGACAGATGCACACATATACAAATAATCGAAAGTAATAAACTGGGCGTGGTGTCACATGCCTTTAATTTAGGAGGCAGAAACAGGTAAATCTCTATGATTCAAGGCCAGACTAGTCTATATATCCAATTCCATGCCAACCAGGGCTACATAGTGAGACCCTGTCTCAAAAATAAAATAAAATAATAAATCTTTTTTTAATACCAGGAAGTGCTACCCTAATGGCTGGAACCTACAAATGTGATCTTAAGTGGCAAATGGGAATTTATAGATTATCTTTTAATGAATGACAGTGGGCTTGGATATAATTGGAAGAAACCTTGCCTAAGATGCACAAGGTCCCAGATCTACAGTACCACATGGAGTCTCACTTAGTGGCAGGCCTGGCAGGCTCCTGTGAGGTGAAAACAGGAAAATCAGAAGTTCAAGGTAATCCTGAGCTTCATAGTGAGTTTGAGTCCAGACTGGGCTACATGAAACCTTGTCTTAAAAATAATGAATTAGTCAATTAATTAGTATTAATTAATTAAAGTAAATTAAGATTATGTTGGAGAGATTACCTTGAATTAGCCAGATGAATCTTTGTAATAAAAAACCCCTTATGGGGGACTTACAGGGAGAGGGAGACTTGATAGAGAAGAAAACATTCTGGTGACCAAGCAGGAACTAGAGTGACAGTCACAAAAGCCACTCATGGTGGATGAGGCAGGGAACCAACTGACTTCTGGAACCTCTAGCAAAATACTCCCCACTGATACCTTAATTTCAGCTCTCCAATCTCAGACAGCTAGCCTTCAGAACTGCAAGACAACAAACATGAGCCTTAGAGTTACAAAGTTCATGGGCATTGGTTTCAGCAGCAGCCAGAAACTAATACAGCTGCAGGGCCAACAATGCGTACCTGGCATACACAGCAGCAGAGGGCCCTGCACCTTCCAGGATAGGTGTTTTTGTTTTTCAAAATCAGTATATGTATATATGAAATTATCAGATAGTTTTGAAAAGTCACTACAGCCCCCACGCTGGCCAGAAAGTCTTGGTTTCTTTGCCGGCACAAGGAGACACAGCCAGGCTGTACCATTCTATTCCGTGTGTCGTCTTTTCTAACAGCTGCTTTAGGAAATACTATTTTCAGACCTGACATATGGAAATCATCTTATTTTTTAAGAACATTAACTTTTCTCTTTTTCTGTCCAATGGGAGGAGGAGAAAAAGAAAACTTCATGCCCTCGAGTCAAAATAATTATCTTCAGGACTTTAAGGGGGTATTCCTGCTGCTGATGCTGGTCTGATCAAAGCCAGTCATGAATTAAGAATAAACCATAGCTCTCTATTCACTACTTCCTTAAATAATCTTTCTGCCTCTCTTCTTGGAGGAAGAAAAATAACATTAAAGCAAAGACTGGTTTTAGCCATAATGATAATGTTTCACATTTATATTCTCAAAGAGCATTAGTATCATTAGACAGCGAATGCAGGTGACAGTCCCACGCCGATGCAGGTCAACACTGCTATTCTCTCCTAGCAACAGGGATCCGGGTGCTTCGGGATGCCGCAGTCACTCGTGAGCTTTGTCAGACAGCAGTTCCAGAGCCAAAGCTGAAAACCCAGTGGACACGTGGAATTTCAGTTCCTTCACACACATGTGGAAGCAGGAGAGACCAATGTCCTGTGCAAAAAAACAAAAACAAAAAAAACAACGAAATGTATCAACTAGTGACAGGATTCAGATGAAGTGTTTCCATTCTTTATGGGAGATAAAACCATGACTGATAAGACGGGCACAGAAGGACAGACCCAAATACTGAGCTGTGTCACCATGACAGCAAGTCCTGCAGGAATAGGGGAAGAGGAAATGTGTCTGTACAGAGCCTCGTGGGGATTTGCAGGTGGGATAGGGTTGCTTCCTTCCAGATTTCACTGCAACTTGGGTTCTCATAGATCAGAGAAGCACTCTGGTACACAATTGGAACACATATGTGGTCTAAAGACAGCAACTACATGCTCAGCAGAGCAGAACACATTAGATAGTGGTAAATCAGGCCTCTGGGTACCTCTGGTACTGTGACTGACCTGAATTTAAGACTGTCCTAGGCATTACTACAAACCTATGACCCAGCCTGGATCCCTGCTGTTCACAAACAACACAGACAAGCTCTTGTTAGCCTTAAAAGATCTTATTTACTGAACCCAGTGAATCCATTTAAACAGTCCAGTGACTCAATTTGGGCCAACCTGTGATTTCCATAGCACATTTCAGGAAGATGGATACGAGTTAATTCGGTGGTCCAGACTTTGGGATTTCAGAGACCACTGAAAAAGCCACCCGCCTCCTAAAAGTGCGAGGAAGGTTTGGGAATTAACAGGATTCTAAGGAACATATTGTGATGGCACTTGACAAAAGAAAAAGCAAACCACTGTCTTTTAGAGAACTGGGACCAGTTCTTTGAAAGGAGGGCATTCAAATAAAAAGACCCAATTTCCAAACCCTCAACTCTACAAAAAAGTTGTAGGTCGTCCTTACTTCTCTGTTGCTGCAGGTAGTGGAAACGTCGCTTCATTCCAGCACCAGCTGCAGGCCTGCACTTGTGATCTCTGGGACACATGATTCTTACCGTCTCCCCCAGCAGTTTGTGCACCAGATCCAGCCCTCCATCTTACCTGCATTCAAAGACGCAGGGAAGGTCACACAACTGACACACCTGCTCTGCTCCTTGAGGCGACACTGGCGGTTTCTGTGGAAGACAGTCTCTGGGGGGAAGCATTTCATCTGCCTCCCTCTTTACGCATTCATTCAGTCAGTCATTCATTCACTACTTGAGAAGTACCTACTACATATCAGAGATTCAGTTAGAAAATGGAAAAGCAAGGAGGGATTTGCAAGCAAGCCCTACAGACATACAGAGTGTTATACAAAGACCCAAGTTGCAGGGAGTCATGCATATTACAGAGACAACAGCACTGGACAGGAAATGAGCATAACGGGGGGCTGGGGTACAGGAAGGATGGAACAGTGTGCACAGGCTGCGCCCACTGAAATGCTCATCTTTCATTGCACATCCCCTGGTAGCGATGCTGACAGCCGGCGTATCTTGGGATAAGGCAGACAATGATACATCCCACTGTTCTAATTCTGGAACTTCCATGCCACCTCATTAATATGGGAAAATGTGTTAAAAAGCTGCTGATAAACAGCTGCACAGAGGCAGAAATAGTGACTCCCACCACATTTGCAAGCTTTATTGGCTCTCCAACATGGCATAAGAGGCGAAGCTTTGCCTGCATGTATAAACGGGGTAATTTGCTGTAATGCTCCAGTTTATTGGTAGACGTTTTGCCATATCATGTCTCCCCAAGCACAGCTTAAGGACACTTCTGATTTACACAGTTCTGTAAACTGCCTCTTTCTTAGGACTGTCATGCTGACTGGCACAATTAGTCTAACATCCCAATCTCTTTATGAAACAGAAGACTCTCTAGCTTCCACACATCCTACAAGCCCTAATAAGTAAATTTCTACTCATTCAGAGGATATTTGACTAAGAAATTAGCTATGAGTTGTGTATAAATCACGGCAAGTTGACTGAGGCAATGGGAAAGGATATTTCTTCTTTCACAAGGGAAACTAAATTCTGTCCTAATCAAAGACCAGTCCTGAAGATAGAAAAAAGGTTTGAATGAAATGCAGGTATTCAGAGCTGGCGGGCACAAGCCCCCAACAACAGAAGCAAAATCCCAACTTTCCTTACCTGGGGATGGCTCTGCTCTGTATTTCTCCAGCTACATGAGGAAGAGTCCACGGAAGCTCAATTCCAATTACCTCCCTTCTCCCCACCCTCTGTCCTTTCTGATGACAGATTGATGGCCTCCTTGGGTACCTCCTGAGTGCAATCCACGACAGGGGACAGCAACATTGAACTCACAGAATTGATTTCCACTGGGTCCCTGTTTAGGCCGGGCCTGTGGAGGCGATTTTCATTACTGACCTACTCTTGACCCCCTCCCCCTGAGGAATTATAGCCCATTGGGGAACCTTCTCTGCTAGATAAATATTAAACTGTTTTCTGTTTGGCACCAGGTGGCAGCTGCTCCCTTCCTTCTGGGTTGGGGATTATGTATTTGTGTAATTTTTATATTATGTTTGTTTTCTTGGCAGATGGCTTACTATTGGGGTTGTTTGGGAAGAGAGGAAGGTGTAACTCCAGGGGCACGTTCTGCTAAATTAGAGGCAGGTAGGGCAGAAAAGAAGGGATTTTTTTTAACAAATAGAAGCCAAAACTGTATAATTTAACTAAATGTGAAGATCCTTGGAGCCTACAATTATCCAAACAATGCTTTGAGAGGGCGACTTAGAGACAAAATTTTCCTTGTAGACAAATTTAGCCAATTCTCCTGGTGGATACTTCTCCTAATTTCCCAATTCTGACCTCATCCCATCTCCTAGAAGAATGACCAAACAAGCTGTGGGTCTGTGTCCTCATCTCCTGAGAACGTGACACTTTCCTGGCAGCACCAGGGTATGGGGTCTCAGAACTGCCAATATAGCATCAAGTTAGAGCCCTTGTTATAAAGTTTGACCTAATTAAGACACTACAGGCAAAGCATTCCAATATCAATTACATGGGCTGTAAAGGGGTAAAGTACCTTTTAAAACCAAGAAATACTTCTGCCAGAAATAAGGGCCCTGAAGGGTCAAATGAGGAACTGTGAGTGCAGGACATCACTTGCCTTGACCTTCAACAGGGCACTTCCATCACCTGCCACAGAGCTGTCAGCTGGGAACCTCAAAGCCAGCCCAGAGCTCCTGCATCCCAAGACTGCTCTCATCTCCTTCAAGGGCTGTGCCTCGGAAGCTGCAATGGTCCTTTTAGCCTATTGTCCCGACCTCTCTTACAGAGCCTTTTGTTTGTTAGTGTGTTCTGTAGGGACTTACGTCATCTTCCAAAGACTGAGAGAAGAGCAAGAATGTAGTGAGTGACGAGAGGGTCCCACCAGATCACCTCTAGGCCAGATCTAAGGTGTGGCTATTTCCGTACAAACATTCACGAGGTTCTAGTTTGGGAAAGTCATTCATTCTTGACTGTTTTGAATACTGAGCTGGTATTAGACATAGGTTCTGTGCAAGGGATTGTGTTTGTCATTTTTGTCCCCGCTGCTTAGAAGTCACAAGAATAGTAGGAAAAGTGAATATCCATATAAACACTTGAGGTAATGAGCACTGTCTCTTATCAGCCAAAGAAAAAGAGGGGTGTGGAGAATCACTCTACCGGAGGCAGCACAAACCTGGGGACAGAGGTCAGTGGTCCTGCTAGGACGTGCAGGACAGATACTCCTACCTCAAAACAAGAGGGAAAGCATGGACTCAGAAGGTGAACCGCACAAGCTGACTCCCAAATCCTCCACTTTGTGATCTTGGAGGAGATACTGAAGCTTTCTGTGTGCCCTTAGCTCCTCATCTACAAACAGAGGCTCCAACACCGAATTGTCTTAAGGACCCAGGATAAGTGTCTGCAGAGCCCCAAACATGTGCCTGCCCAGCTCCATTGCTAACTGTGAAATGCTGGGCAAGTTATCTGAATTATATGCCTTGGCTTCTTCAAAATGCTCACCTCATTACATCCTTAAGAGATTTTAATGAATAGACACATGTAAACTCTTCCAGCGGTGTCTAGCATAATATCTTAGTTATTATTATTGATGTCTTATTTTCACAAATATATCCTCAGTGATATAAAAAAACAGTCTTTGCATTTCAATTGATGTTCTCACATTCAAAGGAAAAGGCCATTAGTTAGGAAATCAAAACTTTAATTAAGAAGATTTAGGAAAATTGATTAAACTCTCCAGGCCATAGGGTTTTTTATCAATAAAGTTATATTCTCCAGAACCTTCCTGATAAACTCCATCTCTGACAGGTAGAGTCAGGAGCAATCATGACACATGGTCCTTGGAGCAACACACCTTTATTTGAACTTGACCAGTGAGTCTCCAGTTTGACTGTGAGTTCTGTGAAAACTAGGCTTGGTTCTCACCTATGTGCCCACTAAGGTGTCCCATGTAAATGCCTACTGAATAAGAAAAGTCCAAGCGTCTCCCTGAGATTCAGTTAATTCTCTGAATCTGGAAGTCATCTAATGCTTACTGTACCTTCCTCAGGACTCCAGAATCAGCTTCCAGAAAGAAAACAGGAATGCAAGCAATTCTTTCTTTTAGGGATTTAATGTCAATGACCTTCAAGTTGTAAGCTGTTGCAGTGCATTTGAAAATCAATTTGATTTGAATGATACAAGGAAAAGTATCTGGGTTCCAACTCGGGTTCTGAATTTCTGGATATTATAATGATGATTAATGCCATAATTATACTGGAGACTTAGGGGGTGAGGTTCTTGTTCTTGTCCAAAAAGAGAATTTGGAAAAGTACAGAAAGAGATTAGGACCATATTGCTCCTATTGTTCTCAGTTCTTGGGCATTTATTCAAATACCTAAAAAGGCAGGAATGTAATCTTGAGGCACCAAACGCAAATCATTCGCACACCAGGTCATTGAGGTTTCCTTGTGATTCCAAGTCATGACTGTAGGAGAATACAAAAGCAATGCAATCTGTGTATTTATTTATCTCTTAAATTCAAAACCAGTTCCTAAAACTCAGACAGTGTTTAAAAGATAAGGCCTTTGATAGCCAAGAAACTGGATTCAGAAACATGAATAATTAGCTAAAGATTATTGCCCAGAATTTGAATCCTTGACACAGTATCTGTTCTTTCCTATTCTGGTGAGACTTTGTGGATGTTGCTATGGAATAATGTAGCTTGAGGATGTCCCCCAAGGGTTCATACGTTAGAAGCCAGTCCTGAGTGTGGTGAGACAGAAAGTGATGGAGTCACTAGGAGGAAGACCCTGTGGGGATTGGTTACATCATTGTGGGTGCTACCTTTAGAAGACATTAGGGTGGTTTCCATGGGACTTGGTTAGTTCCCTCAATAAGTAAGTGTTGTTATTTAAGGTGTGAGGCAGGAAGATACTAAATTTGGATCAAGCCAGGACAACATAGCAAGTTCAAGAACAACCGAACTAAATAATTAGATCCTGTCTCCTGGATAAATAAATACGTGAAGTGAAATAAATTTTACTAAGAATCCTTATAAAGAGTAATGCTGGCCCCTCTTCCAGCTGCCATGCTATTTCTCAGCATGACCTCTCTCCATGTTAGATATGCTATAGCCCAAAGCCATTTGCCACACGGTGACCCAAATAAAGCCCTCACCAGAAGTTAATGGGGCTACTGACCTTTTCTTTTCTTTGTGATTACCATCTTCAGTTTATTTATTACAGCAACAGAAAGCAAACAAATACAAGCATCTTCATGATAGCAGCCGCTTGGAAGATGCTCCAGGGAGAGGCTCTGTCTTCTGGATGAATGTATCTTAAAAACAAAACTTAACTATGAAGAGGGGAAATAAAAGCGGCTGGGGTGGAGGCTAGACAGCAAGAGATGCATCCTGAAAGTTGCCTCATGGGATGGTGCCCACAAATCTGCATGGACCCAAAATCCCCTACAGAGGAACTCTACAGCAGAACTCACGGTTTCCCTCCTCTAAATTCTGTGCAGAACAGAGGGAAACAAGAACAAATCTGTGATTCCTGTTCAGCAAGTCTACATCAGGTGGCCAGAGCCATCTCAGCTGAGAAAAAGGCAGAATGCTTCACTGTCATTGACCTATCATTGACAACATCACTGAACTTGATGAATATGTGGAAAATTCACAAGCGTCCAGAGATGACATGACTGAAGGACCAGATTCTCCGTCAGACTACCTGGATTCTAATCCCAGTTTCATCCTTATCAGCTGCATCAACTTGGATACAAGGCTTAACCTCTACCTCAGCTTTTGATGCTTTATATCTTGTATGATATCCTCAATAAATGTTATTATATTTATTATTGAAATTCAGAGTATCTGATCACCATAGACTCCAAGAATCTAGGCTAATCTTCGCGGCTGGTGAAGAAAATCCCATTTTGTAAGACTTCCTTTCACTAGCAGAAACACGACCTGTGGCTGTTTAGCATGTGACGTAGCTCTGGCACGGGTGAGCATCTGTTTTCTGTCTTCACTTGGGTATGCATTAATTACTTCTCTCCTTATTATGACCAAAGATCTAACAAGGATCAACCTAAGGGAAGAAGGTTTATTAGAGCTTACAGTTTAAGAAAAAATATATAGTCAGTCATGGTGAGGAAGGGATGGCAGCTGGAACATAAAGTAAAGGATGACACTGTGTCTGCAGTCAGGAAGCAGAGAGTAGACAGGACAATGGGCCAGGTTGGAAAACCTCAAGGCTTTGCCTGCAGTGTTTTGTAGATGAAAATTTCTATCCTGCCCAGTCCTGCAGCCATTCAGTCCCAAATAAACACACCGAGGCTTATAGTCATTATAAACTGCTTGGACTATTGCTCAGGTTTATTACTAACTAGCTCTTACAATTTAAATTAATCCATATTCTTATATTATCTTATCCATATTTAGCCATGTGACTTGGTACCTTTTCTCAGTAAGGCCTTCTCATCTTGCTTCCTCTGTAAATGGCCGGTGACTACATCTCTGCCTTTCCTCTTCCCTGAATTCTCCTAGTCTGATTGCTCCACCTACACTTCCTGCCTAGCTACTGGCCAATCAGCATTGCATTAAACCAGTACGAGTGGAAAGTCTTTACAGTGTGCAAGAGCGTTTTCCCACAGCAGGTCACTTCCAGATCCTCCTATTAAGGTCCTGCAACCTTCTCCAAAACAGCACCATCAGCTAGGGGTCAAACATTCAAGCACATGAACCTACGGGGGACATTTCATATTCAAAGCACAATGAAACCTAAATGGAAGCTATGGAGTTCCCTTAAGATTATTTTTAAATTGAATAAGCACTCCCTACAATGGGCAGCAGCCAGAAAGCATCTCAAGTTAAAGTAACAAGCAGTTTTCACAGGTCAATAAAGCTGACTTAAACTGCTGTTATCTTGATCCAAAGAAATGCTATTACCTACAGTTGTGAAGGTATAGAAAGGAAGTATAGGAAGCAGATCCTTCCACTTAGTAAGATTGCTATGAAAACAGTTTAACATGTTATTAATCTTCATTCAAAAGAACTTTCAGTCTCATTAAGAAGCCGTTTCTGATGGATCTGAATGAGTGATGGCCAGGTCAAAGTAAATCACCATCATGGGCAAGCATTGAGGGCATACGTAGGGGCGAGCTCAACCACGCACCTACATCCTATTGCCATTACTTCCAGAATTATGCTGCTACTTGGGCAATTTCCAGCCAAAGAGAAAGGGCAGATGACATAGAATATGACTTCCACGGCTCTCTCAGGTGGAAGGGTTAGTAAGTTGGTGAGAACCAAATCACATCGCTCTTAGTCCTTTTCAAGCAAAAAGGGTGTTTGCATATTCCTGCTGGGAAGAAAACACTCTGCTTTTGTAATGTCCTTTGTTCCTCTTTTTGGTTACTCAGACGAGAAGCCCTCTCCCTCCAAAATGAAGCATCTTGGAGAAATAAAACTCTAACAGGCTTCGATCCTGGACAGTCTGAAGCCTGCTTGGAGTTGGAAGGGGAGTGTCTGCAGGTGACAGAGGTGTCGCACTCATTCACAATTTCCGAGCCCTGAATGAGGATTAGACAGAAGAGCAGAATGGTGGTATGTGATAAAGACACTTAAAGGGAACTTAATGGTTTGTTCTCTTCCAAATTACTGAACATTAAGTTTAAATGTTTTCATATAAATATTAAATTATATGTATATAACTGAATCACAAATTTTCACTTACCACCCAGTTTCACAAGGAAAATGTGACTTTATTTTCCTTCACTGAATTATCCTCCCTCCAAGTTTCTGCTCCACTGAGGAACAGAAGAAAACACACTTGTCTCAAGCTCTTCCTTTTAAATGGTGTCTTTTGCCCATTTATTCTGTCTTAAATATAGAATTCTATTTGTTGTCTCTCTCTTCAAATGACACTTGGTGTATGGCCTGCACAGCTTCTTTGTGTCTTTCTCTGTTCCTGTCTAGATCTATTGTCTTCTGAACACTACTGGTCCCCTCTGGCCTTTTGGGAAACTGCAATTATTTCTTTCTAGATTATTCCCATTTAGAGAGAGCTCTATCTCTCATTACAGACATGGCCATCCCCAGGATCAAGTTACTATGGCCCCCAACACATTGGCCATAGTACCAAGCCAATCTTGTGGGCCCTCCTAGGCTGTGGAAAAGGAAAGGGTGTCCAAAACCATTGCTTTCCCATTTCCACCATACCCTCCTGACTTGTAAAAGGAGGGGAGAAAATGGCTGTAAAAAATAGATGTGTCTCACCACATCTAGTTTCTACCAGTTAAAGCTGTTAAACGACTGTGACCTTCAGCAACATGGCCACTGCTACACATTTCAAAGCTGATAAACAGTGAAGAACTTATAGTAACCCCAATTCGTCAGACCCTTCATGAACCTAACTCTCCTGATCAATGGGCAATGGATTTGTTTTAATCAAGCATACACAGACTAATGGACATATTCTGACTTTGCCATGGTGAAAACATCCCATCATGAATTAGCATAAGTATCATGAACCTCTTCCTTCTCTGGTACAAAAAACATCCTGTCAGTCCCTCCCAGGAAGACCTTGCATTCAGAGCTGTGTGTTATGTTGGGGATTTAAGGAAGAAGCTCAGTGCTTGCTTGCTTTGTTGAACACTGTAGTCATTGGTTTCCTGCGAATGCCTGAGCAGAGAAGTAAGGACTTGAACATGGAGGTCTTGGTCTTCTTCTTGGGTCTTCAGGGCCTTCCTCTGAAGTTCTCTCTTTCTTTGGTAGGATATTCCCTGTGCTGTTGCTCCCAGGGGAACTATGCCTTTGGCCGAACAAGTTGGCAGATTGGATACCAGGGAAACTGACTTTCCAATTAAGAAACATCTCGAGAAATATTTTAAAATTATCATTTCAACCAGACACTATATCAAAAAAATGACACAAGAAATCTGGCAAACAAAAGTCAAAGTCCTGTATTTTGCTTATCAGTTATACACTAATAATTTGAAACACAAAGCTCTTAGTGTGAACCGTCCACATTTCCGGGACCTTCATTCTTTTAATTCCAGCTCTTTCCCTATAAGGTAGGTATTATTATCATTACCATAATTTATAAATGAGAAAATTGAAACACGGGACAATGAAGCAATCTTGTCCACAGTTACAAGGTGAACTGTGCATGGGCAGGGTTCAAGTCTCGACAGCTTGGTGCCTGGGATACTCACACCCAACTGCTAGCACACTGCAGCAAGGTGCTAACATACCAAAGCTAGAAAGCAGGAGGAAAGCTGCACATTGTGAGGGTTTTCCAGGTACAAAAAAAATTATGTACATGGTTTCTAATTTCATCTAAGATGGAAAAAATAAGGAACAGAATATGCCACATTCATCTGGCAAAGTGACTAGTTGGTTAGAGGAGCTTTTGTTCCTACTTCTTAAATTGGAAAAAAAATGATAGCATTAGAGTAGACCTGAAAGTTAAGAGGACCAGTCTTTGATTCTCCATTAATAAAGGGCTCTTTCTAGCTATTCACACCTGATCACACAATGGAACCATTATTAGAAAGACTTCAGGGAAGAGACCATCAATATATTTTTCCCTCTGCAGAAACCAGCCAGAGACAAGCATTTGCTATAAAATTATCTGGATTTAATCGCTATCAACATCAGAACCATAGTACATTAAAGTACAAAACTTTTATGCACAATTACATGTACAAAAAAATGTTCTTTGTGTGGAGCAATTTGAAGCAAATCTGACAAACAGCAAGAATCATTCCTATTTGAGGTTTGAAAGGAAAAAATGGAAATTTCCAAGATCTCTCCCTCCTCCATCGGGCCCCAGTGACCCTCAGAACATCCATTTGCAAAGGCCTGAGGTAGGAAGGCAGGTATTAACAATATGAGACACTCATTCCTCCCCTCTTCTGGAAAGGATGACGTTTTTAGGAAACGTTTTCCATTATTTATTATACTGATGTTCCATCCATCTGCATCATTAGGTTTAGTAGTTACCATGACAATATGATGCCTACAGCAATCTAACTTGATAGCCAGATGTCAGAATGTGAAAAAATAGGACCAGCTAAGAAAGCGAGAGAAATATAATTAGTCTGAACCACATAGAAAATGTGCTCAAAACTGGGACCAGAAGGAAAATTGCTGAAATGTCATTGAAAAAGAAATCACTGAAGGGCAGCAATAATCAAATTCAATGTAAAAACTTTGCTAACAAGAGCCATAAACTGGTCTTTAAGTAAGTCGAAGGAAGGGGTCCAAGCTATCCTGGGATGTTGCTCCAAGTCCCTGCTGCATAGCCCAGCAGTGTCATTTTGGTTCTTGTCATAGGATTCTCAGGACCCTCATTTTCCTGAGGTTCTCAAGCTCCCACCCCAAGTGCTGCTGCCGTGACAATCAACTGAGGACATTATCCCCTGCTTCTCCATCCAATGAGATAATTCCCATCACTCTAAAGCTAAGCTGAAGACTAGACCAAGTTGTATCTAGGGAGATGCTGCCCTTTAACTACAGGTAGCCCTTGTTCTGTGGTTCACAGTGAGTCCCTGAACATGAGGTGAGCAGAGCACTGAGAGGTGGAGAGCAATGGAAGCAAAGGTGCTCCAGGAGATGAGGCCGGGATGGGTGATTGGTCATTCTCACAAGCCTGGAACAAATGCTCACTCTCAGCATGGTTGGGTTGGGTAGCGGCGCTGGGCTAGGCGATTTGGCGGGTTCAAGCTAGTAGCTGTAGAAAGCTGGAAAAGAAGAGACCCAACAATAGAGGATAGCTCTGAGAATGTCTCCACTATGGGACTAGAATGTTGAGCAAGGGTACCCACTGCATCTGTGGGTGGCTTCTCAACACTGTGTTCATTCTAACGCACAGCCTTCACCTCTGAACACTGAAAGAAAGCTTGATTTCATAAAGATCAAAGGCCAACATATCTGTGGCAAAGAATATATCTGTGGCGCCATCCTAGGGTACTGAGGAGCAGAGAGTATGGCACCTCTCAAAGTTTACAGGAATCCTCTCACCTCAAGACAGGACCACACCAAAACATCAGCACTGTGTCTCTCATGTCTCAGGATCAATTACAGATTAAGAGTGATGTTCGGAGCTGTGACATTTCTTGAGCATTTTTTAGGTATCATATTGTATACATACTATGTTTGCAATAACTTCTACTAGTTCTATTTTACTGATGTAGGAGAGGGTCATTAATTACCCAGAAACTCGCATTCAGTGTGTGGAAAAGTGGAATTGTGTGCCACCCTTCTTGGTCTATGACCTGACCTCTTAACTCCTCCCCATAAGGATGGTCTTTACCTGAGGGACCTGAGATGGATTGTAGAGAGGAACAGCACCTTGCAAGGTGGGTGGAGGAGGCAGAGCATCTGGCTGGGAGTAGAACTCAGAAGAAACACCCTGTGGTTGCAAATAACAGAGAATCTGATCCATGGCTGCTTCCTGGTACATTAGAACCTCCCACAGAAATCAGTGTTGGACAACAGAAGGGTTTCTTATAAAACTCAAGTGGCCACAACCAATGCCAGAACCTTGGATGGCCATTCAGAGACAGGAGCCCTTAGACCCAAAGAAAGTAGGAAGAAAAAGTCACAATAAATTATATCAGAACATTAAAATCACTATTAAACTCTTCAAAAAGGCCTCAGATAGTACAAGAGCACTCCAACCAGGCTTCAAGAAATAGAAACATTTTCCTAGGAATAGTCATGAAATCCCTAGCTATATAGACAATTTGTAAAGAATTTATGATAGCCCCGGCCAAGTGCACGAGTGAACTCCACTTCCCACTAAAACAGAAGAAGCAGCCAGTCCTTGAACTCCATTTAAGCTGTACAGACTGAAGTGTGACCCTCCAAAACTGCACATGATAAAGCCCCAGTTTCTCAGCATGAGACAGAATCCTGAAAGAAGCTGCACAGGTGCCCCACCCAACACGTGTCGTGTCCTTACAATAGGAGGAAAGTTAACACAGACACATTAGACACATTCAGAGCGAAGATCCAGTGAAGACATGGGGAGAGCAGCCAGCTGCAAAACAAAGAGAAAGCCTCAGAAAAAAACAGATCAGCCAGCAGAGCCTTGGCCATGCACTTCTGCACCCTAGATTTGTGAGAAACTGCCCTGCCCTTGTCTAGGCCCTCCAGGCCGAGGTATTACATAGGCAGCTGGAGCAGAGTCTTACAGAAGTTGTCTCCATGTCCTGAGAAGTCATCCTTTACAGGGATGCTCCTGGGGCTGCTGAAGACATTCAGTCCTCACACACAGGGGTCTTCTGGACTCCTAGGCCCCAGTCCGTAGCCTGCTCACCTGTGGCCCTGAGAAGCCTCCAGTCCGAGTGACCTCAGCTATCCCACTGCTGTTCAAAGATCCAAGTAGATGGCTCCCACCTAGAAGGCAAGGAATCAGAGCTGTCTCATGTGCTCAGAACTGAGGAGTCCCCACATCCAAGAGAGTAGGCCCAGTCTAGGAGCACCAAAAGCACCAGAGATGACCCAAAAGATGAAACTGGCGGTACCTATGCCGCTGGAGGAGGTGCTAGCATCTGAGAGAGATGGGGACTCAAGTGGAGGTGTTGCTGAGAGACCCAGGCCAGTATGGTGAGGAGGTGATGTGCTGAGAGACTCCTGCTTGGTGGGAAAGAGGCGGGATGACATCAGTGCTCAACAAATTCATGCCAACCTACATGTGTTCTGGTATCCACAGTGGTGATCTCCACATAGGCAACTCCCCACCAACACCATTTCCTTTTGTGAAGCTTCTAAGAATGTGGGCCGGCTTCCTGTTGCTGAGCCTCTGAAGTAAAAATTCTCCATCTTAATTTTCTAATATTTCTGCCCTCTTCCCCTCTCCCCCCCTTACTCTAGTGTGTGTGTGTGTGTGTATGTGTGTGTGTTGCTTTTTTTGTGAAATAAGGTCAAACTATGTAGCCCAAGCTGTCCTAGAGCTCATAGCAATCCTCCTGCTTCAGCATTCCAAAAGTTGTGATTATAGGTATGAGTCTGACTTCCAAGGCCTGTCTCACTCTACCTTTTGCCTTTAAGAGCAGATTTATTTCCTGTGGTCTCCTTTCTTTCACCCCAAGGTAGAGTGTGATGCCAGGGATATGATGTGTCTGGGTTTCCTCTGGGTCTACAGGGAGGGGCTGCCAGCCCATCTGTGGAGGTTACCTCTGAGTCAGAGCTGTCTGAGGAGTCTTCATCTCCAGAGGGGGACGCACTGTTGGCAGGCTTTGATCGAAACCAACTGAACCAGCCAAATCCAGAGCTCTGAAGGGCAAGGGGAATAGTTAAGGCCACTGGACTTTTTTCTCTCATCAACTGTGAGAGCTGCCCAGCCGGGCATGAGTGTTGGAGGGGCCCTGGGCTCTGGACTCTGATCCACTGTTTGAAACAGAAATGAAGCAGGGGAATACAGAAAGGAACAAGTCCTCCACCTTTGTAGCTGCTTTCCCATCCCCTGGCTTTCCTCTCTGTGAAGTATCGTGGTGAGATGGTTCGTCTGCCCCATCCGAAGAGCCCCCCTCATCTTCCTTGGCTGAAACTGTGGAATCCTCAGAAAACCTTCGAGCCCTGGGAGCTGGTGGTGCCTGAGATAAAACAAAACAACAGAGATTCACAAAGAGCTTAACAGATGGCAGAGCCCATGTCCATACGACCTCTCACTCCAAACCCAGGGCTAGCCTCGGGAGATCCCTTCCTGCTAGGGAGGGAGGCATTCTTCCCCATGAAAATGCCTGAGCATGGGCGAACAAGCCCTGACCTGCCCAGTCTTCATTTCCTCCCTAACACTGCGGGTTTGTCTGTCATAAAGCCTCTCCAGGTCAGAGTCTCCAGAACTGGAAGCTACTGCGGGGGATAAAAAGGTTCCGGGAGCGCCTCTGAGAGACCCTCACACTCCAAAGCCAGAAAAGTTAGCAGCCAGTGCATCTAACCTCAGAGCTTATTTCCTAACAGGCTCTCCCAAGAATAACTGAACATATACACCAGAAGGGAGCCAAATACACCCACATCCCACTTCCTACTAACTTCCCCTTAGCCTGGTAAAATATGCATAGCCAATAAAACTCACTTTAACCACGTATAACTCAGTGGCATTAAGTATATGCACAGTGTTGTCCAGAAGTCAGCAATACCCATGCCCAGCATTTCTCAACATCCCATCAGAAACACTACCTCCCTAGCCCCACCCACAAACCCCTGCCACCTCTGCCCATTCTACCCTGTCTCGTTGAGTTTTCCTACACTAGGTATCTCATATGAGTGCAATAATGCAACATATTGCTCTTTGTATTGTATTTTAATTTATATTCTCAATAGAGCATAATTAATAAAAAAAACTATGCAAAATACTATAGCAAAAATACAAGAAGGGCTACATTTTTTTATTTGTACGGTTATAATGTCTTCAGTGTACCAGACGCTGTTCTAAGTGCTTTTCATATCATGATCCTCTGAATCTTTCCCACAGCACCATGAGAAGTGCACTATTATTATCATCAAGTTTCAAATATGAGAAAACCAGCACATAGCCATGCCCGAAGACACACAGCTAGTAAAATACAGAGAAGGAACTCTAACCTGGCTTTCCTCCTAAGAATCTCTTCCAATTCAGTAAGTCAAGACATAGGCAAGAGCCTATATTCTAGGGCGGCCACAATCTGTGTTGTGTAAAAGAAAGGAGGCAGGGGATGGAAAGCACAGCAGAAAGGGGGTGGGGTTGGAAAGGAAATGGCAGAGGAGAACAGGCCTGTTTTTAAGTCCCCTCCCCTTGTGCACTCCACAGTCTAACAGGAATCTTCCTTCACTAGTCCAAGAGTGTCCATGCAGGGACACTTGCTCCCTAGTCACCTGACCTGTTTCCATGCTGTCCTCTGATCTCTGCTCAAAGACTTCCTCCGAGACACGGCCCTGATCCCCCTCCACCCACTGTTCATCTCTAGTTCTCTCCATCAGACGGCAGAGCTTCAGGCTGGCTGTATCTGTCCACTGACGCACACCCAGCCCCGCCACAGTGCCTGCACGCTGTTAGAGTCTGGCAGACACTTGTAAAAGAATGGAATGCTTTCACACAATGGATCTTGTCATACCATTTCTGAAAATATACTTGTGAATGATAGAAAAAATCTTAAATGGTGTTAAATAACAAGTAGGAAAAAATACGCCTGTTTTAACTATTGAAAAGCATGTACATATATGTTTATTGATATACATATATGTACATATATACACATACATGGGGGAACTAATGGGAGAACCAAAGCATTTACTGTGGAATTCTGAGTAGCATTTACTTGATTCTTCATTTTAATTTTTCTATAACAATACTGTACTACTTTTTCTGCAAAAGAAAAGTATAATTTTTTAAAAGATCCATAGCCCTGGGACTGAAAGATTGCTCAGTGGTTAAGAGCACTGTCTGGTTTTCCAAAGACCTGGGTTCAATTCCCAGTGTTCACATGGTGGCTCATAATCATCCATAACTCCAGTTTCAGGAGATCTGGTTCTTTCTTCTGGCCCCTGAGGGTACCAGGCACACACATGGTACACAGACATACATGCAGGCAAAACACTCATGCAAATAAAAAAATAAATAAATCTAAATTTAAAAAAACCAAAAGATATGTAGTCCATTAATACTTAAAAAGAACTATGTGATTGATATAGGAGGGTCATCTGTCTATGTGTTACTTTCATTGGTTAGTAAAGAA
>LOEQ01001942.1:2041-32301 GCA_001685075.1 Bramus lutescens
ACTTCCATGCTCCCTCAAC
Source organism: Bramus lutescens (assembly GCA_001685075.1). Taxonomy (NCBI): domain Eukaryota; kingdom Metazoa; phylum Chordata; class Mammalia; order Rodentia; family Cricetidae; genus Bramus; species Bramus lutescens. Next base: position 2,061 of record LOEQ01001942.1, read on the forward strand.
TATCCTTCCTCAATCCCCACTATCCCAACCCCCAAGATCTCCCCCTCCTCCCCATAAAGAAACTTTTTTGGGCCTAGAGCAGAGCTATAGGGGAACAGAGCTAGGTGGGGGAAAACTAAACAGAATGCTAGAAGAAAGGAGGAGGAGTTAGAGAGACACCATGGAGTTGCTGCTGGAGACAAATGTGCTGAAACTTTGCTCATATGCCATGACCTCATGGTGATGCACAGATTAATGGAGATGGGTTAAATTAATATGTAAGAGTTAGCCAATAAGAAGCTAGAGCTAATGGTCCAACCAGTGATTTAAATAATATAGTTTCTGTGTGATTATTTCAGTTCTGGGCAGTTTGAAACAACAAGCGGCTCACTCCATACTACAATATTAGTTTGCTTTGCCATCCACAAAGAGTTCTACCTTAGTAAAGGTTTCTATTGCTGTGAAGAGACACCATGACCATAGCAACTCTTATAAAGGAAAACATTTAATTGGGGCTGGCTTACAGTTTTACAGGTTTAGTCCATCATCAGCATGGTGGGAAGCATGGTGACATTCTGACAGATATGGTGCTTGAGAAGGAGCTTAGAGTTCCACATCCTGATCTGCAGGCAACAATTAGTCTCACACTGGACAGAGCTTGAGCATATGAGACCTCAAAACCTGCCCCACAGTGGCACACTTCCTCTAACAATGCCACACCTCCTCCAACAAGGCCACATTTCTAATAGTGCCACTTCCTATAGGCCAAGCAATCAGACACATAAGTCTATAGGGATCACAACTATTCAAACCACCACAAGTTCTAAATACTGGTGCATCTCATAACAGCACAAACTTATCTTATAGTTCTATAGAAAAAAATCAGGAGATCTGGCTGATTTCTTTGTTTTTAATCCTTTTTTCTCTTTTATTTTGAGGGATCAAATGAGGGAACAAGTGTTCTACCACTGTATGCCTTTAGTATTGAAAGCCAAAAAAAAAATGAAGGTGTCGGGGTATAGTATTAGAGGATGTAAGAAAGAATGTGTTTCCAGACTCTGTTAGTAGGGGTTCTCTAGAGAAACATTAACTGAACCAATCATTCTATATCCTCTCTCTCTCTCTCTCTCTCTCTCTCTCTCTCTCTCTCTCTCTCTCTTTCTCCAGAATTCCCAAACAGGTTATAACTGATTTAGTCACAGGGGAAGTTTGGCCAAGGATAGGACCAGAAAGACGAGATACAGTCAGTAAAAGAGTGGGAGAAGCTTATGCAAACTACTGGGTCTGAGATATAGAGGAACTCAGATTCACATACAGAGTGTCAAATATGGGCTAGAGAGATGAAGTAACTGCCACACAAGCAGGAGAACCTGGGTTTATCCCCCATGTCATGTCAAAAACACTGGGGAGGCAGAGATGGGTAGCTTCATGGAGCTTGCTGACTGACCAGTCCAACATTGTGAGAGACTCTATCAGGAAACAAGATGAGAGGATCCCTAGGAAAACACCCCAAAGAAGTTATTTCTGGTCTCCACAAGCACATGCCTCATGTGCAAAGCATGTGTGCATTTGAAAACTTGGGAACTTGTACACATACATACACACAAATACACACAAAGAAAAGATTGCTGATTTTCTTGCTTTGGAAAGGAGAATTCAAAAGCATTTAATTAGTACTATGATCTGTTATTGGGATCTCAAAGAACAACTAAACAGAAGGTAAATGAAAGACACATGATATGAAGAGGAAGAGAGGGAGAGGGAGAGGGAGAGAGAGACACTAACATCTGTGCACTTTTGTACCTGTCTGTACTCAGAATTTTCCCTCTGGTAAAACTCTGCTTTCCCAGCCCATCCAGTCTCATGTTGTTGACTTTAACGCAGCAACATGAATCCCATGGCATCCACCTCTTTGTAGGAAGAAGGCTGACTGTTGGCATGGCATTGTTATCAGTTCCCTTCCTAGTGTTTCAGCAGGCACACCTAGCTGCAGGTGAGCAGAGAACCTCAAAACTGATGTGAGTAGGTTGGGCCTTGGGAGCCCCACTGAGCCCCAGTGGGCACATATGGAGAAAACCACATGGCTCAGTGGGGAACCAGCAAGTTAAAGACACCTATTTTTCTGCAAATGTGTTCCTGGGAGTGTAAAAATACTATGCATTTCTGAATAATAAGACCTGCTGGGAGTGAGTCAAAAGCTGAGTTGGGGGAGTGAGTGACTGTGTGTTTTTCTAGAAAATGAGCAGGAACCCTAGCAGCTGCAAGCAGTGCACTGGCATCCAAGTTTGCCCTAAAGAAGAGCACACATCTGTGTCTGAGAGGACGATCAACCCTCAGAAGTCAAAGCCAGCTATTACCATATAAATATGTTGAGAAGAACAGCTGCTTGCTGAGCATTTTCACTAGCTATGAAGCTGGGAGGTAAGGAAGGGAGGAAAGAAGGGAGGGAGGGAGGGAGGGAGGGAGAGATGGGGAAGAAGAGGATGGAAGGAAAGGGTGATATATGGTATGAGAATTGTGGGGAGGGGGGAAGAGTGAAAGGGAAGGAGAAAGGGGGAGACAGAGGGAGATGAAGAGAGGATGGCAGAGAGAGAGAATATATAGTCAGTTATTTTTCCTAGACTGAACCAACCTTGGTAACTCATATTACCTGTATATGAACTTACAGGGAAAAGAATGTGGATGCTACTAGCATATTTGGCTGTTTTAATGCACTACTTTTACAAGGATTTTAATAAAAATGATTCCAGTTTATTTTTTTGGTGGGGGGTCTAGGATTTGGCTTCTGATATCCCTCCTGACACTGAGTTTTAGCTTCATTAAATATATTATTAGAAATCTTTTTAGTTTCATTCCTGCCCTCTCTCTGGCAAGAAAGGAGAGAAGTTTAAAAACTGTGATAGGTGCTGATCATATTGTAGAGAGGAGAGATAACTTAAAAGCTTTAGGAAAAATAAAAATTTAGGAGTTAATGTCCATTCAGGGTAATCCTGAAAGTGCCACAGCAAATGCATATAGGTGATCGTAAATGAAACAAAATACAACTGAGATCCCAGCATGTGAAGGTGACAGAATCATCACAGATTATATTAAGTAACTTGTCTTAGAAATCAGAGAGCGTGATAGTTAATACTATCTACTTGAGAAGATCTAGACATCGCCAAGGAGACAGCTCTCTGGACCTATCTACCAGGTAGTTCTAGATGGGGTAAATTGAGGTGGGAAGACACACTCCAGCTATGGGCAGCACCATCCATGGCTGGGGCTCCTGGACTGAACAGAAATGAGAAGCTGAACTGAGCAACAGCATTGTCTCCCTTTACTTCCCTACGGGGGAAACCATGTGACTGACCTACAGCAAGGAGATACCACCTTGACTGTCTCAAATCACAGTCTACTTGCAGGTAGCTTTTCAGGTCCAGTATTCAAAGCAGCAAATCTGACGGGCTTGGAGCCATGCCATCATGTGTGGAATCGTCCGATTAACTCCAGAAGGACATATTTTGAACTTTAAACGTTTACAGACAGAGTTTTCAAAGGATTGTTTTCAGTTTGAAACCTGACGTTGCTTCATCTGCTTCCCACCCACCATGTCATGAGAGTGTTGTAACTCTTTGGGGAATTAGCATAGGCAGTAGCCCCAGAATAACTGAAGGTGATCCTGAGAGTGTCTATCTTTAGAGATCCCCTGGCTTGGCCGCAGTAAAGGGCTCTGCCTCCATCGGCATCTTGCTCTCTAGTTTCTCTCCAGTGAATGTCTGACTTCACAATGAGCTTTTACTGTTGATGAAGCAAAACTCAGCCTGGCTACATGGCTACCTCATTGAGCTCTACTGTTTAACAGTACAAATAGAGAGGCTTCTGAGACACCTGACGAGAGCAATGCCTTTTCCTTGGGTGTTCCTTTAAGTGTGGCTGAAGCGCAGAGTGAAGCTGCTGCCAGAGTGAGGTCCTACAGCAACATGCTTCGCCCATAAAATAGAATCGCTGAGGAGGTTGGTGCAAACCCCATCCGTGTCAACTTAACAGAGTTGCTGAAGCACTTTCTCCAAAGACTTTGACCTTTCTAAGTCATGCAAGAAAACAACTCATCATTTATACTTGACAAGCGAGGACCATGACCTTCAGAGGGATAAGATAACTGATGCTCATTATCTCTGAAATAGAGTCATATAGTTGAGATTTGAACTCAGTTCCCAAATGAGAATAAATCCAGGGCTCTCCCTGCATCAGCATTCTTTCCTGTGTTATTTGAGTGAGGCTCAGGTCCTAGGACTCACCAAGTTTCTTTGTACAAATCTTCAAACAGTTTAATTCATCTGTAAAAAGAAAAACACATGTCTGGAGAAAATGTCAGAAAAAAGACCTCTCAAAGAATCATTCAAATTGGTAAGTCACTTTTAGAGGTGGGGAGATGCTTAGTGGGGAGGAGTGATTGCTGCATAAGCCTGAGGACCTGAGTTTGTGTCCTCAGCACTCATGTAAAAAGACGGGTCACACCAACACCTCTATAGTTCTAACACTGTGGGGTTGGGGACAGGAAAATGTCTGAAGCATGCTGGTTACCAGGGTAGGTTCAGATTCAGTGAGAGACCTCTTATCAAGAAAATAATGTAGAGAGTGTACAGGACACCATTATATCTTCCTCTGGTCTCAGCACATGTGTGTACAAGCTCGTGTACCTCCCACATTTGTGCCTAGCACGTGCGCGCACACACACACAGACATACCACACATACAAATGAAAGTTTTAGAAAGTTAGCTTTATTAGAAGACCCCAGATTATATATGCATTTATTATCCAAATATTTCTATTTTGTGAATCAGAATATAACTAGATATTTAGATTTTATTTTATACCTCCTTGCATATATTTGTATTTGCTCAAGTTGCTTTGGTCACTTAAGCCCACCAAAGAAGTCTGAGAGTAAATGCAGAAGCTGACACTGCTTTCTTTCCTTGATGGCCAGTGGCATTATCCACCACAGTTAATCAAGAACAAATATGCAGCAGTCCCAGAAAATGGATGATTATACTTACATCATTACAACTGTTGACTCTGTGAACATAGTCTATCAGCAGTGCTTGAGAAATTGGTCTCTAGAACCATTTCTACCAACACTGACAGTAACTATGACAGTTAATATTGATTGTCAACTTAACACAACCTAGAACTACCAGAATCACCTCTGTACATCTCTGTAAGAAATTTTCTAGATTAGGTTAACTAATCCTAAATGTGGGAAACACTATTCTGTTGACTGGGATCTACACTGAATAAGAAGGAGAAAGTGAGCGAGCACCAGAATCCTCTCTCTGCTTCCTGCCTGCAGATGCAATGTGACCAGTCACTTCATGCTCTTGTAGCCATGCCAATGCTGTCAAGATGAACTATATCTCCTTGAACCTTAAGTCACATATACCCTTCCTCCTTTAAGTTGGCTCTTGTCAGATATTTGATGATGGCAATGAATAAAGTAACTAATTTTCCCATCAACCAAGAACAAACAAAAACATCACCAATCACCACAACTTAATAAAGTACCTGTCTTAGTTAGGTCTTTTATTGCTGTGATGAAACACTGTGACCAAAAGCAAGTTGGGGAGGAAATGGTTTATTCAGCTTATACTTCCACATTATAGTCCATTGTTGAATAAAATCAGGGCAGGGATTCAAGCAGGACAAGAACATGGAGGCAGGAGCTGATGCTAGGACCATGAAAGGTTGCTTCTTACTGACTTGCTCCCTATGGCTTGCTCAACCTGTTTTCTAATAGAACTCAGGACCACCAGCACAGGGCTGGCACCACTTACAATGGGCTGAGCACTTGCCATCAATTACCAAATAAGGAAAAGCCTTATAGGCTTGTCTATGATCAGATGTCCTGGAAGCATCTGTTGAGGTTCCCTCCTCTCAGATGATTCCACTTTGTGTTAAGTTGGTATAACATTATCCATTACAGTACAACTCTCCTGGTAGTCATTTGGCAGGTGGAAAGTGGCTAGAAGGATGGCCATCCTGTTATTCAGCACCACATGCTTAGTAGGAGCTTTGTCTGCACTAGAAGGAGGAAGAGGCCTGAAAACATAATGTTTTACTTAACAGTTTATTCATATTTATTTCATGAAACAGAAGGCCTTCTTAATGATTATTTAGATCTAAACAAGACATACAAAGGATATAAAAATTATTAAACTGATGAATTTATATACTTAAAAGAAGTGATTGCTTTGCTATTCCTACAACCAAATCAATGATTTTGAAAGCCAATGATTGGAGATCAGTTAGAACTCAGGCTTGTTGATGTGATTGAATCAAAATGTTTTAGAATAGTTTCATATCATATAAATGCCTCAAAGTGTCAGGCATGGTTTGCTGAATCCTCTTATATTTAGGTAAATTCTCAAATAAGAATGCAGGAGTAAGAATCATAAGGTAAAGAAAGCAAACATGACACATGTATAAACCTGTAGCAAACATGACACATGTACACTCACACATGTATAAACACTCATATTACAGACTACACAAACATACACACATATACAAGCCTAATATAGGAAATTTATTGATTGTCCAGTTGGTAAAATGCTCGCTGTGCTATGATGGGACTCTGAGCTCTATTCTAAAGAATCCACACAAAATGTTTGGCATGATGGTGAATGCTTAGAATCCTAATCCTGGCGAAGTGGAGACAGGAGGATTCCTGGGGCATTATGGCCTAATTAACAAGCTTCAGGTTTGTTGGAGACTCTGTATCTGAAAACAAGCTTCATAGCACATGAAAAATGACACTTGAGGTTGACCATTGGCTGCCATATGTGTAACTCATACATTTGCACACATTGAATTCATGCACATATGAACTCTCCTTCCCTCCCTCCCTCCCTCCCTCCCTTCCTCCTTCCCTTCCTCTCTCTCTCTCTCTCTCTCTCTCTCTCTCTCTCTCTCTCTCTNNCTCTCTCTCTCTCTCTCAGACACACACACACACACACACACACACACACACACAAATGATGTCTGAGGCTGATAATTTGTTTCCCAGCTGCTCAGACCAGAAATAATCACACAGAAACTATATTATTACAACACTGCTTGGCCTATTAGCTCACACTTCATTGGCTAGCTCTTATATCTTAAATTAACCCATTTATATTAATCTATGTATCACCATGTTATTGTGGCCTACCAATAAGGTTCTATCCAGTGTCCCACCTCTGTCTCCTGCAGCAGCTACATGGCTTCTCTTTGACTCAGCCTACTCTCTCCTCCTCTATCTGCTTGGCATTCCCACCTTGCCCTATTCTGTGCTGCAATAGGCCCAAAGCATATTCTTTATTAGCCAATGGTATTTATACCATACAAAGAAACCTCAAAATACTTATTAGACTCTAATGTTCTATTAATATGGCTAATTCTATGTGCCAACCTGACTGGTTCCTGGATTACCTACACTTTTGGTCATATTTATGTTTTGAGATATGGTCTCTCACTGGCCTGGGATTTGCCAAGAAGTCTTGATTGGCTGACTAGTGAACCACAGGGTTAGTCCTAGCTTGCCATCTTAGCCTCTGGGGTTATAAGTGTACCTTACTACATCTGGATATGTTTTTTAAAGAATGGTTCTGGAAATCAAATGCAGGTCCTTGTGCTTGTGAATCAAACTCTTTAATGGACATCTTCCCAGGGCCTTGCTAAGGTCTATGCTCTGAAAAGTGTTCAGTTCATGTTGAACAATCTGCAGTCATCCAATACAATACATTCCCTAGCAGTAAGAGATACAGCTGTAGACTCCTGTCTGGGAGGAGTGTCTTTCTATGACTTTATATTTTCTAGGTTTTATCTGGAGTCTGCACTGAGGTTCAGGTATGGTCCCCTTTAATTTGGAGATCCACTGTATTTGACAGGGTTTCTAAATGAACATAATTGATAGATAGGTATTGTACCAAAAGAGGATGTTTAAGATTGGTTTATACCAAATTACCTAGGTAATCCAACATTGGAGAGGCTGAGACTCTGGTAGCTGCTCAGTCCATGAAGCTGGCTGTCTCAGCAGCCATAAGCTGGCCCTAAGATATGTAGTATTACAGGACTGATGCTGGTCTTCAGTCTACAGTGAAGCCTGAAGAATTTAGCTCTAGTATCAGTGAGGGAAGGATTTCTGCTGCAATAAAAGAGATTAGTTTGCTATCACAAATGAGGGCAAGCAGGCAAAACAGAGAGAGAGAGAGAGAGAGAGAGAGAGAGAGAGTGTGTGTGTGTGTGTGATTTATTAGGCTGGCTTACACGATAGAGATATACTATGACTAGTCCAGCAATGGCTGTTTGCACACTGGAGAGGGCTGAGAACCTAGTTCGTGAGACCCAGCACTTCAGCAGTCGCTAGTCCTGGAGAACTGGAGGATTCCTCAGTCCACTTGGAATCCTGAAGAATCTGAAGAATGGAAATAGCAGTGGGGGTAGTAACAGTGGCGGCAGCAGCAAAAGAGCAGATGCACGCACTTGCAAGCCCTAAAGACAAGCAGACAAAAACCTTCTCCTCAGACTTCCCTGTATCTGGGCTATGGATGGATGATTCTACCCACACTTACTGTTTCCCCTTCAGTTAACCAGTCAAGAGAATCTTTCACAGGTATGCCTAGAGGCTTGCCTCATGGGTGATGCTAACTTCGGTCAAATTCACAGCCAGTGTTAACAATCACAGAAGGCCATGTTTGTAAGCTGGTGTGCACTCTCCAATCCTACCCTTAGTTCTGCTTGCAACAGATGCCTGTTCATATTACACCAATGGGTGTTAAATGGCACCAACAGATGTGATTTTAGCTCAAATACCTCCATATCAACAGCAGCTGTGCATTGACTTGAGGTTTAGAATCACTGATGTAATACCCAGAGAGTGCTCATAGCTTGATATATGTAAGAAAAGAACACAGTAAACCAAATATTTTGTGACAAGAGTGGGAGTAACCTGTGAGTGCTTTTAGCGTCTCATCCTCATGTTTCTTATCTCTTCATTTCTGCTCCATGGCTGACTCTCCTTTATTGCATCTACTTAATGGTAAATGTAGCCATGAGTATCACTTTGATTCAGAAAATATGACTGGCATATGCTTCAGCCCTGAGTAGTAGCCCCAAGAGCAAGGTTTTGGTGTGGCATATTATCTCTTCTCTCTTCACAAGAAAAAACACTTAGAATCAGCCTGGATCATGGAGAGAAGAGACATGTGTCATGTGTCACAGTTCCTGCCGATCTGCAGCAGGTCATATTCTGAGTCACAAAGATTTAGAAGATGTTTGTTATTGAAGGATAACCCAGAGTGCTGAGTGCTTCACAGATATAGAATGTGCATTATGACACACACACACATACATACACACACACACACACAAGCATACACATACAGGCTTCACAGATATAGAATGTGCATCATGAAACACACAGGCACACACATACACATACACACAGGTATGCACATGCATACATGTATAAACATGCACTCACACACCAGTTGCTTCAGTGTTCAAATTACTTATAGTATTATTTTGTTCTCTAATGCAGTTAGTTTTTAAGTCTCAAACACAGCATCTAAATGTCCAGCTCTAAAATTCTGTGTCTCACCTGTTTCCCTTGCTCTGGGAAATAATAATTGATCTTTAGAAAATTCACAAACTTAGAACACCTAGATTTTAGCTTTGAGTTCTTCATACACTGGCTGTGTAAACTCTGATAAATAGTTCTCTTTTTACGTTGATTTTTAAAAATGAAAAGTACTTCATCTACCTACTTAAAACATTAGGAAACACTAGTGGGCAGTAGCTTACATAAATGCACTTTACACAATGAGAACATCATATTGTTATATTCTAATAGTAATATCATATTCTAATATCATATTCATATATCATATTTGAATAGCAATTCTCCCCCACACCCCAAAGTTACATGCATAAATCAGGAAATCATTTCTTCTGCCTATCAAAAATTTTCCATCTCGGGTCTGTACAACACCCTGATCAGTGGGAAAAGAATTATATCCTGGGAACCCACATGATAGATGGGAGAATGGTTTCCAACAGATTGTCATCTGACCTGCACATGTATGTCTTGGTACATCTACATGTAACTCCAAATAAATGAACAGGTATACAGATAGGTATGTATGTAGACAGACAGACAGACAGACAGACAGACAGACAGACAGACAGAAAGAAAGAAAGAAAGACAGACAGTTAAATAGATAGATGGATGGATAGATAAGTTTTAACATTAAAAAACAATTTTCACCTCAGTTGAAACAGGTTTATACTTACCTGGTCTTTAATCAATAGAGGTACAATTCCTACTGACATTTGCAATCTGAAGATATTCTCTTTAGACTTTCTTTATAAGCCAAGTTACATCACTAAGCCATAGCCCTCAAAACACTCATACATAAAAATCATGATTTTTACCTATTATTTTCAAATGTTTTTGCTGAAGTGCTTTTCCAAATGCCAAATTTTATTAAAAACATCTCCCCTTCTATCTAAGTAAGACTTTATTTATATCTCTGTAGTACCACTTAACTCAGTGTAACTACGCTATAGGCAATTTTTCTCTCCCCTATATTAAATTACCAACCTATTGAAGGACCATGCTTACATAACATTTTTGCATATATTCAAGGTTTTGCTCATAAAAGGTACTCGAGTAGCACACTAGATTTAATAGATTTAAATTAAATTGGCATATTTAAATCAAGTCAGTACCATTAAATTAATAGCCCATAATGTTAATTTTTAATATACATTATTTGCTACAAAGCACATAATGATTTTAACAAAAAATTTTTGGATTTTGTCTATAGAATATAAATTTTCAAATCCGTCTTGCACTACTTATATCTTGTGCATGTATGCATGAGTCTCACTCTCTGTGTGTCCAATGTGTGCTTGTGGATGTGGATGCCAGAGAACCACCTCAGGCAGGTGTTGCTCCTCAGGAGCTGACTACCTTTATTTAGAGACAGAATCTCTCACTTGGAACCCCGGGCTTGTCTAGCAGGTGAGGCTGGCTGCTGGGTGAACCCCAGGAATCCATTTGTCTCACCTCCAGGCCAGTGGGACTACAGGTGGACATGGCCACTCTTTGTGTATTGATTTTAGGTGTCTAAATTCAAGTTCTCACACTTGTAGAGGACCTCACACTACCCACTGAGCTGTATCCCCAGCCCCATTGATCCAATTATTAATGACATTTCTCAAACAACATCAAATCCATCATCATTTCTAGTGAGTACTCTATACACTGGGGTAAACTAAGTGTGAAGAATGTATGTTATGGCCATGAAAAACAACCAAATCTGTAATTTCCTAAGAAAGAAATTGTTATTCTTGTTATTTCTGACCAGTGGGTTAGATCAACACGACTCTTACATCACAATCTCTGAATAAAATTTGTTTTATTTTTAAATAATATGTATTTAAAACATACAGAATGTTGCTGATCAAAATTAATTTTTTAAGTCTCAAGTTTCTATGAAGCCTTGTTAGCTGTTTTCTCATTACTTGAGATAATGTGTTCTCACTCAGGCTCATAAGGCTTGGTCCCCAGAGCACATATTTCCGAGCAGAATCAACTTTATGTTCCACACACATTTCTAATAATCATTCTTGTGTTGGCTAGGCCTCTTCATAGCTAATGTTTTTCCAAGCATTCTGTTTTAAGCAGGTTGTGGCAGGATAAATCAAGGATGATATCAAACTTCAGATTGTCTTAGCTCCCCTAAGTGCTGGGATTACAGGCATTGGTCACTATGACTCTTTTTCTGTAGTGCTGAGGCTCAAACTCAATGCTTGGTTCATGCTAGGAAAGTAGCTCACCAATTGAAGCCCATCTTTAATAAGTAGTTTTGGATTTGAGTCAAATGTCAAGTCACATGAAGTGTCATGTGACTCATGAAGCATCAATTGAGTTATTTACTACTGATGATTTTGGTGGCCAGAATTCTAGCCCCCCAGTCACCAAAAGCTAGAAACACCATTTACATGGTAAATTGGGCTGTAACTTGGGGTCAGTGATCCAAGAGATTGAGAGATTATTATAGATTATCACACTGTGTGAGGAAGTAATAAAGTTGTATTGTTACCATTTTGTTGCTTCTATGAAATACTTTATAGAGATGACAGAGTTATTTTGGCTCAAAGTCTTAGTGCACACAGTCCATAATGGGAGGGAAGGCTTGGTAGTAAGGGTAGTACTTCCTTTGCTATGGGAATTTATGATACGTCTTATTCATATCTTAAAGTATCAGGAAGCAGAGATCTCAGGGAAGAATAGAGATAGATGTAACATTCAAGGCCTGCCCCAATGACTTCTTTCTGCTACCTAGGCTACAATATCACAAGCTCCAAAATCATTCTGTCTTAATTAGGGTTTCTGTTGCTGTGAAACATCATGAACAATATCAGCTCAGGGAAGAAAGGGTTTATTTCATCTTATAGCTTGTAGCCCATCACCCAGGGAATTGAAGTCAAGAACTCATGGCAAGACTCTGGAGTCAGGAACTGATATAAAGGCCATTGAGGAGTGGCACTTACTGGCTTGCTCCCCATGACCTGTTCTGTCTACACTTGTATATAATTCAAGACTACCTACCCAGAGGTAGTGCTGCCTTCAATGAGCGAGGCCCTTCCACATCAATCGCTAACCAAGAAAGTATCCCACAGGCTTGCCTTTAGGCAATATTATGGAGTTATTTTCTCAATTAAGAGTTCTTATTCCAAAATAACTGTAGCTTGTATCAAATTTACAAAAACTATTCAGCACAGTTGACTTCTTGTCAACTTGACATACAGACACATCACTATTCAACTTGAATCTTTCCTTTCTCGTTTATCCCCAAGATTGCATGTTAGCATAAATATCAAAATAGAAACCATTCTAACTTTTAAACATACCATGGTCCTTAAAGATTCAAATGCTTTTAACATTTTTTTGTGTTTAAAAGTCTTTTGTAAGCTTCAGTTTCTTTAAGATATGCAAGGTTTCTTTGAAATATCCAAAGTCTTTCAAAAGCCCAAAAGTATTACTAAAATTCTAAATAAAGTCTTTCTAAAATAAAAAAGTTTCTTAATAGTAGGCTCATGTGAACAAAAAAGTTAAATACTTTCTCACTCCAAGAAGGAAGATTCAGGGTATAGCTCAGTCTGCAAAAAGCAATGCCAAAATTCAATGTGTAAAAAGTTTAGTGCTTGATGTCTGGGACCCACTCATTATAATCTTGTCCCAAATAGCTTTGGCAGTGACAGTTCTCAGGCTCTGCCCTCCACAGCACATGGAGCTTGTCTCCTAAGCTTAGTCTTGCTCCACTCTATAACTGCTATTGCCTTTGGTTATCATTCTAGAAACTGGTACCAGATCATTGCTGTGACAGAACTGTGTAGTTTTGAGAAGGAGTCTGGAAGGATTTTGATACCAGTTTCTGCTTGATTAGGGTTTCTGTTGCTGTGATAAAGCACCATGACTGAAAGCAACTTAAAAAAGAAGGTTTATTTCACTTTATGACTTAAAGTCCACCATCCAGAGAAGTCAGGGCAGAAAGTGAAGGCAAGAACTTGAAGGCAGAAAGCCGTAAATAGGGTGTTGCTCACTGGTTTGTTCCTCATGGCTTGCTCAGACTCTTTTCTTGTACAATTCAAGACTATCTGCTCAGGGTGGTACTGCTCCAAGTGAACTGGGCCTGCCCACATCAGTAATCAATCACTAATCAAGATGGTACCCCACAGACCTGCCTACAGGACAATCTTATGGAGGTATTTTCTCAATCGAGCATCCTTCTTCCCAAATAACCTTAGCTTGTATTAAGTTGACAAACAAACTAGCCAACATCCATGTGCCAAATATTCATAGGTTTAATATACAAACCATGACATATAGGCAGAGGTCAGTGAAGAAGGAGTTAGAAGTTCTGTGGCCCTGGTTTTGGAAGGAAAGCAGAATACTCTGGAAACCAGACATAGCAAGTAAATTAAAGCCTTCCTGCATCTTCCAGAAGGAGCTTATCACTACTCAAAGCTATTTGTTTGGAGATCCATTGTGCAGTGTAGCAAGAAGTTACTGAATTTGCCCTATTTATTTCAGTGTAAATGGGAAATCAATAAGTAGGTTGGTATATTGGTGCGCTCCCATAATCTTCACACTGAGCAGGAGGATCTCATGTTCAGGTCTTCTCATGTTGCAGAGGGAGTTGAAGGGTGAATGGGCAACTTAGCAAACCCCTATTCACACATTTCAGCGTTTTAAGTATACAAGCCACATCATATAATGATATTTTCTTATTGAAGTTTCCTCCTATAAGATGACTTTAGCTTGTGTCAAAATATTAATCAGTTGGTCCAGGAGTTAAAGGAATGTGACAATATTTTAACCATGTTCAATTAAATAAATGCTTTGTTCTCTGGTAAAAAAATTCCTAGATGAAAGTAAGAACCATTTATTTCTGAGTATTTTTTCTAATCTCTCTGTGCTGGCATGATACTAAGTGTCTGTATACTTGGGCTATGCAGATGGTGCTGGCTAGATTTTGGTCAACTTGACACAAATTCAGGTCATTTAAGTAGAGGGAACCTCAACTGAGAAAGAAATGCCTCCATCAGGTTGGGTTGTAGTCAAATATATTGGGAATTTTCTTTTTTTGATTAATGTTTGATTTAGAAGGGTCCAGTCCAGTGTGATTTACCACCCTTGGCCAGGTAATCCTGGGATGTATAAGAAAGAAAGATAATTTGCAATTTGTACTTGCTGGGAGAGGGAAAATAGTTCCCCTCCACCAGTGAAGTGTTCCCTGAGTATATGGATATCTCACACACAGACTCCAGGGAAGGCCCCATGCCCAGGAGTAGTTGGCCAATGTAAAATGAACTCCACGCTTTTTATTTTTGTCGTGTGTATGTGTGTGTGCGTGTGTGTGTGTGTATGCATGCACGTGTGTGTTTTTTGTCTTACTGATTTTTTTAGTTTGTCTTGTTTGATTTTCATTTTTTATATGATATTGATTTTCTTGTGTGTGTTTATGTGTAAGAGAGAGAAAGAGGGGGGATGGAAAAAGAGAATGAAGTTAGGTGTGGGTAGGAAGGAGGGTATGATCTTGGAGGAGCTGAGGGAGAGGAAAAATATTATAAAAATATATTGTATGGAAAAATTTTAATAACAATTAAAAAGCAAGAAAGAAAGCAAGCTAAGCAAGCCACGAGGAGCAAACCAGTGTAGTGATACGGGAGCACGGGCCTGCTTTTTGTCCGGCTGGGCTCCCACATGGCTAGCTTTACACCTGAAATAACAACACACAAATTTTATTCANCAAGCAGTTTTCTTTATTAATTAACTAATGAAAGCAACAGATAGATAGAAGACACTCCTACATTAAACCAGTAAGCATGGTCCAAGTCCAGGGTCTCTGCGCCAGTTCCTGCCTCCATGTCTGCCTTGACTTCACTTAAAAATGAACTGTGAACTGCTAGGTAGAATAAACCCTTTGTTTACTAAGTTGTCTTTGGTCATGGTGTTTTATCACGGTGATGGAAACCCAGCTAGCACAATGTTTTATGCCTATGCCAAATGTCCAGTGAATTTGAGAAATTAAACTAACAGGTTTAGGACTTTTAAGCTATTGCTTTTTAACAATAAGATTGTGCTCAACTATGTTCATAGCAGCATTGTTTGTCACAGCCAGAACCTGGAAACAACCTAAATGCCCCTCAACTGTAGAATGGATAAGAAAAATGTGGTACATTTACACAATGGAGTACTACACAGGAGAAAAATATAATGACATCTTGAATTTTTCAGGAAAATGGATGGAGCTAGAAAATACTATTTTGAGTGAGGTAACCCGGACCCAGAAAGACAATTATCACATGTACTCACTCATAGTTGGTTTTTAAACTTAAAGCAAAGAAAGCCAGCCTACAAAGCATAATCCCAGAGAACTTAGACAACAATGAGGACACTAAGAGAGACATACATAAATTAATCTACATGGGAAGTAGAAAAAGACAAAATCTCCTGAGTAAATTGTGAGCATGGGGATCTTGAGGGAAGGTTGAAGGTGGGAGGGAGAGATAGGGAGGGGAGCAGAGAAAAATGTAGAGCTCAATAAAAATCAATAAAAAATTAAACACTAAAAAACAGCTAATTGGACTGTTATGGTATCATGGTATTAATATTGTCTCATATTTAATTTTTCCTTTCGGAACTTTCCATTTACTTTAGTTTGTACTATCACATCTAGTCATTCTGCTTAAGTGCAAAACAACAATGATTATCTTACAGAGACCAGTTGCAGGCTAGAGAGGTGATTCAGCAATTAAAAGTACTCTATGCTCTTGAAGAGGACCAGAGTTCAGGTCCCAGAATTCATGTCGGGCAGCTCACAACTACCTGAAACTCTAACTCCAAGGGATCTGATTCCCTTTTCTGGCTTCCATGGCCCCTCACATGCATGTGCACATATTATACAAATACATATAAATCAAACTTTTAAAAATCTTTGGATACTAGCTTCTCTTTGCTAGTGAACTCACAGATATCCCCCGAGTTCTTGACTATTCCATTACTGTATTTGGAGTGGAAACTATATTTGGATGTGAAGCACTTTAGACACAGTCTCCTAAGTGCTCCTCAGTCGCTTTTGTCTCATTGCTGATAATGTCTGTCACGCTGAGAGGCTTGGCATAATTTATTCCTTTGTGCTTGGCTTTCACTGGAGCATTCTTCTTGGAGTCCGCTACAGGATCCAGCCATCTCTCCTTGCTGACGGAGAAATGGACACTCAGGTAGACTATCTGCCACTAGCACTGCTGTGAGGAGTCTTCTTTTAAAGGACGAAGAATCCAAGGCCTCAGAGATACTTGGCCAAAATGCAATGATCTTTCTACTTATCACATCAAATTTTATCTCGGTTATGTTCATGAGCACATGTGTGTGTACACACATGTAACATGTGTATGTATGTGTGTAGGCCTGAACCCTCTTGCTTATCTTTCCTCAGGAATCACACACCTTCCTTTTGAGACAAGGTCTTTTTCTGGCCTGGAGTTTGCCAAGTAGGCTAGACAGGCTGATCAGGGAGCACCAGGAATCCTCCTGTCTCTGCTTCCTCAGGGAATACCAGAACATACAGCTTCGGTGAGCTATCCGTGGTGAGGAGACTGCTCATATCTCTGAGAAAAAGTTCACACAACTACTTACCAGACTTGACAAATGTTTTGAAGGGACAGTCTGCCATTTTCCCATAGTCTGATGGCACATGCGCTAATCGTCCACTGTGGTTCATTTCAACCTCTTCTGTCCATGCAGCACGCAGTTTAGTTCTGCGTTAGAGTTCTGTTGTAACATTTACACTTCTTCCCAACTCGGCTTTGTCGTTCAATAAATTTCCCTTTGTTTCACTGTGACTCTTATCTGAACCAGAAATCTTTTAAATTATCACTCTGCCACACAGACAATTTCCTCCTGGGTGTGGTGGCACACACCTTCAATCCCAGCTCTTGAGAGGCAGAGGCAGGTGGATCTCTGTGAGCTCAATGCTAGCCTGGTCTGTATAGTGAGTTCTATACCAGCTAGAGCTGCACAGTGAGACCGACTTGGGTGGGTTGGGATATTAGGGTCCGTGGCTCACCCTACGAAACAAAGACTACCACTCACATATGCAGTCAGAAAGAGCGTTGTTTATTCCAGTATGTTGAGGTCAGTCAGTCAGACAACAAAACAGATCTGTCAGCCTTCTTTATTGGCAGTCAGGAGGGGATTTGGTCATCCTGACCCTGATTGACTGGGGCTCCTCTTCCTGTTTTAACAGAGTATAGAAAGGGAAACTGAAACTGAAACCAAACAGGCTGCTGAAACTTAAGTGGAACACAGGTCTAGTGGTGATGGGGCCAGGAGAAGCCTAGCTGTGGTGCTACTGTGGCTCCTCAGGGGTAGAGATTTCCTGAGGTAATTCCAACTTGTGTAGCTTTTGGCTTGTTAGAAGTGACATTGACTATCAGTTTAAAAAGAATCACTTTTGCACCTTTCATGATAACGCTAGTTCTACTTCATAATATGGCCTTAATAAACCAGTTTTTTTCTTTTGAAATATCAGAAAGTTTTATAATTATTTTCATAATCTGTTTCCTTTCATGAATTCTAAAACCTGACTCCAATAGGTATAACTTAAGGTTATTGAATTTGTGAAACACAGATTATGAAAATAATTGTAAAACTTTTTGATATTTCAAAAGAAGCATCAAAATAGTTTTTGCAGGATGTCTTAGGGTTTACTATGGCTGTGAAGAGACACCATAGCCATGGAAACTCTTATAAATAAAAACATTTAATTAAGGTTGCTCACTCACAGTTTGAGAGATTATAACGGTACAATACCATTCCAAAACACAGGGAAGTGCTGGACCAAGGCAAGACTTAAAAGCAGCTGGGCTAGCTCAAAACTCTGCATCTCCATGTCTGATGCTAAAATGCTCTCCACATCTCCAATTCCGTTCACCTTTGTTTACTGTAACACACTTCTTTCTCTTGGGCAGGTTCCGCTCCCTGTTAGCAGCTCTCCTTGGCAGGCACCCTATGATTCTGGCATCTCTAACATCTTGGGGTCTCCAAAGGCAATCCAGGCTCCGACTTTACAGCTTCATACAATGGCCTCTCTAGGCCTCCATTCAAGGACACCCTTGACATATGCCCTGCCACAGTCCTTAGGAGCAGAGGCAATGTTTTAAACCTGTTTTCTTCTATTCTGTACTCTAAAGTCACAGCCATGTGGCCAAGGCTGTCGAGTTCTGCTGCTTACTTGGGCTGGAACATGGCCCTCTTGTTTAATGACATCCCCACCAGCTTTGTTTTCCTTTATTACCTAAGCTCTGCTTTCCTTGATCTTTAGACCAGTCTGGCCTCAAACTTAGCTCTTCCAGGCTTCTGCCTTCCCAGTGTTGGGGTTAGAAGCACGCACCATCACACCCTGCTCTAAATTTTCTTAATTCCTTTCCACAAGCTGAAAATTTAGCTGGGTAGGATCTTGCCCTGAGGTCAGCACTCCCTTTATTCCATTTCTTTAATTGTTTATCTCCTTGAACAGAGGATTTAGCTCGATTCCACTTCCTGTTGCTTTTTTCCCTCACTATAGTTAGTACTAATATCCACACAATGGAGTCTGCACTAACTAGTCTGGTCAGAGATTTCTACTGCCAGCAAAATTAATTCAAAATTCTTCACATTAGCCTCAGGCAGACTCTTCAGAGAAGGGTTAAAGGCAGCCACTTCCTTCACCAGAATATCACAAGAATAATTTCTAGGCAACATACTAAAATTCTTCTCTGAAACCTTGTGAGCCAGTTCCTGACATTTCAAATCATTATCAACTCATTGTCTTCTATGCTCCTACTAGTATGCACCATTAGGAAGTCCTTAAAGCATCCCACTGTTTTCCTAATCCAAATTACTAAAGTCCATATTATTCCAAACAAAAAGCATGGTCAGGCCTATCACAACAACACCTCAGTCCCTGGTACCAATACCAATTTCTGTCTTAGTTAGGGTGTTTTGTTTTTTCCCCCTGTGGAGAGACACCATGACTTTGGCAACTCTTAGAAAGGAAACTTTAACAGTTTCAGAAGTTAAGTCCCTTGTGATCATGAAGGGGAGGGAACATGGCAGCATGCAGACAGATGTGGTGCTGGAGATGAGAATCCTCATATCTTGATTCACATGAAACAGGAAGTCAACTGACTATCACACCAAAGAAACCTTAAAGTCTGTCTCTGCAGTGCCACACTTCCTCTAATAAAACCACACCCACTCTGACATGGCCACACTTCCTAACGATGTCACTCACTCTGGGGAACATTTTCTTTTAAACTACCGCACAGGACAAATATCTACAGGATTATTGGAGCTTCTGCTTGACCTTATTTACTGTTCTCTCTTCCTTTCCTATTTCTTCCCTACCATCCCCTCCCCCATATTCTCTTTATCATCTTTCCCCCCTTTGTTGGCCTTCCCATTGTTTTTCCTTTCCTTTCTCCATATGTCCCCTCCACCTCTCTTACCCTTCCCTTTTCTTCCCTTCCCTTCCCTTCTTCCCCCCACCAGATCTCTGCTCTCCTTATCCCCTCTGTTCTCTTCCCTTCTCTCCCTTTCCTCCTGTCCTCCATCCTCCTCCATTGGCTTTTCAGAGTGTTTCACATTTCCAGTCTAGCAGCAGCACAGATTTTAAATAGTTTGTTTGATCATTAGTTATTTTTCTTAGAACTGAGAATAGAATCTTAGGCCTTGTGCTTGTTAGGCAAGTGCCTTACTAATGAACTAAATTTCCACACTCTTACACCAATTATTTTTGTTGTTATTTTGAGATTGCAATTTAAATGCATTTCTCCCTTTTCTCTCTCCAAATCCTTCCATACACCCCTTCATGGCCTCTTTTCAATTAATCGTTATTAATGTTCATACATATATATTCCTAAATATAACCCATTGAGTCTATATAATGCTACTTAATGTATGTTTTCAGGGCCAGTTCTTTAGCATTAGACAAACAATTGTTCTGCTTCAATTTTTGACTGTTTTACATTCAAGTCAGAAGAAAACTGAATTCTAGTCCTAGAAAGTGTCCCTATGTGTTTCTATTGTTATGGAGTTCAAGAAAACCCAGTAAAAAGTCATAGACTCAATCTGGAACTTAATTAGTTAAATTTATTGAGGCTGCCAGCAGGAGAGCAGTCTCTGAGCCCAACCAGAGACTGCTACAGGAAGG
This sequence comes from Bramus lutescens, assembly GCA_001685075.1. Lineage (NCBI taxonomy): Eukaryota > Metazoa > Chordata > Mammalia > Rodentia > Cricetidae > Bramus > Bramus lutescens. The sequence goes on from LOEQ01001942.1 coordinate 22,827, forward strand.
ATGGGAGGGAAGGATTTTTAAAGCTGATAACTACCAGAAGATCTTGAGTATCTGCATAACAAGCTGAGAGCTAATCTGCTATGCCAAGATTAGGTTGCCAGTGTGACCTCAAAATAGTCCATGAATGGTGCATAAACAGGTTATAGAAGCCAAACAAACAAAACAAACAAACAAACAAAAATAGTCATAGCTGTACATTTTCTGGGTGGAGGTCACTGAGTCAGTGTTACTGAGAACTTATCTTCTAGGAACCGGAATCAGAGACAAATGGCTATTAGGCACTAAGATGGATGATTAGCATAAAATGGAATTTCTTTAGCCATTACACTATAATTGCCGACAAGCCACAAGTCTTTTCAGTGTCTCCAGAATGGAAGGTTTGTGTCTGCATGGTCCAGGTCTTACCATGCCTCAGTGAAGACAGTGTACCTCTGCATGCAGCTTGAGTAAAGCTGGTGTACTTATGCTTGCAACTTGTCGTTGTTGTGAGTACAGTTTGGTTCTTTCCAGTCCTGCTAGCTCTGCTTCTCTTTTGTGCCCCCAATACTAATGTCTTTATTACTGTATTTTATCAACTGACATTCACCTTTCCTGCCGTCACGATTCTAAGTACTCTAGATGCTCCATCCTGTCTCTGAGCATATTTCATTTGATGAAATCTACTTTTGGTTAGTGTTCTAGCTTCATTTCTGTTGCTGTGATAAATATGATAGACAAAGCAACTTAAAGAAAGAAAGGATCTCTTTGCCTTACATTTCCTGTTCATAGCAGGCAGGGTCATCAGGACAGAAAAATAAGCAGAAACTTGAAGGCAGGCCTGCTTGTTATTCCACACAGCTCTCCCTCTAATCAAGGAACTCACTCACAGCTGAGATAATAGAGGATAATAGAGCAGAAACTATGGAGGATGCTTCTTCGTAGCACATGGAGACTTATGTTTAGCTAACTTTCTTTTACATCCCAATACCAACCACTTGCATAGGGAACGGTGCTGCTTATAATGGATTTTCCCCTCCCATGTCAATTAACAATCAAGATCGTTCCTCACAGATATGTGTACAGACCAATTTGATCTAGAAAATGCTTCAGTTGAGATTCTCCTCGTAGGTAATTTCTAGGTTGTGTCAAGTCAATAGTTGAAGCTAAGTAGGACAGCTAGTATTACTTAGTTCCTAACTGAATTGATGTGGGATTCCCGTCTTTACGTTGTGAATACAAATGGTTAATGAAGAAGCTGTTTTGGGACTGTGATAGGGTGGAGCAGAGCTAGGCATGGAAAATAAAACTGAATACTGGGAGAAAGGGGACAGAGTCAGAGAGAAGCCATGGAGCCCCGCTGGAGAAAGACACCAGAATTTTATCTGGTAAACCACAGCCTTGTGGCAATATACAGAATAATGGAAATGGGTTAAATTAAGATGTAAGAGCTAATAGGCCAAGCAGTGATTTAATTAATAGAGTTTCTGTGTGGTTATTTCAGTTCTGAGCTGCCGGGGCAGCCGGGAAACAAACAAGTGGGCCCCATAACACTGTATTAGTCAGGATTCTCTAGAGGAACATAACTGATGGGGATCTATTGAGTGATGTACGTGCTTTGGTCCAGGTAGTCCAACAATGGCTGCCTACCCTCAGAAAGAATCCAGTAATTGTTCAGTCCACAAAACTTGATGTTTCAGTGGGTCTTCAGTATGTGCTGGAATCCTAAAGACGTAGTCTCTAATTCCAGTGAAGGGACAGACTTGCCAGTAAGGATGAGGGCAAGAGGCAAAAAGCAAAAGCTTCTGTGCCGTTTATGTCGGCTGCTACCTTAAAAGATTTGGATTAAAGGTGGACTTTAAAGGATTAAAGTCTTCCAACTTTTCTAAATGATTTACTTAAGAAAAATTCCTCACAGGTGTACCCAGCCCCTTGGGTTTTAGTTAATTCCAGATGTGGTCAAGCTGACAATCACAAATAACAATCACACTAATCCTTTGTCAAGAGGACTTTGTGGGACTTTTAAAATGGAGTTCAAGAAAATGGCATGGGGGCCAGGATGAAAAGACAGACTAATAAGTATCTTCCTCATGGAAGTGAACACAGCCAGTAAATGGGCATCTTGAAATTATTGCTTCAAACATTGTCTTAGAAGGGAAAGCTATGACCAAGATCTATAATCAACACTGAGAACCCAATTTAAAGAAATCTCTTCTATGAGTTTCAGGCAGTTTCTTTAGCCTACAATGCCGTAGTGAACAATGTAGAACCTTCTAGTGACAAATCTATGGGATGGAATCTGCCCAGGTCAGAGATGACAGCTCCTTCAATTCTGTATCCCATAGTTCACTATTAACAATGACTATAGAGAGACCTTCTCATCATCATCTCTAGATTTTTTATATACATAAAATTATGAATGTGTATATGACATGAAAGTAAAAATGAAAAAGTCTAAGGGATCAAAAAGGGATAAATGAGAGAGGATGAGATTAGCAATGGAAAGACAGAGGGTTATGGAGGCTATATGATCAGTGTACAATATACACTTGTATGAAAATATTTTTGTGGCAAAACAATATCATGTACAATAAATATATATAATGATAATTTATGAATAGAAGTAAAATATGAATGGATCAAATTATTTATGATATTTATCCTAAATCATACTTGCAAGTACAATTATATCATTGAACTATATCGCTTTTTTAGATAAAATAGAAGTGATAAAATGGCCTTCTAGGTATAATATGCAGGCAAATGTACCCCCAAGGCCACTTTTTCCTTCAAACCTGTGAAGGCTTCAGCTCTCCCCTTCATCTGGGTCTATAAATGCCAGTCCCTGGGATCTGAACTAACGGGCCGCTTTGTGGTTCCTCTCCTGTGTCTCTCCATCTTTCATCTTCACAGAAGTGTGCTCGGAAGAGAGGCAATTATGTGTCATTGAGTGTTGCTGGAATATCAAAATACCTCTTTCTATAAAAGTCCCCTTTTTCTCTGAAAGGTTACCTTCACAGGATTGTTTTCTGAGGCATGGCTTCTCTACAAACTTTCTTCTTTACTCATCGTTTTCTAACCAACTCAGAGCAGAGCAATGAATTTTCAGCCAGCTGCCAGTAGAGTTTTGCTATTTCCCCTTTTTACCACGTATTGAAATGCTTGCTTCTGATATCCTTTCTGAAAAAAACACATTTTTTATTTTTAATTTTGTGTATATGTGTGTGTCTATGAGGTATCTTCTTCGTGGAAGTGAACACAGCCAATAAATGGGCATCTTGAAATTATTGCTTCAAACATTCTCTTAGAAGGGAAAGCTATGACCAAGATCTAGAATCAACAATGAGAACCCAATTTAAAGAAATCTCTTTTCTTCTAGGGCTCATTTTGAGTTCTGCTGCAGTCAGGCATCATTCTGATGATAGGAAGAACACTTCAGTTAACTGTTGTTGCAACTACAAGAACTATAGTGTAAACCAATACTGTTTTCAAAAACCACCAAGCACTAGAGGAAGTAACAAGGCTTACATTTTCACCCTTTAAGACAGGAGGCTCACAGAACCATGGTGAGAGACCTGGGTATATATGTCAGCCAGTCTGAATTTAATTTCTCTTTCTACCTTTTATGAAGTGATGACCCGAGGCAAAATATCTTCATATGACCTGAAGAAAGCTTTCTTTAAATTTTTTGTTGTTGAATTATATTTACTTATTTTGCATGTGGCTGTGTGGCTGTGTACCATGTCATACATGTAGAAGTCAGAGGACAGCTTGTAGGAGTTGGTTATTTCCTTTAACTATGTGCTTCCAAGGTATTGAGCTCATTTTGCCAGCTTGGTGGCAAGTGTCTTTACTCACTGAATCATCTTGCTGCCCCTCAAGTCACTATTATTACTATTACTACTGCATAAAATAGACATTAGTTATATTACTGTATTGTTGTAAGAAGGCTGCTTGTTTGTTCCCGGATGCTCATATTCGAAATAACCACACAGAAACTATATTATTTGTATTACTGTTTGGCCAAGAGCTTAAGCATATTTCTGGTTAACTCTTATATCCTAAACTAACCCATCTCCATTAATTTGTATATTGCCATGTGGCTGTGGCTTACTGGGTAAAGTTCTGTCCAGTTCTGGAGGAGATACATGATTTCTCTCTGACTCTGCCTTCTTTCTCCTAGCATTCAGTTTAGTTTTCCCCACCTACCTAAGTTCTGCCTTGCACAGGCCTAAGGCAGTTTCTTTATTCATTAACCAATAAAGCAACACATAGACAAAAGGACTTCCCACACCACTGTATGATTCAGTTTTCCCATTAATGTGGCAGACCATGTGGTAATCAGCTCATAGGAAGAAAGGTTTACTTTGGCTCATGGTTTCGGAGGTTCTAGTGCATGTTTGCTTGGTGTGGCTTTGGTTCTGCAGTAATCGAGTTTGGTGGGAGTTTGTGGGAAAAGAGGCCTGTTCACTTCATAGTAGTTAAGAAGCTTTAGAGAAGTGAGAAGTGTCAAAGGTGCCAATGTCCCCTTCAGGGACACATTCCCAATGTCCTAACCTTCCCATTAGACCCCACCTCCTAGAAACCCCATCATCATCAAACAGCCTCACTGTGGTGTATGGACCTTTAACACGTGGGGCTTAGGGGACAGATAGGATGTAAAGTATGGGATTATATTATAGAATCATGAACACCAAACAAAATTGCACAAAGCAAGGATTTATTTCTACTGTAACCCATTTAAGTCTATTCCTTCCAGAGTTTGTAAGTTGAGATTGAATCCCTAAGGTGACAGTACTAGAAATTAAGATTAATGGGAAATGATTAGATTATTATTCCATCCAAGTCTTCAGAATGTGAGGATAAATTATTGTGTTCACAAAATGCCCAGTCTATGGCACTTTGTTTTTGTAGCCCAAATGGAGTCCCAGGATAACCAACCCTGACGCACACTACATGTAGCAAATATCTATCCCAGATCCTGTTTACCAAAGGGGCATGCTGCTCACTTCTGGCATCATCTCAGGAATGGAAGCAGTTACTTATCTACTCTGAAAATCCGTTTCTGATAACTTTAAAGGTGAATATCTTAAGATATTCTCTGCTTACATATGTGTAGAATATATGTGTTCAAGTGTGAGTATATGTGTGCATGTGTGTGTGTGTGTAGGCATGAAATGATATCCAGAGTCATTCTTGACAACTCTTCACTTTGTTGATCGAGGTCCCCACCTCAGCTGAACTCAGACCTCATCAATTTGGCTGGTCCAGCTAGTGAGCTTGCTCTTGGAGGTCCTCTTGCCTCCTCTCCCTTTGTGGAATTACAGATGAGTCAGAATACCAGGCTGGCTATTATGTAAGGTTTGGGGATTTGACCTCTGGTGCTCACGTTGGTGCAAAGAATTTGTTAATCTCTCCAGCGCTTAAATACTCTTCTGTTGTAGCTGCAGACATCAGTTTCCTTACTTTTAGAGTGTTGTGATAATGGCTTGGGTAGTGTGGAGAGGAGCTGGCTGGATGAGCGGAGATGGGGAGAGCCTTTGAGAAAGCAGTGATGCCTGTGCAGGTCAGACCAGAGCAGGGTTTTGATCTGACATCAGTCAGGCTCCTGGGCCCGAGGAGAGAGCTCCAGTTTTTAGCATTTTCTTTGGAAACAATGTGTGACTTTGCTGAAAGAAAATAAGAACAAGTTTTGTGGATTGAAATTAATTCCTGAGCACCTGGGAGAGCAGAACAGCCTGTGCCCGGGCTCTGCAAGTACCTTTTACTACAATGTGTCCCCTGCTCCTCCCCCGACATGCACAGACTGCCCCAAGATCAACATCCCCACCAGTGTGGCTCACGGGTTAGGACAGATGAACCTCGCGGACAGGTCACGACCACCTGAAGCTTGCAGCTCACATTGCAGTTCCAGCTCAGTTTGTGCTCGCTTTGGATTTTAGCCAATGGAAGGTGGTGTGAACTCACCATGGCAGCATCATGCAGCATATTTTCACTGCTCTGGCAAACCCCTCTTCCACTATCCATCCCCTCCGCCCATTCGAAAACTCCAAAAGCCCGTTAAAATTGTCTTCATGGTTTTATTTTCTTCTGTTTTTATAGATAAAAAAATATGAGAAGGGAAGTTGAAGATACTTATGCTTTTATGAGTGTCTCACTCCAGGTCTTGGGTAAATGGCCTGGGACTTATCCCAGTCATTTTGCTTCAGATTTTCATTAGTTTACACTGCTGTCTGGATTCAGAATCGTATGCCTTCAAGGTGAACTTCCACCTCTAGCTCATAGCATTGCCCTTTGCCAACTTTGTAGTCTTGCTCAGAAGCCACTCTCAGCCTATGCCCCCAAACACTGGCAGCCTTAAGAAGGATTAAAGTTAACTCCAAGCTTATTGCAAACCACAATATTTTCAATGACCAGGTAAATAGGATTAGACTGATGTTAAGGAGTGGCGATTAAGAAGGAGGAGGGATGGAGTGATAGCTCGGCCAGTGAGGTACCGGGAGGACCTTAATTCAACCCACAGAACACAGGCAAACATTTATGGTATAGTCTCAACACTGAGGAACTAAAGATAGGTGGGTGCCTGGGGGGCTCATTAGGGGAGCTATCCCAGACTACTTGGTGAGTTCCAGGTCAGTGAGAAACTGTGTCTCAAAAAAGAGTAAGGGGGGTGGCACCTGAGATGTCCTGTCATGTATGCACGCATGTATGTACACCTCTGCATGTATGAACTCACACACACATACATATACACACATCAAAAAGAGTGGTGTAGACTGTAGCTAACAGAAAATACATACTGTGTGTGGCTTGGACAGCTGCCCACTCACCTTCCAACCCTTTGTTATTATATTAGAAAGCACTGTCATCAGGGAAGCAGAAGCCTCAAATATTGGGTTTAAGTATGAATTTTCCTGAGCTTTAAGTCGTAATATAATCCCAAACCTCCCACATCTGCATATTTATAGGTTGGCAGGTTCAGAGCCCTTCACTTAGCAATTCATGACTAAACAGTGTCATGCGGTAGGGGGTGTACTGTCATTCACACCCTTGATATGACAGGAGCCTCCTTGTTATTATGGAGGATAAATAACTGCTTTTAGATCTAGCCATTGTTGGAGGAAGACCTGGGCCTTTTACCATCTCACAGCTGTCGGGCCAGGGCGCCTCTTGCACTACTCTGACCTTCTTAGTAATGGTCTAGACAGGTGCAAAAGACTAATCAGAAACTACTTTTCCCACTGCTGATTGGATTTGGAGGTTAAAGGAGGCAGGATAAGGAAAGGATTGGATTTCAAGGATTATACGATTGACTCAACTTAGTATTTCCTAAGCTGCTGTGTAATTGAAATCATCTTTTTAATAGGTTCTTTCCTTCACAGGCTCTCAGGCTTAGAGGGCCATTGTCACACCTATATAAATAAAAAAAAAGTCTTTTGCACTGCTTGGGGTAAAAGTATCAAGTAGTTATTCTATTCCACAGGTTAAAAGTCCCAACAATGTACTCTCCACTATACCCTTTCACTGATTCCAGTTCTCTGGAGGAACTCCTTCCAGGGTGACCCAGGAGTCTACTCACCCTTCACCCTGCGACATCAACAGCAGAGAAGAAGGCTCGCAGCTGCGAAAGGTGGGAACCTCTTTTTTCCCTAGACCCCACCACCCAGAACTGGTCATATGGTCCATGCACAATGCAAAGTGGGAAGAATGTGTATCTTCCATGTTTCTGGGAGTCTAGAAAAGTGGATTGCTAGAAAGTACAGTATTTTCAATATAAAGGAGAAAATGAAGTCAAACAGTGGAAGAAGGCCAGCATTGATCTGCAGGCATAAGATATTTTCTTTCTAAGAGCTTGATTCTCTCTCAGATTAATCGTCTTGTATCTGGCCACACACATATGTGTATGGACACATTTGTATCTGCATGTGAGGTGTAGATGCCAACGTTGGGTGTCGTTCTCTATGGTTCTCCACTTTGTTTTTTGGGAAAGGGTATCTCACTGAATCTGAAGCTGGGCATTTTAGTGAGAGCGGCTGAGCAGTAAGTCACAAAGACCCTCCTAATTCTGCCTTCCAAGTGGTTTGGTTACAGGCACATGACACTGTGTTTTTAATGTGGGTTGTGGGAAATCAAACTCAGGTCCTCAGGCTTGGAGGGCAAGCTTTATCTTGATTCTTTGTGAGGGAATTGTGAGGATCAAGTTAGGAGACCGAGAAGAGGAGGAATAAGAGAAGTCACCATGACAGATGCTGCCTGGGGTGAGGGTGTAGAGTATCCTCGCCTGCCAGTCAGCATCCAAAAAGGCATGCTTGACCTTGCTGAGTGGTCCTCTGATTAGAAATGTTCTAGAATCTGGAATGGCCAAGAAACCAGATGTTCTCTCTAGTTTTGTAGGGTGTGGGAAATATTGGTTATTTTCAGAGAATTCACCAGTCTTTCTCACTGTCAGTATTTTCTTATAAAAACATGCACTTTCCCATACCCTAGGAAGTCTGGAGCTTTGTTTCATGGACACAGATTAGAAAATAAACTGGGGTGTGTGCGTGCATGTGTGTGTGAGAGAGAGAGATGGAAAGAGGTGTGTTTGAGAGAAAGGTGTGTGTGTATGTGTGATGTGATGTGTGTGTCTCTTTGTGGATGTGAGATGTGATGTGTGTGCCTCTGTGTGTATGTGTATAGATGTGCATGTGGAGATCAGAGGATAGCTCAGTGTTGGTGCTCACATCCAGCTTGGGGCAGGGTCTCTTTGGTGTTTGCTTGTGTGTGCACTCAGTCAGTTGGCCCAAAAGCTTCTGTGAATTGTCCTGTCTCCACCTGGAGTCTTGCCTTAGGAGTACTGGGATCATGGAAACACGTTATCACTCCCAGGTTTGCACAGGTTTCAGGTTCTCACACTTGCATGTTAAGCACCTTGCCCATTGGGCCATCTTCTTAATCTAGACCACAAAACTTCTTGTTACTAAGTTTTATACAGCAACATTGTTGTTCCTTATGAGCCTAATAGAGAAAAATTGGTTCAGAAACAAGGGAAAAATAAAATGCTTCTTTGTGCAAATACATTAACTGGAAACATCAGACATACAGTGGTCTCTAAGCACAAGGAAAACTAGTCTTGTATGGATTATCATATTTGCATTAATACACAGATGTAGGTGCCAGACATTCTCTGAATTTATCTGCTTCCTATGGAAGTAAAGCAGCCTTTGCTCAGCTCGCTCTAAGAAGCAAGGAATGGAGTTTGCTCTGGTGTATCCCAGTGTCAGAGGATCTGGCTCACTAGTTTTTCTTATATTATCTTGGTGTCTAGGTGTCTGGGCAGAGACTTTCTCAACAGCAGTCAGAATCAGGATGTTAAGGATGCTGGGAGTTGATACCAAACTTAATTAACTCTTCTTCAGTCTCCTAGGGCTTCGGTGATAAGCAGAAAATATTATTAGGAGGGAGGGAGAGAGATATAGATAGATAGATAGATAGATAGATAGATAGATAGATAGATAGA
>LOEQ01001942.1:32355-60571 GCA_001685075.1 Bramus lutescens
GATGGATGGATGGATGGATGGATGGATGGATGGATGGACGGATGGACAGACAGATAGCTAGCTAGCTAGGTAGATAGATAAATAGACCAATACAGAGATAGAGATAGGGAGGGAGAATTTGGGAAATTGGGTGAATATGGAGTTGAGAGGAATATGATAAGATTATATTGTATGAAAAAAAACTATCAACGATTGTGGTTTCAGCAACAGAACTTTATGTTGTTAAGGGTTCAACGTTCTTGTTCAAGGTACCTGAACCACTGGCTTCTTCAATCATTTGAAATTTTTTAGTTTACTTTTAAACTCTGTGTGTGTGTATGAGAGTGCACATGTTTGTACCTGTGAGTGTTTGTACATGTGAGCCACAGAGGCTAGCAGAACACATCAGATTCTCCGAAAATCTAGAATTATGGACAGTTGTGAATTTGTGAACTACCTAATGTGAATCCTCAAAAAGTCCAGTACTCAGGCCCTCTGCAGGAGCAATGTGCAATTTTTTTTTTTTGAGACAGGGTTTCTTTGTAGCTTTGGAACCTGTCTTGGAACTAGCTCTTGTAGACCAGGCTGGCCTTGAACTCACTGAGTTCTGTCTGCCTCTGTCTCTCGAGTGCTGGGATTAAAGGTATGTGCCTCCGTGCATTCTTAAGCACTGAGCCATTTCTCCAAACCCATTCCTTTCTGTGTATGTGTGTGCAAGTGCTTGTACTTGTGTCTGCATGTAGAAGCCACAGGTCAAAGTTTGGTGTCTTCTTCCATTACTCTCTACCTTTTTGAGAAAAACTTTCTTACTGGACCTGGAGCTCACTGATTCAGCTAGACTTGGTGGCCAGAAAACATTATGGATATTCCTTTCTTCCCCTTCTCAGCCCTGGGATCACAGTGCATGACACCCACCTTATGCAACTTTTTACGTGAATGCTGTGGATCAAGCTCAGGTCCTCATAAGTGTGCAGCAGGTAGCTGACTGATTGAGCCATTTCCTCAACCCCAGAGGGTCTTTGAGTTAGCATTGAGGTGGGACATTAGTTGAAGGTGCCTTGTCTTTGGGGACCGCTCTAGGCATCTGTCTTCCATACCTCCTGAGAATGTCTTGGCCCCTTAAGCAATGAAAGCATCTTTTCATGTTCTTCATATATCCAATGCAGACATGTCAGGAATCTTCTTTATGTGCATGTGTGTACATGAAGAGGTCAGAGGTCAATGTTGGGTGTTTTCCAGTTTTTTTTTTTTGAGATAGAGCCTCTCATTGACCTTGGGGTTCACCAATTCACTAGACTTGCTGACCAGTTCTGAGATTCCCCCTGCCTCTGTTCCCCAGCACTAAGGCAGTAGTGCCACCATGCTTGATATTGATATACTTGCTGTGGCTCTCTACTCAGGTCCTCAAGCTTATGCAGCAAGCATGTTACTTACTGCCTGAGCCTTGACCCCAACCCCTAAATTTCTCTTTTTAATCTGTATAAACCAAGCACCATAAGGAGAAAAGGAATTGACCTTTATCTGAGATCAGTTTCCAAGATGGAGTTTACATTGAAACCAGGTCAGGGATCCTCCCTACTCCAACAGTTCCTTGGACTGCAAGATGACATTCCTGGAACAAACTACTAGGACTTCCTTGGAAATGAGCATTAATCAGTGTGACATCTCTTTCTGAATCAAAGGCAGCATATTCATATCGACCACAAGTTAGAACATAGAGCAAATTCAAGCTATAAAGCTATCTCAAAACCATTTTACTATGACTTGTTAAGTCAACTAAAAGCGCATGGGATCATGAGTAGAAACAAAACATGATGTAAACAGATTCAAACAGGACTGAGGCATGGAGCAAGAAGAAACAGTTGGCCAAAGAAACTCTTACAGGCATCATTGAGAGATTGTGTACCATAAGAGTTAGGGAGGCTAGGTAGAATCCCACCCTTCAAATATCTTCCCAATAACCTTATGATAGCATCTCAGATTTCTTTACTTTGAAATTATTTGTTTAAATTTCAAAATCTTTTTTGTTTTCTATTAATTAATAAAGCTGAGTGCTGCTAGTTGGATACTAGGTGATGATGTTAATATTCATTTGTGTGAAGAATATTATTCCTATGGTAACTTCATGATGGCTTCCTCTGAGAGCGTCACAAAAGGGCCATGTAGACTGCTTTAGATTTCAGTCATTTTTCTGGGAATAGGATGCATCTTTCTGTCATGCAGAGGCAAAGACTGAAAATATTTTAGTTTATGTGATGTCACACCATCGGAGCATTGGTAAGTGGTTGAGCTGGTGTCCAGTCTAAAGCAGGGGTACATTCTTTAGACTCAAGCTTGCTATATCTGCCCCACTGCAGATGAGGTAACTCCTCTTTTCATGCTTCCATGCAGTGTATCAGGCAGCTCAGCACCACTTAACATCCAGTATCCAGTCCTTCCTTGGTTTCTGTTAGAGATTAGGGATGTCTTCCCTGAGAGTAACCTAGCACTGGCAAGCATGTGGGTATATGTGTCTCTATGTGAAGGTATTTGTGCTTATGTGCTTACAGGAAGGCCAGAGAAGGACACTGGATATCCTGCTCAATAATATTCTACCTTATTCCCTTGAAACAGAGTCTATCACGGAACATGGAGCTAAACCCAGCAAGCTTAAGCAAGCCTCCTATCTCCCTCTTCTACAGCACCAGGGTTACCAAGCCTAACTCTTTATGTGGATCCTGAGAATCAGAACAAGCACAGCAAGTACTTGCCATCTTCCCAGCCCTTCAGAAAGTTCTGCTTTTATAGAATTAAGCAAAGGTTGAGTTACTGAAGGGATGCTTTGTTTTTAAGAATACCAATGGCTAGATGACTCCCAATTTTAAGCAAGCTTAAGATTAGTAAAGGACAAGTTGCAAGGCATATTTTTATGCCCCATTTAACTGGTGGGATTAAGTGTGCACAAAAAGTAATTGCCTCTTCATGTGACTAAAGCACAAGAAACCCATTCAGAGAAAGCATGGCCCCTAATTTACAGTCCTGTAGGGAGCTTTCTCTGTTAATTATTGTCTTAGCAATAAAGAGAATAAAATGTGACAATGCAGAAAAGAACACAGCACAAAATTCACTGTATTTTTTGATTCTTCTAGGTGAAGCTATTTTCCTACCCGGACAAGCCCTACAACACTTCTACTAGGTTCACAGAGCTTGCAGCAAGGGCAGTCCATTAGACCTAGTGGGGTTGGATGCTCACCTACATCTACTCTCAGAAATACTTTCTTGGTATCCTGTTTGTAAAAGGCTATCTAGATTTCTTTCTGAGATGGAAACTTGTATTTCTCTCCTGTGGTCTGAGCTGTTTGATTGGTCCAAGAAGATCCTAAGAGATTAGTACAAAGGTAAATTATTGCCTAAAGAAATCCTTTAAAAATGATCAACATCCTAGCCATCAGGGAAATGCAAACGAAAATGACTCTAAGATTCCATTTCACACCTGTCAGAATGGCCAATATCAAAAACACTGATGACAGTTTATGCTGGAGAGGAGGTGGAGCAAGGAGAACACTCCTGCATTGCTGGTGGGAGTGCAAACTGGTACAGCAACTTTGGAAATCAGTATGGTGATTTCCAAGAAAATTAGGAAACAACCTACCTCAAGACCCAGCAATATCACTCTTGGACATATACCCAAAGGATGCTCAATTGTGCCACAAGGACATATGCTCAACTATGTTCATAGCAGCATTGTTTGTTATAGCCAGAACCTGGAAACAACCTAAATACCCCTTGACCAAAGACTGGATAAGGAAAATGTGGTACATTTACAGAATGGAGTACTGCACAGTGGAAAAAAATAATGACATCTTGAAATCTGTAGGTAAATGGATGGATCTAGTAAACATCATATTGAGTGAGGTAGCCCAGACCCTTAAGATAATATAATATGTACTCACTCATAAGTGGCTTTTAGACATAAAGCAAAGAAAAATGAGCCTACAATTCACAACCCCAGATAACCTAGACAACAAAGAGGACCCTAAGAGANAAGGACATATGCTCAACTATGTTCATAGCAGCATTGTTTGTTATAGCCAGAACCTGGAAACAACCTAAATACCCCTTGACCAAAGACTGGATAAGGAAAATGTGGTACATTTACAGAATGGAGTACTGCACAGTGGAAAAAAATAATGACATCTTGAAATCTGTAGGTAAATGGATGGATCTAGTAAACATCATATTGAGTGAGGTAGCCCAGACCCTTAAGATAATATAATATGTACTCACTCATAAGTGGCTTTTAGACATAAAGCAAAGAAAAATGAGCCTACAATTCACAACCCCAGATAACCTAGACAACAAAGAGGACCCTAAGAGAGACATACATGGATCTAATCTTCATGGAAAGTAGAAAAAGACAAGATCTCCTGAGTAAATTTGGGGTCTTGGGATCATGGGAGAGAGTAGAAGTGGAGGGAGAAGAAAGGGGAGCAGAGAAAAATATATAGCTCAACAGAAGCAATAAACATTAAAAAAAACTGTTGTGCCAATGTTTGACATAGGTAATATCTATAGTTTTATGTTCACATAATCATATTAAATCATATATTGACATTAAATAATTTTTAAAAATACATTCTTTAAAAGAGAGACTTCAATGGTTAGAAGTGCATATTGTTCTTTCAGAGGACCAGAATTCAGTTCTCAGCACTCATGGACAGCTCACAATGGACTATAACCCCAGCTCCAGGAGATCTAGTGCCCCTTTCTGATCCATCTGCGTACCTGAAGACAGGAGTGCATATCCACATCTGTAACACATAGACATAAATAAAACTAGCACACTTAAAAAGATGAATAGCTGCTGAAACATTCAAAGAGCAAGAGACCCATAAAAGTAAGTCCTTAGAGGAAGTGAATCTGAACAAAAAGACGTATTGTCAAGGAATTTTTACCAGAGTTTGTGTTCCAAATATCATTATTGAAAAATCTCCCTCCTTCAGAAAAGCATGGCTGAAACTATTAGCTACTATTATTCTGTTATAGTCTATTCAAAATTTGGGTGGGGGCTGGAGAGATGGCTCAGAGGTTAAGAGTGTTGCTGCTCTCTTAGAGGATCCAAGTTCAGTTTTCTGAACCCACAGTGGACAGCTTACATCTGTAACTAAAGTTCTAATGGATTCGACAAACTTTTCTGGCCTCCATAGGTACCTGTACTTATGTACACATGCATACATATACACATGTATATATGCATATAAATAATTAAAAAGAAAATCTTTAGTATATAAAATATAATTTGAATAGTAAGTACCAGCTTACCTTTTTTCTTCCCCCAAAAAAGGATATGCTTTTTTCTTCCCCCAAAAAAGGATATGCTTTTTTTTGTCAGCCATAATAAAACATTAAAGACACATTTATAACCCGTGGTTTTCAACATGCTTATTTAGAGGCAAGAAAAGATCCCCTTCTCATCCTTAAATGTACTTGTGCTGAGCTCTAGTCTACATACTGCCACAAGTCCTTAATGAAGTCAACAGAGTACAAAAATCTTAATTTACTCAGCAGCAGGAATCATGAAAATATGAAACTAGGCTCAAAAGGTCTCCTAATATCACCCCATTGGTACTTTGGATTCCTTTAAAGGGTTTCTAAGAGCCTGCCCACTCATGCCTGCACCAGCAGCAAGGCTCACTGCTCTGCTGTGCTTCCCTAAGAGCCTGCCCCACTCACGCCTGCACCAGCAGCAAGGCTCACTGCTCTGCTATGCTTCCCTAAGAGCCTGCCCCACTCATGCCTGCACCAGCAGCAAGGCTCCTCTTCTGCTGTGCCTCACTTTTATTGATTTCCCTTGTCACGTGTTTGATATAGGGACTATAATCCAGCAGTATATCATTTCTTTGGCTTCATCTAAACTTCATAATTGTTTCTTTTAGATAAGGTGTCAGGTAGCACAGACTGGTCCCAAACTCCCTAGGTAGACAAGGATGACCTTGAACTTCAGAACCTCCTGTTTTTACCTCCCAAGAGCTAGAACTGTAGGTGTGTACACTAGGCCCTGTTCATGCAACGCTGGAGATTTAACCAAAGGCCATGTGCAATTTAAGCAGCCCTGACAACTTGCTATGGTCCTTGTATTGTTTTTGGATTTGAGTCGAAGCTTCTCGACAAGAGAAAGAAAATAATTCAATTATTGGTTATTGCTAATTGTAGGCAGAAGCCTAACTTACCAGTGAGCTACCCTAGTTACCAAAAATTGAGCAAAATGCACTTTTCATATGTAATTAAGTTAAAAGTTCAGAGAATAAAAATGATGGCAGATTATCACAGTAGGTTTAAGTGAATCACAGTGGTCATCACGTGAGGAAGACAGGAAGAAAAATTTTTAGAAGAGTCATGTGAGGATGCAGCACATTCGTTACCTTTCTATTCAATGTAACTAAATGCCTTACAGAATTAACTTAGTTGTAGGAAGAATAATATTGGTTTACAGTTTTAGGACACATGGTGTATGATAGGAAAGAAGACATGGCATCGACAGCAGTTCTGTCTATATGGCATAAAGTGGGAACTCTGGGGACTGTTTAGACTTTCATTCAATCAAATCCAAGCACAACGATTACAATTACAAGACAGAATCAGGAATCAGGCCACATCTCCAGCGTCCCACCAGGGAGTCAGCTCTCTGCTGCTGCACCTTAACCCCTTCCCAAAGGGCTGAAGGGAACTCCAAACCTTGGATCTGCTGGTTTCCTCACCACCCCAAAGAATGCTCGACCTTCATCCTCAGTTCTTATATGGTCAGTACTCAGAGAAGACCATGCCCATAGAGTACCATTGGCTTGTTGGACTGAATTCTTCCAACAACAATGGGAACTTATGGTGTGATTTATTTACATGTTGGTAGGTCAGGAATCAGATCAGATGCAGAGGTAGATGTCACCTACAAGGCTTGCCCCAGGTGACCTTCTTGTGCTAGCTAAGTCACACTCTCAAGGTTCTAAAACTGCATGAAACAGTGACACCATCTGAAGCTCAAATATTCACACACATGATCACGTGTGGGCCATTGTTAAACTGTAATATCAGGATAGAGGTCTGTGACGAAAGATGTTATATAGTTTGACTTGGGTGTGGAAGGGAGTCACCAGAAAGGAAAGGGGGAAGCCTCTGGAAGCCAGAAATCCCAAGTAAATGAGCGATCTTCTACATTTTCTAGAAGGAACATAGCTCTGCCAAAGTAATCATTTAAAAAGTTATTTACACTCTCTCACATTTTAAAAAACAAGACAATATATTTATGTTGCTTGAAGTCACTAAATTTGTGGTGATTTATTATGGAGTCAATAGGAAACATAAAGTAGATGGATGTGGTGGTATATATGTATGTTCTTAGCTACTGGGGAGGCTGAAGCAAGAAGATCACATTCATGCCTGCACAAGGAACATTCAAGGCAACCTTGATAACTTATCAAGACCCTGTCTCAAGACAAAAAGTTAAAAAACGTGCAGGGGTCTCCCATCCAAGTACTAACCAGGCCCAACCCTGCTTAGCTTCGGAGATCAGACAAGATTGGGTGGGTTCAGGGTTGTATGGCCATAACATCTTGAAATTTGCGGCAAAAGGATGGATCGAGAAAACATATTGAATGAGGTAACCCAGACCTAGAAAGGCAAATATCATATGTACTTACTCATAAGTGTCTTTTAGACATAAATCAAAAAATCCAACAAACAAACAAACAAACAAAAACCCAGCCTACAATTCACAATCCCAGAGAACCTAGACAACAATGAGGACCCTAAGAGAGGCAAACATGGATCTAATCTACATGGGAAGTAGAAAAAGACAAGATCTCCTGAGTAAATTGGGAGCATGGGGACCATGGGAGATGGTGGAAGGAGAGTGGGGAGGAAGAGAGGGGAACAGAGAAAAACGTAGAGCTCAATAAAATCAATAAAAAAAGGTAAAAGGGGAGATGGGGCTTGGCATACAACTCAGTGTGGGGCATTTGCCTAGAATTTTCAGGGCCTTAGGCTTAATTCATAGTGCAGCAAGGAAAAAAAAGCAGAGAAGAATAACACAGTCTTGGTCAATGGCATTTTCCAGATGATGCTTAACAAATAGGTTTTTAAGTTATTTACCTTTTTCTTAACTAAAGAATAAATATGTTTAATTTCTGTAAGACATTTCAAACATTTAAAGATTCCTGACATGAGAGTAGCCTTTCTTCTTTGCAGCTTCTCAGCCTAAGTGTGTAATATACATCACACACATAAGAAAAGCAAACACACCTTTTACAGTTTTAATTAGTATTGTTAGGTCATTTACCATGTGTGAATAAAAACTTAAGAAATCCCTACATGAAGGACGATAGGAATGTAAAACCATTCCATCAGAAAAATTGCTACTCTGTATTTCACCACATGCCACTTAGTCAATCAAATTTGTGGTACCTAGTGGGACACTGTTTCATGAGGTCCATAGCTCTGAGGAGAAGTGCTGGAAAGGGTGGAGGAGGGTGGGAGCCCAGGGGGTGACTGCCAAGGAGAGCAGGCCTCATGGGACCATACATCTTCATGAGTTTCAGTGGGGTTTTGTGTCCATGCTTCATTGTAACTGGAAGTATGGTGTGAACTGTGGCCCAATGTGAAAGTCATTCTCATGGCCATAGCCAGGCTTTGTGATTAGATGTGATGGCCATGAAACAGTCTCAGAGGAGCAGACAAGAAAAGAAGTGGGCGTAGAATTACGTGTGACAGTGTGCGAGGGTGGACCACTGTGTGAGGATGTGTTACAGTGAGGTTTTGAGTATTTGTGTGTGTGTTTTAATGTGCACTTGAGTGTGTCTGTACATATATATGTACATATACAAATATATATATATATATGTTTCTTAAAGTAGGATCTCTAATGTTTCTGCCCCTGTACCACATACTTCTGGCTAGATGGCCACAATCTTCCAGGAAATTGTCCGAGTCTCGTCTCTCCACCACTCATCCCTGTTTAGTACAAAATCAAGGCTCTTTCTCTCAAGTGTGTCTGAAGTGAGTCTGTGGTTTATGGAGGCCTTTGTCAAAAATTGCATTGGCTAATCAGATCCCTCTCGCTGTGGAAATGATCCTCGAATACTTGGGAGTCTCCAAGTTATCAAAACAAATGAGAACTCGCAAAGGAGAAAGAGGACTGCGAAGGAAGCGCTCCGTCAACTCCCCTTCATTACACACCGAAATAGAAGGCCCACTTAAAAACTCAGCACACTGATGATAGCACCCTTTCTAACAGAAAGCACTTCTCTGTGTCATTATGGGAGAAAGATGATCAACTTGAATGGTCACTTACATCATTTTTAATGTATAGAAGAGGCACATCAACACAGGGGCATCACAGAAAAAATACACCATCATAAGAAAACACTGGCACATTATGCCCACGATGCATTTCATTATATGATTGCTCTTTAACTATTCCCTACACAGAGGAAACATCTCTCATCTGAATGTGCGATTCTTGTGTTTTAGGAAAAGATGGTGCATGGATGGCAGCAATACAAAACAAGCAAAGCAAGGAAGGAAGGAAGGGAATATGTATGGCTGTAACGTTTTGCTTTGCCTGTAAAAATTATGGAAATGAGAGCAAAGCATTGCTTTGTGTGTGTGTCTGTGTCTCTGTCTCTCTCTCTCTGTATGTATTCAGGTGTCAGGTTCCCAGTCTTCATTTCAGGTTGTGGTATAAACACCCCTTTCTGGACTGTTTCGGTGGTTCAGTGGTTAAAGAGAGACTTACATAGATCTAATCTACATGGGAAATAGAAAGACAAGATCTGAGTAAATTGGGAGCATGGGGACCTTGGGGGAGGGTTTAAGGGGGGAGCGAACAGGCAGGGAGGGCAGCAGAGAAAAATGTAGAACTCAATAAAAATCAATTAAAAAACAGAAGTGCTTCTTGTTTTTCCAGAGGCTCCGAGTTTGATTCCCAGAACTCAGCCTGGGTAGCTGTCTTCAGAGCATCCAATGCCAACTTCTGGCATCTGAGGGCACCTAAATGCATGTACAAACACACCCCCAAACACACTCTCTCACACACACTCTCTCACACAAATTAAAGATTTTTTAAAAAAGCAAACCTCACCCATTTCTATAGTTGTGTTCAATGGATGCTGAGAGGGTGAGCTTTTGACTTGAAGGCAACTGTTGGGTCTAGATCTCTGCTTCAGGCTACAAACAATGCCCAGAGGGGCAGCAGGGAACATGAAGCAGGACTGCTCTGGCATGGTAAACGCTGACACGGTTAGCTTTAGCTATCTACTGGACACAGCCTAGAGTCACCTGAGAAGGGAGTACCGCATGAGGGGCAGCCTAGATCAGATCATTTTATGGGGGATTGTCTTGATTATTAGTTGATGGAAGAAGGTTCAGGCCTCTGTGGGTGGCACATCCCTGGGCAGGTAAAGCCTGAGTGAGTCAGTAAGCAGCCCTGCTCTATGGTTTCCTTGGTTGTGAGTGAGTTCCTGGGTGGAGGTAAGGCTTTGTGGGATGGAAAGCAAACCGGCCTTCAGGTTCCTGCCTGTTCCTCCCCTGTGACGGACTGTGACACCGAAGACCTAGTCAAACAAACCTTTCCCGCTCAAGTTGCTCCAGTCGGGATATTTACCACAGCAGCCGAAAGGGAAGTACGGCAGTTAAAACAGCGGAATTCAGGTAGGAAGAGGTAAAGGACAGGAAGAAATCAGAAGTACACAGACCGCACTGGGACCCTTCCAGAGTGTCTTCAGTCTGATAAAAATGAGCAGCCTCTCCCTCACTTCAATACAGATGTCTTGTCCTGTGTGTTTGCTCTTCGTAACATATCGCTGTAGCTAGTCTGCACAGAGGCGCATGATTTGTGGCTTCTGCTCCTCAAGGAGTTGTCAGTCCACAAGGATGAGCAGATATCTAATTACTGACCTTTTTGCAAGGGAAGCTGAACTGTGCTGTGATTAGAGACCACGACACAAGGTGAAAAGATGACTTGATTTTGACTTGAACGTCTTTACTAAGTAGATGTTATCAGCTAGGCCTTAGAGAGTAACACTGCAGCGTGCCCCTAAAAGTGGGGAGAGCATGGCACACACGAGGCTGGGGGATTAACTTCACATGTGTATGTCTCCTCCCACCGTCTGGTGTGTGTGTGTGTATGTGTGTGTGCTCAGTGTGTGCGTGTGTATATGTGTGTGCCTGTGTGTGTGTGCATGTGTGCCTGTGTGTGTGCATGTGTGTGTGCCTGTGTGTGTGCATTTGTGTGTGCATGTGTGTGTGCCTGTGTGTGCATGTGTGTATGTGTGCGTGTGTGTGTATGTGTGTGCGTGTGTGTATGTGTGTGCATGCGTGTGTGTGCGTGTGTGTATGTGTGTGCCTTGTGTGTGCATGTGTGTATGTGTGTGCATGTGTGTGTGTTTAGTGTGTGTGTATGTGTGTATGTGTGTATGTGTGTGCGTGTGTGTATGTGTGTGTAGATGTGTGGATGTGTGTGCTCAGTGTGTGCGTGTGTGTATGTGTGTGTGCCTTGTGTGTGCATGTGTGTATGTGTGTGTGCCTGTGTGTGTATGTGTGTGCATGTGTGTATGTGCGTGTGTACGTGTGTGTGCGTGCGTGTGTGTATGTGTGTGTTCTCAGTGTGTGTGTATGTGTGTGTGCTCAGTGTGTGCTTGTGTGTATGTGTGTGTGCTTGTGTGTAGGTGTGTGCGTGTGTGTGCCTGTGTGTATGTGTGTGTACCTGTGTGTGTGCGCATGTGTGTATGTGTGTGAATGTGTGTGTATTGTGTGTGTGTTTATGTGTTTGCATGCGTGTGTGTGCGTGTGTGTATGTGTGTGTGCACTCAGTGTATGTGTATGTGTATGTGTGTGCTCAGTGTGTGTGCATGTGTGTGTATGTGTATGTGCTCAGTGTGTGTGTATGTGTGTGTGCGTGTGTGTATGTGTGTGTGCGTGTGTCTGTGTGTGCGTGTGTGTGCGTGCGTGTGTGCGCTCAGTGTATGTGTGTGTATGTGTGTGTGCTCAGTGTGTCTGTGCATGTGTGTATATGTGTGTGCTCAGTGTGTGTGTATGTGTGTGCATGCGTGTGTGTGCATGCGTGTGTGTATGTGTGTGTGCGCTCAGTGTATGTATATGTGCGTGTGTGTGTATATGTGTGCTCAGTGTGTGTATGTGTGTGTGTGCGTGTGTGTGCATGTGTGTATGTGTGTATGTGTGTGTGCTCAGAGTGTCTGTGTGTGTATGTGTGTATGCGTGCGTGCATGCGTGTATGTGTGTGCTCAGTGTGTATGTGCGTGTGTGTGCTCAGTGTGTGTATGTGTGTGCATTGTGTGTGCGTGTGTTTATGTGTTTGCATGTGCGTGTGTGTGCGTGTGTGTATGTGTGTGCATGCGTGTATGTGTGTGCTCAGTGTGTGTATGTGTGTGTATGTGTGTGTGCATGTGTGTATGTGTGTATGTGTGTGTGTATGTGTGTGTATGTGTTTGTGTGTGTATGTGTGTGTATGTGCGTATGTGTGTGTGTATGTATGTGTATGTGTGTGTGCATGTGTGTGCGTGTGTGTGTGTAAGATGCGCCTGGTGTGTGTCTGGTGTACTTGCTCACAGCAGAGGCAAGAGGAGGACGTCTGTTGTCCTACTCTATACCGTCTTTCTTACTCCCTTGAGATAGAGTCTCTCACTGAATTTGGAGCTTCCTGTTTTTCAGGTCGTCTGACTGGCCAGCAAGTCCTAGTGAATCACCTATCTACACCCCTGAAAACACCATACATGTGGACACATCTAGCTTCTTATGTTGCTACTAAATTCAGTCCTCACGCTTTCATAGCCAGTACTCTTATCCTCTGAGCCATCTGCCCAGCACCATTTCCTAACTTTTCTTGGAGTCATAGACCTCTCTAAGAAGCCAATGAAATGCACATATAGACCTCTACATAAATCACAGAGATTTATGGTTCTATGGAGTCACTGCATTCATGGTGCTGGGCCCAAAACACGCAAGAAGGTATGTATGCCAGCAGAAAGCTAGCAGAAGACAGCTAAGCAGAGCTCCTGATGAGACTAAAGGGGAAATTCAAGTTCTGGCCAATGGATGCCTTATGATCATGTCAAAGGTAAATGAAGAGAGAATTCAATTTAGATTTAGTAGTAATAGTATCCTGATATTATGACTGATCCTTGAAAAGAACAATGGTGCCAACTGAAGACATTTCAGACTGTGGGGATTCCAACTAACTATGCTGGATAGAGTGAAACTGATGAGACTCTACGGAGAAAGGTAGGAGAGGGTCCCTTGTGGTATCGGGCGTGGTCATCAAGGAGTTCTGCTTAGCTGGGGAACAGTATCTATTCTTTCCTTATCACGTGTTGTTCAGTTTCTGCTTCTGCTGCCATAGAACACCCGGAGACAAGCAACTGTAAGGAAGGACGGGCTTCTGTAGCTCACAATCCCAGTTCCAGCCCATCACTGCTGGGAAGTCAGGCAGGAATTGGACGCCGCGAGTCACTCCATATCCACAGTCAAAAGTAGACAACAATGAATTCATGAATGCATGCATGTTCATGCTCAGCTGGAGTTCTCTATTGCTACACAGGTCAGGACCAGTGCCTAGGGAAGAGTAACACCTACTATGGGTTGGGTCTTCCCCCATCAATTAGATTAATTAAGAAATCAACCCAGATGTATCAACAGGTCAACATATTTTTTTATACTTCTGTTATTTTATATCCTGGCTGCAGCTTCCTCCCATCCTCCCCTCCCAATCTCTCTCCTCCATTTCTCCCACTCCCACCCCCAATCCTTTCCTCTTCTGTCTCCATTCAGGAAATCGCAGGTCTTCTGTGATTATCCATAAACATGGCATACCCAGTTGCAGTAAGAATAACTACCTCCCTGTGTTTTAGGGCATAGTGAGCAGTTGTGTCAGGACGCTTTAACAATATAGCCCATTGAGATGCTCTTTCAGGTGTATTGGTTTGATAATTTAACCAACCATTACTGGATGACCCCGTGATTACCTTATTTACCCATCCAGTTTGATCTGTACTCAGTTCTGGGCTACTCACCTGCTTCTGTTTTTTTTCTGGATGCTACTATTCTGCAATCCTCCCCATCCCCTTGTTATTTTTATCTTTAGTCACACCTCTGGTAAGTCCCATATCCTTAATCTTTCCTTTTTTTCCCAAGACCCCTACTTCTCACCCTTCTTTGGCACCAAGGCCAGGGTCACCAACCTTATTTATCTGGGCTCAGTCCCATTACAATGAGGGGACATGTGCACACTCATTCTTTATCTATGCATGCTTCTGGTTTTGGACACGTAGGCTGGTCCTATAATTTTGCTATTCTGAGCAGCACTAAAATAAACGCAAATGTGAAATTATCTCTGTGATATGTGTACACAGAATCCTTTGGGTATTTATTATTTACTTTACCAGAAACAGCAAGGGTACAAGTTGAAAGAAAAATGAATGTGCAAATATCTGTCCTTTGTTGACATGGAGTCCTTTAGGCAAATATTACTTTCTTTTCTAGGAACCACAAGGGTATAAACTGGGTATTAGGATAATAGATAATAGAATAGCTGATAGATAATAGTAACTTCAGAGATTAAGAAACATCTAGATACTTATTGTCTGCAAGTTCCTGTGTGGTCAGGCTCTGGCTCTTTCTCTAACCTCACCTCAGACACCTCAGTATCAGTCCACTCTGGCCACCATGACCTCTCTGCTTTTCCCTGGAAATTCTAGTCATTCTCCAGCCTCAGGCCCTAGCCTTGTTGGTACATTTGCATGGAGCGATCTCCCTCTTGGCTTTCAATGATTACCCCCTTCCCTAACCACTACATTGACAGCTCCATCACGCTATAAGCATATTCAGTGTTTTGTTTGTATCCTTCATGCTATGTGCACTTCCTGAACCCAAATTATTTTTGTTCATATGTCCCCTGATCATTATCAGTCCCACATTAACATGCAAATGCCATTCATACTGAGCCCTTGCCTGGGTTATTTATCTCCAGTGTCTGGAAGAGTGCTTGGCACACGTTACCCTTGATGGTTACACACACACACACACACACACACACACAAACCTATTTTAATTTTACTTATGTATTTGTGCATCTGTGTTAATCTCTATCGTATATGAATAGGTGCCCAAATTGGCAAGAGAAAGTTTTCAGATTCCCTGGAGCTGGGGTTACAGGCAGTTGTAACTCTCTCTGCCTTGTGTGGATGCTGGGAACTAAGCTCAGGTCCTCTGGAAGAGCAGCGAGTTCTCTTTCTTCCCTGTTGAGCCATCTCATCAGCACTGTGGGAGGGCTAATCTTGATCACCAACCAAGAGACAGGCTTCTAAAAATTCCCAGGTAGGATTTACTGCAGGGGGAAAACCTTCCCCCAGAATGGACAATAAATACCGGCAGCTCAGATATGAAGCAGTCCGGGGAAAAAGGTGTGTTTTCTGATGGCCTTCCATTTCTGCTCATGTGCGCACCTTTCCCCTTGTGCTGCTCCTGCTGCCATTCTTTGACAGCAGAACCCCGATTCTTAGTTTTCCAACTCTGAATGCAGAAACTCTCCTAGAATCCTTCACACCTTCAGTGCTGGCTGGACATATGAGAGTATCAGCTTCATACAGTGTGTTCTCCGCTTCTCCAATACAGATGGCTGTTGTTAGACTCCCCAGCCCCTATTGTATAAGTCAATTTAGTAAATCCCCACTTATAAAATATATGCATTCTATTGGTTCTGTTTTTTTAAGAGAACCTTGACTAATACATATCCCCTCAAAGTATTGAATGAATAGAAGTACATACATAATGTTGGAAAAGAAATAGATAATTCCTTTAATCTGTTGTCACCCCGACTTCCTGTAATGGTGATGTAAGTACGACAGTCTATACACAAATATGAATTATTGCTCTGTTTTCTGCTCACCTCTCTCCTTTTCCTGAGTGTTCTGAAAACAGTTAGTGCATTTCCCTATGTATTTATTTTACAGAGAGTGTGGATACTTTCTGAACCACGATGTGAGAACACCTTGATAACACCACAGATTACAAGATTAAAACTGTTCAGCTGTGCTTTCTTTAGAGGACAGAAAGGCCATTATCTTGGCAACTCTGCTCTTTGAGGTAACGTAAAGCCTGAGAAATGCCAACCTCTGGTTAGTTATTCATGGGTTAAGTGATGTGGGAGTTCCTTCTGTCTATGTGGTGATTTTTATTGGTTAATGAATAAAGAACTGCTTTGAGCCTATGGGAGGGAAGAACAGAACTAGGCTGGGAAAGCTAGGCTGTATTCTGGGAGAAAGAAGGGCAGAGTCAGAGAGAAGCCATGGATCCTCCACCTTAGACAAATGCTGGGACCATTACCTGGTAAGCAATTGCCACATGTTGATAAACAGATTAGTAGAGATGGGTTAGTTTAGCATAAGAATTAGCAAGAAATACACTTAAGCTATCGGCCAAACAGTATTGCAAATAGTACAGTTTCTGTGTGATTATTTCATGGTTGGGCAGCCGGGACCAAAGAGCAGCCCCCTTCTGCAACAGTTAAATTATTTTTTGTATAGTTGTGAGATGCCAGCCATCATGAAAGGTCCTCTAGGGTTATCTAATGCAGATCGCTCATTTAGCAGATGGGTGAATTACAGTTAAAAAGGTCAGGGATAGTCGATGGTCAGATGTCTGTTAGAAGTAGAGAAGATCAGCTACACTGGTCTCCTGACTCTGAGTTCAAGGCTCTTTCTCTAATGACATATGTTAGTAGATATGGAAATGGTGTTCTTATTGTTCTTTTGTTGATCTAAGGTAAGGAAGTGCTTATGCTTACTATAGACATTTCAGAGAGTCAGAATCACAACAAATGAAAAGATGAGCCCTTACAAATACTCAAACCTTAACGGGATATGCCTACTCAACACACATTCATTTATGTAGCACCTAAGATTTCCACATTACAGTTGGCTTGATGTTAATTTTTAGGATTTAACCACCAGAGGATAATAAGAAATAAAACATATGTAATTTGCAATAGATTTATTTTCAGAAGCAGGTGGAAAACAAAGTCCCAATCAACATTTACAAACTCAGTGCCATTGTCATGAAAAATGCCTATTCTGTTGTAGTGGCATTTCAATTGTATTTTAATAAATAAAGACTGCTTGAAGACCTGAGAGTAAAACAGTCCCAGTGGTCAGCCTTACAGACCATATTATGGTAGCACATACCCTTAATCCCAGTAGCCATAATGACATGCAACTTTAATCCCGGTAGCCACATTGGTTGGCATAGAAATTGGGCAGTGTATGCCTTTAACCACGCTGGTGCACACCTTTAATCCAAGCCCTAGAGAGGATTATAAAATGGGAGAAAACAGTTCTCAACATACAATCTCATTCTGAGATCCCTGGAGGCAGGATCATCATTTCAGACTGACGTCAAGGTGAGAGCCAATAGCTGGCTGCTTTGCTTTTCAGATCTTCAGGTTGAACCCTAATTTCTGACCCTGAGTTTTTATTAATCGTGCTTTACTCTCTGGATGTTTTGCTTCAACACAAGTTGGTCTTTAAAAGGCATTTTTCATAAGTCAAAAATTGGTAGATATGAAACAATTTCATAGGTAGGGAGCCAAAAATGAGTCTACTTTAAACTCAGACTTTATTTTCATTTCTATGACTTTATATTACATGCATTATTTATGATTAATAGCTGAGATGCAACTAAAAAAGGATCCAGACCAATCAGAATCTAATTTATCTAGATTTCAGGAATGGCAAGGTAAATTTATGTTCTCTTTTACTAGTGGTACAAGACTAATGCACTACAGTGAAAATATTGTACGGCTGAAAGTTTCTATTATCATAGATTAGGCCAGCAAGGTGGTTAAAGAGATGGTAAGGGACCCTTAGGAAGGAGAGAGCATGCAAAGAGATTATGGGAAAGTTCCTAGAAGGCAGTGCTTGCCAGTCAAATCTGCCTTCCTACTTGCTTGCTGGTGCCTTCAGCCTTCTGAATTTGTTACAGGTTGTGAAAAGATGTATGGTTGACTTAGGGCAAAGACTCATCTGAGGTTGTGGAAATGAAACACTAAAGTTATATGTGTTTATGTCTGTGTGAGAACTTAGGCACACATGTGTGTGCATGTGTGTAAAGGTCTGATTGTAATGTCAGGTACCTTACTGAGCCCCTTTTCCATCTACTTTTTTCAGATATTGCCTTTCTCCCAAAGCTATTCTACCTACATGGAGATGACTGATGTAGCTGGACTAGTTGGCCAGCGAGCCTCAGAGATCCTCCCATCTCTGTCTCCACAACCCAGGAATTATAAATGTAAACCATTGTGCCCTGATTTTTTTTAACATGGGTGCTGGTGATACCAGTTCCAGTGGTCAGGCTTTTGTAGAAGCACATTACCAAAGTATCCCACCCCACAGAACCCAAATTTGATACTTTAGATTTTGGTTTTACTTTCTTCTCCATCTAAACGGTGCCTGCTAACCATCTAATCAGATACAGAGCATTCTCTTTCATTCAGCATCCTCAGTCATCATCCATTCTTCCTCTAGAACATTCTCCTTCATTCAGTGGCCTCAATCATCATCCATTCTTCCTCTCCTTCTTCACCTTTTCCCTTTTCTTTTCTGCATTTAGTAAAAGGATTTTTACAAAAGTGATTTCCATTTCCTGTCAGGTTTAATATATGGAAATAGAACTCTGAACTATAACTTCTAAAGCAACCATGAAGTCAGACAGAAAGGAAGGCAGACAGACAGCCTTGAAATCTTATGTTTTGTTTGTTCCTTAAAAAAAAGTTAATGGAGCAAATGCTGTGATCTATATCAGGGATAGAATTATTTTCTGTTAAGGGCAAGATCATAACCATTTTAGAATTTAGGCACCCAAAAATTCTTTTGCCACTACTCAACTTCCTCCCTCCCTCCCTCCCTCCNCCTGCCTTCCTTCCTTCCTTTCTTTATCTCTTCCTTCCCCCACCCCCTCTCTGTTTCTTTCTTTAATTAAATTTAGTTTAACTTTAATTATGTGTATATGTATGTGTGGGTGTGTGGGTGAGTACCCTAGAGTGTAGGTGACCATAGAGGTGAGACTCCCTAGAGTTGGAATTAAGGACAATTGTAAATTAATTGATATGTGTGCTAGGAATCAAGCCCAAATCCTCTGTAAGAGTAGCACACATTCCTGTCAGGTTGTAGTGGTGCACACCTTTAATACCAGCACTTTGGAAGCAGAGACAGGCAGATCTCTATGAGTTTGAGGCCAACCTGGTCTATAGATTGAGTTCCAATACAGCCAGGAATGTTTCACAGAAAAACCTTGTCTCAAAAAACCAAAGTGGGGAAAAAGAGTAGCATTCCTAACCAATCTGGTGGGCTTCCAGTTCAATTGACTTTGTTATTAATATATATATATACCTACGGTCAATACGTATACAATTAATATGGCCAAGTTCCAGCAACATTTGATTATTACTGCAACAGTCAATGGCTTAGCTTTGTTCCCTTTGCTTTTTCTGTAGAATTCTGTTCTTTGGTATGACACATTTTCAGAAAACACTATGTGTCAGGACAGTTGTCTTAGACATGAGGAAAAGCCCACAGATATTGTTAGAAATTCCTGCCTTCATTAAACAATATTAGTTGATCCAGGTATTATTTTAGGAGTCCTTCAAACAAAGCAGATAGAAATCTGTGCCTAGGTTAAAGAGTTCTTGAGTATGGCTCCTTATAAGGCCCCTCTTTTAATATACTATTTCTAGGTAGAATAGCTTTGGGAGAAAGGCAAATGAAGCCCCACCCCTCTGTTTTGAGAATATCTAGGTCGTTAATGACTGCTCATGTAGTGAATGCAGCCACCGGTAAGTTGCCCATGTTCCAGTAAACAAACCCTCATCCATGCTCATGAAAGAAACTGTAATGAAATTCGCTGGGTAACCAAAATTCAAAGACGTGAAAATATAGAAGAGGTATTACTTAAGATAAGGAAGGGAATCAGCAGGAATGGGAAGAGAACAACAGCAACAAAAAGATCGTGACAGGGGATCAAATGATCCAAATGCACTGTATACATGAATGAAAATGTCGTACTGAAGTACAGTATTATACAGAATTAACATATAATTAAAAAATCCTTACCAGATCAGAGTTGTTGAGTTAATGATGGCTGATCAACAACAGGACATAGAATAAATCAACACTATATTTCTACGTGAAGCGTTGAAAGCGGCATATACGGGGATAGAGAATGTGTGGGGAGTAGTGAGAAGATGCACTCTCACAGAGAGCATCATTGCCATTCCCACAGCAAGGCATGTTTTCAGGGAGAAGCTGTGTTCGGCAGCCCTTCAGTTATAATTTCCTTTATTATGCTTGATGCCTGTCAGAGTTGTGCTATGGTTTAGGGGAGGAAGAGGATCATGTAGCCTTTTTCTTAAGTTGCAGTCTCTTAAGGGTCCTATATTTTAGAGCTGTGAACTTCACAAGAGTTTCTCTAGTTATGTTTTCTGTTTCTCCTTCTCTTCCTTTCCCAGACTGCCTGACTCTTGATGTACTCCTGACCTCTACTGAGAATATTTCCACCCTTAGCTGAGAGAGGAGCCCTGGAGGAACCTGAAGTGGGGCAGCTTCTCTCCTGGTAGGCAAGCTTCTGGTTTTCAGTGAAGAACAGCTTCTGGATAAATTCTACACATTTATTAATCGATGCTCCGATCCCGAGGAATATTTTCTCTGATTCTCTGCCCTGAGAACTTGAGAGAGTCCTTGAAGCTGGAACTTATAGAAGCGTGGGGATTCCAAAGGACAACTACCCAATATCAGGAGAGTCTTACTATAAATCTAGGCCACTTCAGTCTCTAACAATTCCTCAGTTGCTATCAAACTGCTCTTTGTAATTTATGAGTTCTGGTGGTTTCTGCTCAGTTACCCAGTTCAGCTGTACTCTGCACATGTCTCAGTCTGCAGATATTGGGTTAGCACTTTTCCTTTAAGCCTCCATGTTTCTAGTTGGTTCAAGAAAAAGTCATTGATGTTCAGTCTTCCTGGGGTCTCCTGTGAAATGGAGAGTCTGTATCCAAGCTCTTTATACATTGTCCCTAAAGGTAGAAATTTCATGAAATCATTAATGCCTAGGCTTAAAACAGGTCAACTTTTACTTTTATCCACATATTATGGTCTAAGTGTTACTATAGAAACTGTGGTTCTCCCATTAATAAAAGCATCTAGTCAGCATGACCACTAGCAAAATAACAGCAGGTTCCACCTTGGAGTTTATGACCTTCAAAGCCATGGGCTTTTGACCAGGAGTATATAGTACCAGACATGAAATTCTTTCTGATGAAGCAAACCTCAAATCTATTCCGAAGGCACTAACACTTTTTTTTTTGCCATTGTATTTTGAAAGTAGCCTTTTTAGCCAGTGGATTTCCCTAAAGCTTTCATAGAGCCTTTGTTTTGGTTAGGCCACCCACCACCACCCACGGTAGCTTGTCCTCCTATCCCATCCCCACTTAATCCTGTTATCTCCAGTATTCCCCACTCTGTTGTCATGTCACGTGTCCTATGATTCTTTCAATTGTTTGAATGCTGGATTGTAAGACAGTAGACCTTTAAAACCCTCCTCTTTTGAGTTTAGACCCTGACTTTTCCCCCACTCCCATATCCCTCCCTGCTTAGGCCTTTCAACCCCCATACTTTACCTCATTACATTTATGTTACCTATAATGTACTCCTTCTTCTATTGGCGTGCCCATTCCCCAGAGGCCTCTTCCTAGCCCCCTGGCTTGTTCTTGAGTTCCATGTTATAAACCCAACCATAGACCTGGGGTATTCTCAGCCTTGGTTGGAGGAGTTTCTTGTACAGTGGGAAGCAATCAATAGGGGGACAGTCAAATGGTCAAACTATTCAAAATAACAGAAATTGTTCTCAGCCATAATGGGACATGTATATTAATCTCATTATCACCAAGGCCCAAGAATCATTGAGGAATAAGAGGCAGAGAACCAAGGGGAGTCAGAGAATCTTGGAGGAGTGCTGTCTTCTGGACATGACAAGGTTAATGCAGTTATGACTCATAGCAGTGATCACCTGCACAAGACCTAGTAGTGATCAAGCCAGAAAACATTGCAGCAGAAGTGGAGAGGGCGTCTCCTGGTCCTACCCCAACAGAAGAGCTCCTGACAGCAGGTAGCTGCTAGGGGAGGAAGCATCAGTCTTTTTTGAGGCTATGGCCACTTGTAGGTTTTCCATGCTTGAGTGGGTGATCCTCCCTGGCTCCCAACACATTCATAAATGCACTAATTTGACTTAGTGTGTTATGGAAAAAAAAAAGACATGAAAGTGGGAGGAAGTGAAGGTGGGGAAGATAACAGAGGGAGTTGGACAGTGGAAACAGGAGGAAATGCAGTCGGATTTCACTGCATATATGCTTGATGTTCTCAAAAATGAAATTAAAAACATAGAATCAAACTTAGAAAAATAGTTGATGACAATTTTATAATGTTTGAGAGAAAAACAGAATGGGAAGGTGGAAAATTACCAATAGGGAGAAGAGAAATGGAGAGGAGAGAAAAACATGCCTTTTGCAATGAGGGTTGGCAAGCTACATAGTGGAAGGGGATGGTCCTTCAGAGAAAGAGTGAGAAAGCTCAGAGCATCAGGGAAAATATACCCAGGTTCCAGCCAGTATCTGTTAAAAAAAAAAAGACACAGTTAGAAAACGAAAAGTTGATTGAAAAGTTGCACTTCAAAAGCAGACAGGCTTAAGCGTTGACAGTGTGTAAGTGGCTGCACCAATGAATTTTCAAGGGGAGAGACTCATGACTAACTGACTGACAGGCCCAAATGGATGTCCTTAGGGTGGGGACAATAATATGTAATGTTGTAGCTTTTGGAGCAGATCAGAATGCTATGTCTTCTCTAGGGTTGGAGATAGAGTCACCTTTTTGGATCAGAAGTACCAAGGAAGGACAAATGTGATGTTTTCCTTCCTAGTGTTACCAGGGAAATGGGAGGTGGAACCCAAAGCTGCCTGTGGGGAGACTGCATCTTCAGTGACTTCTAATTGTTGTCTAGACCCTTACCATTAGCAATTCAAATGGTCAGTTGCAAACCAAAGGGTGAAATGCACACCTCTCCTAATACACAGCTTTAGGTGAGAAGTGGGTATGGGAAGGGGTTTGAGATCACACAGTGAATGTCAGAGTAACCAGTATTTCCTGGCTTATTTCTTCATGGGTTTTCAATTTTTCCATTACTTCAGTAAGCCAGTTATTGGATTAAACTCTCTATTTGAAGTTGCTAGAGTGTTTCTTTTTCTTCCTCAATTGGTTTTTACTGACACAATTTTAAGTTCAAGAGCACAGAAAAGAGCTATTATGTCTCTGCCTTCCTCAAAACCATCTGAGAGTGTCCCAGTTAAGATGCCTTTATCAGAAACCAGAAGAAATCTGAACAGTAGAATTCAAGGGTCAAAATGGGATGGGGTCTGGAGGATGCATCTGGAGGATTACAGACTCAGCATGGGGGTTCTGGGGCACAGGGTTAGGGAACGTGGAAGTGAAAACATTCAGTGTGATGATTTTGATTGTCAACTTGACAGGACATTGGACCATCTAGAAGACAAACCTTGGATGTGTGTGTGAGGGAGCTCCTAGGTTGGATTGATTGAAGTGGAAATACTCACCCTAAATGGGGTGGCAGCATCCCATGTTCTGGGGTCCAGTACTGGATAAGAATGAGAAAGGGAACCGAGCACCAACATTCAACTCTTTCTGCTTCCTGTGTGTGCAAATCAGGGCCAACTGCTCTTGTTCGATGTCTTTCCTGTTATAATACACTGTACCTTTGACCTGTCAGCCAAAACTAATTTCTTCCTTCCTGAATTTGCTTTGTGAGGTATGCTGTCACAACAGCCAGAAAAGTGACTGATGCAGCTGGAACAGCATGTGGGGTGCTGTGAGCATCTCACCTATTTCTTAGAAGTGTATTCTCTTTTTATAAACTAATATTCTCTGTTTCAGTGCAAGCCTATTTAAGATTCTGTCCTGCAGCCCCAAATGATCTTCCACGGGAAAAGAATACTTGAGACAAAATCATTAGGTCAGTTTGAATTTTCTACTCTCAAAATATAAATGGCTTGAGCGGGGTTCTCTTTCCTGATAGTCCTCTGTGGGTAGGGAAGTCAGCTGAGGTTAGACATCCCTTCCTGGGTGCCAGAGTATGGAGGGAAAGGGACTCCTGGAGAGCTGAGCTCACTGCATTGAGCACAGGCAGTTCTGCTTCACCAGGGGAAGTATGACAACCAGACACTATTTCTTGTCCCTGCTGAGGAGATACTACTGAAGTCAGGTGGATAGGGTCCATAGATGCTGCTGACCATGTGCACTGATCAACCTCCACCACAGAACATGCATCTTAGTCCTTTAATAGCACTGAGTTGAGAAACTGAGCTGTGCTGACATGCCAGGAAGGACCAGTGGGTACCAGCCAGACACTATGAAGAGTGACAAGGGGGCTGGACTCCCAAACGAAAATAACTGATGCATTTAGTGAGTATGGGCATGTGCTTTATAGACCATATTTATTGAGTGATTGATTTGTGGTTTGTGTGTGCGTGTGCATGTGCAAGTGCATGTGTATGTGTATATGTTTGATATATCCATGTGTGGAGGCCACAGCAGGGCATCCAAGTCCTGCTCCATTGCTCTTTAGCATATTCTCTTCAGACAAAATCTCTCACTGTGCCTGGATCCCAGTTGATAACCAGTGAACCCCAGTAATCCTTCTGTTTCTACCTCTCAGAGTGCTGGGATTACAGATGGATGCTCTTGGCCATGCATAACTGATTTTTCATATGGGTGATGGGGATTTGAACTCATTCTTGTGTGGGCACAGCAAGCATTCTTATCGGCTGAGACATCTTTCAGCCCTCTCTAAATATATTAAGTGTTTCATCAATGTCTTTGTTTTTGTTCCCCACAATTCTGAAAAGCGAGTGACATCACCTCTGTTTCATGGAAACCAAACAAGAACAGGGCTCCTTCCCTCCAGTTGTCTTAACTGCAATCCATGAAAGTGACAGTGAAATTCCCTGTATCCTGTGGATCTGCGCTTGTCATCAGTTAAAGTACTTAGGATGCTATAAACAGCTTCTTAAGTGCTGAGGTTGTAAGTCTAACAAGTGACAGTAAATAATAACATCACTGTCATCAGCTGCTGGAAAGTGCTGAGAGATTGACAGGCAGATCACACTGTCTGTCACAGAGATTTGAATGCAACAGAAAGAGTGATTATTTAGGATGCGGGCAGCATGGAAAAGAGATTGAGAAACCTAGATGCAAGACTGTGATGTAACAAGTTTCCAGGATGGGGCTGGAGAGACGGCTACTGAGTTAGGAACATTTTCTGCTTTCTGCAGGACCTCAGTTCAGTTCCCAGCACCCATGGCTGGTGGCTCATAACTGCCTGTAATTACAGCTCGAGGGGAGCCAACATCCTCTTCTGGCCCACACCCTTGCATGCATACTCGTATGTATACAAACACACATAAATCAATAAAAAAAGATTCCCAGGATTGATATTCTCACAGATTTCCTTGCCTGTCTCTAGGCCTGAAGGCTGTCACTCTGTCCTTTAGTGAGACCATGCTCATGCCTTAAGACATGGTAATGGGGCTTGGAGAGGGCTCAGGTAATAAAGTGACCATAGTGTGTGTACAAGAACCCAAGTTCCATCCCCAGAATTCACATTAAGGTAAAAATCAGACATGTTGACCCCAGAGACAAGTGGATACCCGAGGCCTGCTAGCCACCTAGCCTAACCCAGTTGGCCAGCTCCTGGCAACTGAGAGATACTTTCTCTAAGTGCAATGGGCATATGTTTGAGGAATGACAGCAAGGTTGTCCTCTTGCCTCTACACACACGTGCACATGAGTATACACACCCATGCATGCATAGTCACATACCCAAGTGCACACACTTGAACATGTATACACATTTACATAAATGCACACACATGAGAAAGAGAGAGAGCACACTAGTCCCTGTACAAATCGGATTTGGCTTGGGGAATGTTTCTGTGTGGCCCTGAGCTAAGAACACTGTTTGCAGTTTTCCGAAGCTTAACAACAACAAAGGGACAAGAAAGAACCATCAGTGGCCTCTGAAGTCTCAGCCATGCTGCTTTGGCTCTTCTCAGAAAATCTGTGCTGTCTGTTTTACCCAGTGGTGCTGAGTCTGTGGTGGCTGTTGGACCAAGATCCTGTGCATCTGATTTTTTCATGAGCAAACTTAACTTCTGGAAAAGGGACCCTCTGATGCTATTTTCCAGATTCTTTTCTTTCCAGTTTATTTCTTTACCATCATAAAAACTCCTCCTTGGTTCTCTTTCTGCCGATTAGGAGAATTTTCAATTAAGGCAGCACTAATTTTTGCACCACTGGAATTTAAGCTTTTTCCAAATTTGATGCTTTGTTTGTTTTTTCATAGTAACAAAATTCAACACTTGGGTAGGTTTTTATACCAACTTTCTGACATGCTTGGGGAGAAGCCTGGCAGTGTACTTCCCCATGTTTCTCTTTCTGTATGATCATCATAGCCAGGAGTTTAAACTCTGGAGCAAAATTCTGGCAAGATCCACACCAAAGAGAAAAGAAATCAACCACCCAGTGAGCTTCCTTTTGTAAAAATTTGTTGCTGTTGTTGAAAGTCTGGGGTGTTAAATCTATGAACACTTGGGTAAAACCCAAGACTCCAGATTCTCATGAAATAAACACCCCTATTTCAGCCACTGTAACTGTGATGTGGATAATCTTTTAAGGATAAAAGCATATCTCAGAGTATCTTTGAATATTTTCTTATGTATAAGAGAATGATACTGTTGGTAGTCCACACTGCCTACATGGATCAGTCCACTTAACATCCTAGCCATTCTTTTCGATTCTGTCATTAAGACCTGGCAGGGATGGCACCGTGGAGACTATACATCATCCCTGCAGGCTTCATCATGCTTTATTTATTTAACTAGTTTATTGAAAGTGGTGGGTGTAAGCGAGACCACTGACAGGCTTTTAAGATCCCCTAGAAATTTAAGGTCTGTTCAGTGGACGGATGTCTTTTATACTCAAGAATAATGGGCTGGTTGATAGCAGTGCTGCTGGAGAAGCCTTCATGTTGTATGTACTCTGTAGAGTAATTTATGAACTGTATAATCTAGTGCACCATAGTGCACCAGCTTTAAACTGATCATCGTGAAACATTTATGCTCTCTCTCATTTCAGAATTAGAGCTTGATATGACAGACAGATGGACACCAAGGGGCAAAGAAGACAAGAAAGCAGGGTTCTCTGTTGCTATCAGGGAACTTTAGAGGCCCAAGAGTGGTGATGTGGGTTACCAAAGTCACATAGCTAACATCAGTCCCAGGACGATGCCCGCATAAAATTTGGTAGTAGATATCACAGTCCTCAGAAACCATTAAGCAAGAACCCTGAGGATGATCAACGATGACTCACTTGAAATGCATGTGCCATGCTCATGGAAGGTTCTGGTGTCCCTGGTAATGTATGATGAGCTTATGGGGCTCTATGTACACTATTAGGCTCAATATCTTGGGGGACCCTCTGGCCAAACAAAGCTGTGACAATAACAGAAGTAATCCAGGATCAGATTTCAGCAGTGCAGGGGAATTCTTCGTGATGTGTGGGAAAATTACTAGATACATGACTTAAGAATTGGTGTTTATGCCAGAGAGAAATGGATAGAGAGGGGAAAGAGATAAAGAAAGAGACAGAAGGAATAAAGGGAAAGGGAGAGAAAAATAGAAGAATAGACAGAAAGAGAAAAATAATGTGAAGAGAGGGAGAATGAATGAGAAACTATAGCTGAGAGAAAAGGAAAGAGAAGAGAGAAAAAGAGAAAGAAGAAAAAGAAACAAGAAGAGAGATGACGCATGCAGAGATGTGAGGGAGGAAAACAAGGAAAGAGAATAAAGGGGAGAGAAATGGATGAGAGAAAAACAGGAAGAGAGAAGCAGCAGAAAGAAAAAGATGAAGAGAGAGAAAGTGGAAGAGAGAAACAGAAAAAGATGAGAGATAATAGGGAAGATAAAGGGGAGAAAGTAAGAGAGGGAAAGAAATAAGAGAAAGAATGAAGGAAAGAGGGAAGAGAGGAAGAGAGAGAGAGAGAGAAAGAGAGAGAGAGAAAGAGAGAGAGAGAGAAAGAGAGAGAG
>LOEQ01001942.1:66166-79812 GCA_001685075.1 Bramus lutescens
TATCTATCTATCTATCTATCTATCTATCTATCTATCTATCTATCTAATCTCTTTTTTTTCTATTCTCATTCTTTTCTTCTCAGTGTCTCCAATTCCTAAGAATCTTCTCTGAATCTTTGATTCTTTCTATTCTGTCCCTGACTTGCTTGTCTCTCTTGATTGAATAGGGAACCATTCCCAAGCTTCAGCTCCCTGACCCTCTTCACAGATACATGTAGTGAGGCTATAGCTAAAGCTTATACCCACGACTCAACAGTAGGGAAAAAAAGCACAAAATAAAATGAAATCCTTGGGTAAAAAATCTAATAATATCTGAGACATTTCTATGATGAAAAGTACAAAAGATGGGGATTATCAATGAAGATATAAATAAGGAGAAATATACTGTGTATGTATAGTGAAAATACAATATATTTCAGATGTAACGTCTCAAAAACGGATTCAATGCTATTTTAGTTAAAACTCATTATAATTGTTCCTGATATTAGTAAGATATTTTAAAAATTCATATGAGGAAGAGAAAGAGCCATTGATAATTAAAGTGATATTGAGAAGAAATAAAGTCAGAGGATACCTATCCTTGAGTCTAAGACGGGGCGTGTTCTACTGTAACATAACTGCAGGACTCAAGCCAGGAAAGTAGGGTAGAAAGACTGGGCAGACACAAAAATGAACTGAATAGAAAGTGCAGAAATAGACACTTAGAAATAGGGTCACATTGATTTTTGACAAAGGTTTAAAGGAAATTCAAGGGAGAAAGGTTTTTTTTTTCTTTTTTCCATTCCCAGGAAATTATAATGGAACAACTAGGGAAGCAGATATAGAGAAAAAGCCCTAAGGCTATAATTCAGACCTGTGCAAAATTAATTCAAAATGGATTATAAGTATAAATGAAAGTATAAAACTGTAAAACCTTTTGAATAAAACATAAGAGAAAAATCTTTGTGAACTTAGGTTAGGGAAGGAGTTCTGAGATAAAACCATCAAAATTATAACTCATAAAATAAAAACTGATAATTTTGACATCATTAAAGTAACACATTCTTTCTTGGCAAAGGCACTTGTTAAGGGTAAGAGATGTAAGTTACTTAGAAAGTAAAGGTAATATATGTTCTTCTTATTTACTTAGTGAAATAATTTACAGGAGGAATATGCATGCATATCTGTGTGTGTTTGTGTGTGTGTGTGGTGTGTGTGCACATATGTGTGTAGGTATGCTAGAATGAGCACATACATGTGGAAACCAGAGGTCAACCTTGAGTATTTTCTCTCTTTCTCTCTACTTTTCTTGTTGAAATAGAGTCCTTTCACTGACTCCAGGATTTCCCAATTCAGCTAGACTAGCTGCTAGAGAGTTTCTATGATCTACTTGTCCCTACCTCCCAGCACTGGTGTTACAGCTGTGTACTACTGTGCCTGGCTTCTGCATGGGCACTGAGGATCTGAATTCATGTTCTCAAGCTTGCACAGGAAGCACTCCATCAGTAAAGGAGCCAACTGCCCAACCTCACTTTACAGTTTGAGACAGTGTCTCTCAGTGAACCCCAAGCTCACACATTTGTCTAGAATACCTGGATAGTGACCCCCCGAGGTCCTTTGGGTTTTGCCGTCTTAACACTCATATTACAGGTTTGTGCTGTAACCTGCCCTTTATGTAGGTATTAATAGGTATTAAGGATTGAAATCAAGTCCTCATGTTTGTATGACAAGCATATTAACCATTGAGCCACCTCCTCCGCTCTGATAAGATGTTTTGAAATGTTAGCAGTTAAAAATCAAATCAAATCAAACACAAATCTACATGATGTTGGATATGATACAATTTAAAGTACAAAATAACAATTAAAACTCAGAAAGTGATTCAAAGAATATACCCAAGAATAAGAGACAGGTCAAATGAGTTAGGCATGCTCCATTTAAACCAGTGTCATACTCACTGATAATAACATTCTGGAAATATACTCATTACTATGGCTAGATGATTAAAATATATGGTTAAATGAAAAATGCAATTATAAAAACAAACACACTAAATCATATTTTCTTGCTTTAAGAAGAAGGTTAGCATTAGCATACAGGGGTATGTCAGAAAGACAAATTAGCTAGCTCTCCAGGACTTCTGAGTCCTGGGATTTGAAGTATGTAGATGTTTTCTTAATTGTTCCATATTCAATTCTTTGTACTTGAGTTATCTTATCACAAAGAATCTTAAAGTAGTGTATACATTTTAGGAAGTTTCTACGACATAGGCTTCCATATGGTTTTTTCAAGAGGATTTTAGTAATAGTTATCTCTCCTGATACTCCCTTCTTTACTCCGAACTAGATACCACATGCTATCCAGAAGAAACTTTCCAGTACTAGGAATTGGTTACCTCTTTTTGAATTGTTGGCTTGTTGGTTTCCATAGATGCCTGCGCATTACAGGCTATCACTAATACTCCTGGTTTCCTTTCAGAAAATTACTGGAAGACCATGTTTCTAAAGACACCATTTAATCGAATCAAAGAATATGAAAAAATCAATCCCGTGCTCACCTGGAATCTTCATCCACACTGACCAACTTTTATAAAGTTAGAAGATGCTTTACACACTACTGGAGGAGAAGACCTATCATCAAGACCAGTCATCTCTGAGCTTTTGGAGCTACAATAATGATTGACCTGACAAGATACACCCACTGGTACAATAGTGGAGCAATTGTTATGGGATTAACCAACTGACCTTGATCAACAGATTGTTCTTCAGTGACGTGTTCCTAAGAAAGGATCAGCAGAAAATAAAGAAGATAGGAAACCCAGGGTCAGGAGGTCTTGTCCAAGCTATGCCTTATGCCAAGGAAGCTTATTAAGAAATATAGCATCTTTTAAACTATTTGTATGGGGAGAATGGGACAGAGTCAGTGGGAAGACAATTGTAATAACAAGTAATGATGGCAGAGAAAACACAGGTACCTTAGACACAGCTATAACCACAGCCCAGGGCAAGAAGTGAGATCCCAGAAACTATAATCACAACTTTTCTGAGACGCTGACCCCAGCGCCAGAATGGAGATCTCTTTCTTATTTTTAAAAAAAGTGTGTTCGTTAGTCTGCTGTTGCTTTGATAGAATTCTCTGACAAAAAAAAAACTTAGAGAAGAAATATTTCATTAATAAAAATTGACAGAGCCAGAGGGCATAGTCCGTGGTGATAGGGAGTTGCAGCAGGTATGTGAAGTTGGCTTGATGGTCAGGAAATAGACTGATCACTTTTCATTCCATTGACACTCAAGAAGTAGAGAGTAAGAACAGAAGTGTGACCAGGTTAAAAATTCTCAAAACTTGGACTGGAGATACGTCTCGTCTTTCAGAGTACATACTACTCTAAGAGAATATTTGAATTCATCAGTTAGCTACCATACCAGGCAGCCCAGAACAGATTGTAATTCCATCTCCAGGGGATCTGATGCCTCTGACCTACAAGGGCCATGGCCACTGACATGTTCAAACCTACATGCAGACTCCCCCCATACAGACAAAGTTGAGAATAATACAATAAAGTCTTTAAAAATGAATATAAGTAGTCAGCTCTGAAAACATGAACGTACAAGCAACACTAACTGGGGCCAGCAGGCTATTTCTGCACACATATATGTTAGCAGTGCCAAACAGATTAAAATATTTGCAAAAACACCATTATTAGTAAAACACCAATAAAAACACCAGAACCAAAGTTCCCTCAAAGCCAGCCTTGTATCACCTAGACTCTCTAGTCTTGATGCTCAGTGTTGTGAAGAATCAAGTTTATGTCTGCGAGCTTGTCATAGAGCCAAAGTCTCGACCTCACTGGACCTACTGGGCAGAAATGCAAGTGGGGAACACTGTAGTAGGTTCATTTGGTCATTAAACAATTTCATACCAATTAACAGTAACATTTTGTGTTTTCCTAGTCAGCTGAGATGCATTAGGACTGCCGGTCATTTGTGAAAATGGAGGCATTTAATTAGGACATGGGACTGGTATGATAGCTATCCCACCTCCAGTTAGAATGACCAGGACTACTTGTTTCAATTTCAAATTTAAGTGAAAGGTACTGAATGTGACATTATTTAATATGACTACCAAATATCCATACATACCCCAAATATCTGGAAAATGAAACAATTATTATTAATTTGTGAAGTGTTTCAGAAAATAATGATAATTTATGCCTGTAACCCCAGCATTTGGATCCTTCTGAGGCAGTAGCATCACTGTAGGTTCAATGCCAGCTTGTGTTACAGCATGAGTTTCAGGGGAGTCTGGACTACATAATAAGACATTGTCTCAAATATAAAAATAAATAGATGCCTATCCAAGGAGATTCATTCTGGAAGATAGAAAAGAATGAAGTACCAGGGACCTGTCTCCTTACATAGACAATTACTCAGTTTGAGCTGTGTCACTCACATAACAAGCAGACATAGAGGCACACTGTTTATTGATTTGCTACCCCTGTCTTTCTTGGCTACATTTCTTATACAGCCCAGACCTCCTAGCTCAGGGATAACACTGTTCATGGTGGCATGGGCTCTTTTATATCAATTATCAATCAAAAAGTGCTGCACATACATGCACGTAGGCCAATTTGATTGAGAGAGTTCTTTAGTTGAGATTCTTTGTTTTCCTAAGTGACTTAGATTTCAGTAAAGATGACAACTGGTGCTAACTATGATGTCTTTGTTAGGGTTTCTATTGTTGTGAAGATACACAGTGACCACACAACTCTTACAAAGAAAGTAATTTCTTTGGATGGCTTAGAGTTTCAGAGATTTAGTCTATTGTCATTATGGTGGGACATGGTGGTGTGCAGGCAGACATGGTGCTGGAGCTGAGAATTTTATATCTTGATAATGCAGGCAACAGGAAGTGAACTGTATCATTGGGAATGTCTTGAACATGAAACCTCAAAAGGCCACCTCCATAGTGACACACTTCCTCCAACAAGACCATGCCTATTCCAATAAGGTCACACCTCCTAGTAGTAAAACTCCCTTCAGGGGTCACCTTATTTCAAAGCATCCTATTCCATACCCTGTCCCTCAAAGGCTCGTAGCCATATTGTAAAGCAAAAATTTATTCTGTCCAGCTTCAAAAGTCCCCATAGTTCATAGCAATCTCAAACTTATTTAAAAGTCCAAAGTTCAAAATCTCTTCTGAGATTTGCACAATCTCTTAACTGTAATATCAAAATAAAAAAGCAGATCACATACTGTCAACACATAATGGCACAAGATATACATTACTGTTCCAAAACCCAGGGAAGGGAGCATAGTGAGGAAATACTGGACCAAAGCAAGACTGAAAACCAGTTGGGCAAATTATAAACTGCATTTCCTTGTCTGATGTCAAAGTACTCTTCAGATATCCAATTCCTTTCAGCTTTTCAGAGACTGAAACACACTTCTTTCTCTTGGGTTTGTTCCAATCCCTGTTAACAGATTTCTTCAGTAGGTATCCCATGACTCTGGCATCTTCAATATTTTGGAGTCTCCAAGGCAATCCAGGCTTCAGATTCAGAGCTTCATGCAATAACTTCTCTAGGCCTTCGTCCAGCGACACTGCTGACACATACCTGGCCTCAGCAACTTTCCTTAGTCATGTACAAAAATTCCATAGCTCGTTTTTTTGTCTTTAACTATTAAACCAGAACCATGTGGCTGAACCCACTAAGTTCTACTGCTTTCTGGGGTTGGAACATGGTCCCTCTGTTCAACTGTAGCTTCACCAGCTTTCTGTTTTCAATAGTTGATTTCACTGCCTTAATCTTGCCTATCCTGAAACTTGCTCTATAGATGAGTCTGACCTCAAATTCAGAGATCTAGCAGCCTCTCCCTCCCCTGGGATTAAAGGAATGCACCACTACCTGGCTCTAAGCTTTTATTTAATCCCTTTTCATAAATTGGAAATTCAGCTGGGTGGTATGTAGCCTTGAGGTGACCACTCCTTTATTTCATGTCTTTATCTGTTTATCTCCTTGAACACAGGGTTTAGCCATTCCACTTTCTGGTCCTCCTTTTCTCCTCAAACATTCTCCTTGCTCAGCTTGCCTTTTTCCCCAATATATATCTTCCTTAGAGTTAACACTAGTAACCACACATCAGAGTCTATACTTGGTTATTTTGAGATT
Organism: Bramus lutescens; assembly: GCA_001685075.1. NCBI lineage: Eukaryota > Metazoa > Chordata > Mammalia > Rodentia > Cricetidae > Bramus > Bramus lutescens. Next base: position 72,315 of record LOEQ01001942.1, read on the forward strand.
TCCTTTGCCAAAGAAATTAGTACAAAACTCTTCACTTTATTCTCAGGGAAACTTTTTGGATAAGGGCAAGAAACAGTCACATTATTAACCAAAATAACCCAAGAGCAATTTCTAGGCAGCATACCCAAATTTGTCTCCTCTGAAACCTCTCAAGGCAGGCCCCCAAAGTTCAAATCACTCTTAGTACCACTGTCTTCCAGGCTTATATTAGTATGAACCATTATACTGTGCTTAAAGCATTCCACTGCTTTAGTAACTCAAGTACCAAATTCCAAATTTCTCTAAACAAAAATGTGGTCAGGCTCCTCACAGTAATACCCCAGTCCCTGGTTGCTACTTCTGTCTTAGAGTTTCTATTGCTATGAAGAGACACCATGACCATGGCAACTCTTATTAAGGAAAAAATTTCATTGGATGGCTTACAGTTTCAGAGGTTTAGTCCATTATCATCATGGTGAACCACAGTAGCATGCAGGTAGACCGGGTGCTGGAGCTGAAAGTTTTACATCTTGACATGCTGGCAACAGGAAGTGAATTGTGTCACTGAGGGTGGCTTGTGCATATATGAGACCTCAAAGCCTGCTTCCACAGTGACACACTTCCTCCAACAGTACCACACCTACTCAGACAAGTACCACATCTCCTAATAGTGCCACTCCTTCTGGGGGCCATTTTGTTTCAAACCATCATATATGATAATAGTAAATTTCATGTTATACATATTTCAACACAAAACCTTTAAAAATCAAACAAATTGACGACTTTTAGTTAAAATCATTAGAGTCGAATAACCAGTAGACTAAGATATGTTCTTATATGTTTGCTTTTATGATACTTTGTCAAAAATTCTTTCAACTTAAAGAAAAGTCATACAACTGGAAACAATCATAAGTAAATTAAACCAGTCTGAGATATGCTGTCTGCTTTTGCTCATGTTGCTCATAGATCTTATGTAGATATATAAAATAATATATGTATATAAGATATGAAAGTGACCATGAAACTGTCTAGGGAAGAAAGGGGACGGATAAGGGTAGGAGGAATGAAAAAGGAAAGGCATCTTCATTAGCTTTAGCTGTCAACATGACATAGCCTAAAGCAGTAATCTGTAGGAGCTTCAGTTGAAGAATTGCCCAGACCACACCCGTCTGTGGCCATGTCTGTGAAGGACTATCTTGATTCTTAGCCCAGAAGTACCCATAGGCATCTCCACCCCCAGGAAACTGAGCCTGATCTGTATAAGAAAGCTAGCTGAGTGAGCCAAAAAGTAAATTAGTAAGCAGTGTTCCGCCATGGTCTCTGCTTCAGTTCCTGCTCTGAATTCCCTCGATGATGGACTAGGACCTGGAAGTGTAAGCCAAATAAACCTTTTCCTCCCCTAATTTGTCTCTGGTCATGATGTTTATCACAGTAGTAGAAGGAAACTAGGAGATAAGGGTAAGGAGTGTGTGTGTAGAGCATTGGAATATGCTCAATGATCAATGTACACGTACATGACAATTTCTGGAAGTGACACATGAGTGTATACAGTCAAGATTTTAAAGCCACATGGGCAATAATGAAGATTAAAGGTAGGCAGGGCTAATTTCTGTTTATCAGGACATAATAAATATGATCTCAGGCTTGGCAAATCACAGTGTATTGTTTCTATCTTCCTAACACCTGGCTGCCAGGAAAATGTGTGTTATAATATCCATTTCAAGTTTTTAATATCCAGTTCAGACTGTTTCCAGGAAACTCCATGTGCTTTTCTAAGCTCCAACCCACTGTTCTTTAAAAATACATATAATCTCTCATGAGCACGCACATGCTCTCTCTCTCTCCCTTCCTTCTTTCTTTCCCCTTCTTTCTTTCTCTTTCTTTCTTTTTTTCTTTTTCACTTTCAGTGTGTATGTTTGTGTTTCCATGTGTATGCAGGTGCCCAGGAAGACCAGAAGAAGTCATTGGATCCCGTGGAGCTCAAGTTACAGGAATTTCTGAGCGAACATAATTATGATGCTACATTAATATATTACATTATGATGTAACATCCACTCTGTGATGGGTACTGGCACCTACTCTGGTCCTCTGCAACAGAATATGTTAACTTACCCACTATCTCTTTAGCCCTGAAGTGCTATTGCTCTTTCAGTTACTTAAGCTTAGGATATACAGTGCTCTGGTACATTTGCACCAGATTGTCCTGGCAGGCACAGAGTCAAGCTTAGCAGATTCTAGGGCAATGGCAAACCCTTCAAACAGCTTTGGAGGTTGTTGTTTGTTATTGTGTTTTTGTTTTCACAGGACTCTCAATCTATGTACACTGCATGTGTTTGTGTCTGTTATGCATTTGTGGGTATTTGTGCATGTGTGTGCCCATGGGTGTAGAGATAAAAGATCAACTAGTCTTCAGGAGCCATTCTTAAAACACTTTGTTTTTAAGAGACAGGATTTTTCATTGTCCTGAGCTTCACTAGTTCTATCTGAGCAGTGAGTACCAGGGATATGTCTGTCCCTGCTTCCCCTGTGCTGGATTTATAAGCAAGTGCCACCATGCCTGGTACTTTTCCATGGGTTCTGATGATTGAACTCAGGTTTTGATGTTTGTATAGCAAGCATTTTATCAACTGAGCCATCTCTCCAGTTCCTAGTCTACAAGGCTCAATAACATGATCAAAGTTACCCTAGGGTGATACCAACTACAAAACAAAACCCCAGGATGCTGCTGCAAAGTTGGGGCCGGTCATGGTTCTGGGAAATTATGACCAGTTCCCTAAGGAAGAGTGCAACAAATACCATAGACTGTAAAGCAAGGTTCTTTGCTACATGTGATCAAAGAGAACAAATTTAATACTCTATCCAGATGGTGTTGGAACCAATTCAAATCACGTTGAGGACAAAAGACTCCACAAAAAATAACTGCTAAGTATTTTCTAGGTTGTTCAGTTTGATACTGAAAGAGAACCTAAAAATTCAGGGTAAGGGTTGTTACTGGAACGCCATTTGATTGACTTCATTTTACCATCTCACAAGTCATTAGGCCTAGAGCAATCCCACATGTCCAGGATGCCTCATTTTCAGATAGCAAAGCAGCTGTTGTACCCTCACCATCCTAACACGATCAGAAATCGACATCTTTCTCTTCTGTTCTTTGTAGACTGAGTGGAAATGCCTTAACACCCCAAACCTTATTCTTCCTGCTCACATTGCATTGGATACCAGCCACAACTATGACTTTTCCAGCCAGCCTTTGAGGGAATGTGGTTCCATGCTGATAGGAACTTTAGTAGTTTTTAATACCTTGCACTTTTCTGTTTCCCTTTCAAATTCCAAGCACCCTTCACTTAGTTCTGGGCCTTTGTGTACTTTGAGTTTATTGTAACTGGCAACTAAAGCTATTTACACCTTGCTCCATCTGCTGGAGTTGGGTCCTGCAGGTAGTGTGGTGTTTGATTTCAGATTATCGTTTGTTGTGTTGTCAAGAAGGGCTTGGGGGAGGAAGCAAAAGAGGCCTGCATGCAAAATGCTCTTTGGTTAAAATTCACAAAGAACTTGTTTGGAACTCTGACTGCACCTCTGATCAGTTTGCTGTATGTTTCTCTATAATCACAGAAACTCTTTCGGTACATTCTGAAAGTCACCTGAACTGTCCACAAAGGGATGGCAACCTTAACGCTGGTCTTCAGAGCTCATCTGAATCATTTCTCATCTCTAAAGTAACCAAAATGAGTAAACTTGTTATACTGTGCTGGCTGGAAGTATGTTTTTAGACAGATTCTATAGCCCTTTGCCTAATTTGTGATATGTAGAGCACAAATGATTTATATAAGCTAGGCCAGAAATTCTGCTTCCTTGGGTCTAGGTCAAATATATAGTCTATGTATAGAACCCCATTTTCAGCACCATATTTGCACATATTTAAAACTTTAAGACATTAAAAGCAAGATAAACATTCACCAATTAATAATGAAATGGTACAAAGTAGATAATTTTTTAGGGCGAAAGATACTCTCATGGTGACATAGTGTTCTGTTCCTGTTTTAAATATATGTGCATAAATCATATTCATGTATGTGTAGATACACAAGAGTGTTAGAGTGTGCATACACATATGTGTGAGTTGGTGTGGAGGCCAGTGACAACCTTGAGTGGGTGTCCTTTCTGAGGAAAGTCATCCACCTTATTTTGAGACAGGCTTTCTCTCTGACATCTCCAGGTTATTTCAAATTGACAGTTGAAGCTAACAATGACTCTGATGGATGATCAAACTTGGCAAAATAACTGGAAGGTTTTGGTTTATGATCAAAGGAGTTACTTTGAACAGCAGTTGATAAACATCTGTGAACTGTGGATCTGTATTCCAGCATATTCTCAGAGGAACAGAGAAAGTCACTATATAGAAAGAGAAATAGAGCAACCCCAAGAGATGATTCACTTGGTTACACACTTATCATTCAAGCAAATGGACCTGAGTTTGAGATGTGTAGCCCACATAACAAGCAGACATGGTGGCTGTGCAAGCATGTGGGCCTCATTTTAATTCCCAGAACCCATACTTCCATAACAAGATGCAGGAGCATGTGTCTGTGATCCTAGCACTGCCAAGGCTGATACAGGAGGATCCCTTAAGTTTATACCACATAGAGAGTTGATGAATTTATCAATGCTTACTCCTGCTTGTCTCCACCCACACAGAGAGGAAAAAGTGAGTCATGCACACAGTCCTTTGTTTTGTTTTATTATTTATAAGCAAAAGAGTGTATTGATTTAATAGTTCATACTCAGGTGTTTCAAAGGCGAATTGTTTTGGGATAATATGAAAAAGATGATGTTTGTCCATATGCATCAAATTCTGATGTAATTTTAGATTCACATTATCCTGATGGATTTTAGGAGAAACTGTAATTTATTTACAGGTCATTTAGAGAGACAAATTACTCTGGGGGAGGATCTCACCTGTTTTTATGCAAATAACTATGATTATTTTTAATTCAAATTAGAGAGGTAATTATGCATCTTTTCTTCAGTGCTCAAAATTTTAAAATTGGATATATAACTCGGGTTATTTGGTCACACTCATGAAGTGTTAGCGAAATTAATGCAAACAGCCAAAGGTGACCCTGCATCTACATGCCTCTCTCTATGTGTGTGGACTGCTGTAGTGGTCCTGGGATTTGAATCAGAAACGTAAGATTAAAGCTCATGCATTGAATACTTGATCCCCCAGCTAGTGGGAATGTTTGGGACCTTTGGGAGATGAAGTTTTGGTGCAGAAAGTGGATCACTGGAGGTGGGCCTTGCAGTTTTAGAGTCTTGCACTACTTCCTGTTCACTCTCGACAAGACTTCAGATGCAGTTGAACAGCTGCCACACAATCCTGCAGCCACGCTTTCCTACCATGATGGAGTGTATCTCCTAGAACTGTGAAATGCCCTAGACGCCCGTCTTTTAAGTTGCTTCTTGTGAGGTATTTTATCACAGCAAGGAGAAAAGTAACCAACACAAGTAGTTTGGCAGGTGCTATTTTCCTGCATTTGGGGTTCATTTCGGCTTTCAGTTCCTAATGGTGAAAATGCTGCTTCTTACAATTTTATAGGGTTCTATGGACCAGGATTTCTTCATCACCTTGCGCTTCTTTGCTCCTTCAAGATTTTCATTCAATCTTCTTTTCCTTTGGCAGAAACTACTGAGAATGAGGAGCTCAATTTTGTCTATAGCATCTGCTAGCATTAGATCAAAACTCCCATAGAGGTCTGCAAGGTTGCACATGCCAGGTAAAATCACCAAGATGATAGCACATGCTTTATCCAGAGTGAAACTGCTCTACCTGGGCGCCTAGTAGGTCAGTAAGCAGCTGGTCAACTGCATCAAGGAGGCCACATAATCCTACAGTGAGTTCTTCGATGTCTCTCTGTCAATTGCCCACCCAAGGAGGCCACTCACTTGTGCAATGAGTTCTTCAAGACCTACATCTGCCCATCACCTGCCCACCTATACCACTGAGTGGAGATGCATCACAGGCTTCTGGGACACAGCCATTAAGCCTCTGGACCAGGAGGTGCTGGCATATCTGGGCGCTGAGCTACTACGTGAGACCACCATACTTATCATGGGCAAAGGGTGCTTGGTCCTGGGTCCTGGAGTACTGCTGCCACCAGATATAGTAGGAAGAGGAGCATCAATTAGCCCCGATGTTCTGGGGGATGAGGTAGGAAACCTGGTACTGGCACTGCAGGGTCAGACACAATCAGCGCCCAAGCTGTGTACCCTGGGAGAATTGCGAGCTGAGCTGCAGGACAGATGCATACTCTGGTCTACAATGTGTACTTCACTCACAAATGCCAGGCAGCATCTTCATTCAAGAAATATCCAGCTTCTGGGGCCTGGATTTGTCTATGACCCATGTGTGCCTCAACTGGGCCCTTTCCCAAAACCATCCTGTGGGAAAAAAGATACAACCGTGACATGTAGTCAGTTCCTACTGATTGGAGCCTGACCACTCCTGCTGAGAGCACCCCTGCAGGAGAAAGGTTCAGATAGAGCCCCCACCCCAACCTCTGCCTCATGGCTTTATCCATATTGCTCAAACCCCACCTGGAACTATTATGAACCTTTAAGATCTTGGCCAGCCTGTCTCCATGCTGGTATGGTAAAGGCAAAAATGGAACCAGGGCTTAAACCTGATTAGGACCTAGTTAGACATGGTCCCTTGTCCATCAGAGGAGTGCCTTATTTCTTGTTGGTAGGTTCAAGTCCCTTGAGAGGCTCATCTCAGGTCATCATAGCTTTATGTCTGCTCCTGTGGTGAGGGAAAAATGCAGTTGATAGCCATTCTTTCTCTTCATTCCATTCTTTTCTCTGAGTTCTTATGGGATCATGCTACAGAGATCCCCTGATCCATCGCCCTGTAGAAATATCCTCCAGTCCCTTCCGTGGTGGAGGCTGATCTAAGCTAGCTCTATGTTAGTGAAGGCGTATTCGATCGTTAAGCTAAAATAACCAGACCAGCTCAAAACAACAGACATAATTTAATAATTGAAAAAAACTGGGAAACTCACGCAACCGGAGTGGAAGGTCCAAAGTCCAAATGGGTCAGGCAAACACTGTGCAGAGAGCCCAAGCACCTATCTCCCTTGTTTATCTACCTGGCTCCAGGTGGCCACACCCTAGCCAGATGTGATTGGCTGAGCTTCCTCAGCATCTCCCCCCTTTTTGTCTAAACAAGATCGAACCAAACCCAATACAACTATATACAAAAGGAACAGATACCAAATATGAAATTATAAGCAATAAACAATATTAAGCAAGAAACACGTAACAAAAGTTTTTCTAAGCATTCTATTTCAAGGAGTCTAAATAATGTATTGAAATTAAGTTTAGCTAAATCATGAGGAGGGTAGCTACGGTTATCTAATCTTTAACTCCATCAAAGACCTGAGAAGGGAAGTAATATTACTTGAGTAACCAGGAAGTACAATTGAGAAACTTCCAAAATGTGCAACAAATGACAGAGACAACT
>LOEQ01001942.1:79930-97258 GCA_001685075.1 Bramus lutescens
GCCAAGAAGAAGACAAGCTCCAAGTGGAGTGTCTTTGGTGCTCAACAATCTCTTGGGAATAGATTGGTGTTGCCAGGAGGGATTGTGTCTTACTACCACAGAACTCTAAGTTAGCTTAAATGCCATTTTCTACAGCTCTTTGAAGAGGTTGAAGATTATACTATCTATAAATATAACAGACATAGATGACTATTGGTCTACAATTCTCAATGCCTATCTAACTTAAAGACTAAGACAATAAACAAGTGTGCAGTAAATAAGAACAATGACCTTCAAATGTAAACAATGTATAAGTATCTTGATCAGAGGTAGAAATGTACACTGTAGTATGGTAAATATATATATCAGTACAATATATATGTATCAGTACATGAAAATGTTTTAAACAGAGGTAGAAGCATACTCGCATACAAATATTCAATATAATTTAACTTTGTATTAATATACAAGGATCGATACCAATATAATTGTCTAAAAACAATAACTCACAAATACCAATCTATTATCCCATCACCCCCATCCCAAGCGGGCACACAAACATGCAGTCCCATAAAAGCCATTGAAATGCTTTATAGCTGGAGTTCGCGCTGGCGGCACAGCCTAGGAGGCTGCGTTTTATAGCCGCGCAGCTTTTTTCCTGGTGCTGTTGCTGAATCAGGAAATCTCTCTACAGCACGCCCCAGCAAACAGCAAAAAGCTGTGTTAAACTCTATATTTGTGTCTAGAATTCCCTTTAAAGCCCTCTCAGGTTTTATATGGCGTTAGTTAACCACGTTGGAGCGCCAAGTGTTAGTGAAGGCGTATTGGATTGGTATGCTAAAATAACCAGACCAGCTCAAAACAACAGATATAATTTAATAATTGAAAAACTGGGAAACTCATGCAACCGGAGTAAAAGGTCCAAAGTCCAAACGGGTCAGGCGAGGAGCACCAAGCAGAGAGCCCAAGCACCCATCTCCCCTGTTTATCTACCTGGCTCCAGGCGGCCACACCCTAGCCAGATGTGATTGGCTGAGCTTTCCCATCAACTCTACTCTGGCCCACGTAACTTGCAGTCCTGTTTCCCTGTTCTCCAAGTATTTAGGACTTGTGTCAGGTGGCACCATATTTACTTCCTCCCTCCCACTTTTCTTCAGTGGCATTTCTCAGGATCATGGGCAGATTGTCATCCCCCCTTCCATGCACATCTGTCTGCACACCCTCTCACTCCTAAAATCCTGTACTCTCTGGTTCTTACTCCAGAGGCATGCCATGTGACAAGAAATGTGACAGCAGGGCCTCTTCTCCCATAGTTCTGGAAGCCAGCATCGAAGATGAGAGTTCTGGTGGGACCACACTCCCTCTTCTGGCTGCAGAGACTCCAGGTCCCCTTGACTCTGTGTCTTGTCTTCACGTGGCCTTCTCTTGTTCTATATCTTGCAAGGAAAGCTGCCCCAGAATATAAGGCCCATCCTGAATATAGGGTAACCATACTGCAAGATTCTTAACTTAATCACATATGTGAAGACCTCTTTTTCTAAATAGGGACACATTGACAGGTGCAGGGTTAGGGCATGTGTTTATCTTCTGGGGAACCAATATTTGGCTCTTTGATCTCTGTATCTTAAAATTACAAGGCCTCTGACGACCTGTTATGCTAGCGAACCATTCAGAAGCCTTTTATTTGACTTCTTTTGTCTAGGATTGGGTTCACTGTCACAGTTCTAGATGGACTGTGGAATGGGCAGCGGTCTCCCTATGCCTCCCAAGAGAGGGGGATAAAGAGACTCAATCCCAGTATTTCCTAAACAGGAACCCAATACATGTTTCTGAGACAGCATCTCAGCCCCTTCTAGAAGAGAGAGAAGCTTGTGTACCACTGCTGAAGAAACGGAGTCCACACAGAATGTGTTTACATTCGAGAGTGACTGGACAGCATGGAACTGTGACCCAGGGGCAAAGGCAAAGGACAGACATGGCTTCATGAAGAAGGGAGGAGAGAGGGAGGAGTCAGGGAAGCTGCTTAATGCTCAGTTGCCATTGTTACCCTTGTGGAGTCCAGTCCAGCAATGACAGTTCTCTAGGCCATCCCAGGCCACCGGGTCCTGGGTCATTCCATTCCACAGCAGTCAGGGACAGGACAGCCCAAGGTTGTTGAGCTTTGTTAGGCTAGTCATGGTTGAAGCAGACAGACTGGATTCCCTGTTCTGATGGGGGGGCACTCCACAGTGTTCTAAGTGCCCAAAGAAACCACACAAGAGCATTTCCTCTGTTTGTTTCAGAGGAAACTGAGGCACCGAGAGGATCTTACTTTTTTCAGGTCACCCAAGCATAAAAACAGGTGGATTGTGATCAGGCATCTGGGCCCATCCTGACACAGTGGAACCTTTCCAGGGTCCTGATGCATCATCCAGAGATGGGAGGGCCTGTGAGCAGCATGTCAACGGTGACAGGGATAGAGGAAGCAGGATGGATTTAAGGTGCCAGAACCCTTTGCAAGACAGTGCAAGACAGAGGTCAGAGCAGCTTTCAAGGCTCTGACTTCCTACATGCTGTATTTCCCATGTGGGGAAAAGAGTGAGAATAAGTTTGTGAATGAAAAAGGAGTTCCCCTTACCTCTCATTGAGTGTGTGTGGCATGTTCATGTGCGTATACATATATGTATATTTGCACACAAGGAGGTCAGAGAACACTTTGGTTGCCATTCCTCAGGTGTTGTCTATCTTTTATCCATTGATAAAAGGGTCTCTTTTGGCTTCGAACTCTCCAAGTAGGCTAGGATGCCTGACTAGTAAGTCGAAAGGATTCTCTTTATCTGCCTCTCTAGTACTAGGATTGCAAGCACACACCATCATGCATGGATTTTTTTTTTAAACCTGGATTCTGGGTCAAACCTCTCAGGCCAGTCATTGTGTCTGCAAGGCAAGCTTTTATCGACTGAGACTTCTACTTATTCCCATTCCTTATTTCTTTGATCTTTAATTTGCTATGAGTTTGGCTAAAAGGGCATTTGGTGGTCTTTAACCTGTGCTCAATTTGGGTTTACCTATTGAAGACTATATTTATGAGTCTTTGGTTATGCAACCTTATTGTTTCTTTTGAACACTTATTATTCCTAATGATAGTGCTCATTATAGAATTTCATGGGGACACAAACATAATTTTTGGTGAACTATTTGGAGGTTTTTATTTTTATATCGAGATAATTTTTATATTGCATTTAACTTAAGGATGAACTCTTTTTGGATATCTGATAGCCTTTTCAAAAGAGAATAAGTTCTAAGTATTTATATAGACATGTATAACCCATTACTATCAACCAATTTTCCATTTATACAAGACTCATAAGTATGTCACCAAATATTATATGAGTTCATAGAATTTTCCATTTCCATAATTTACTTTTCCACTACCGAATAATTCAGATGAACTTCAGGCATATGCCCAGAAGTGGTACAGCTAAATACCTTTAGGTTCTTTAGACATCTCCATATTATCTTCAATAGTGACTGGACCAAGTTATGTCCCCATCAGGACTATATAAAGGTCCTGCTCTTTGATGCTCTGAATGAGACTGGCTCCATAGGCTCATAGGCTGGAATTCTTGGTCTGTAGGTAAGGGAACTGTTTGGGAAGGATTAGGAGGTGTGATCTTGGAGGAAGTGTGTCACTGGATTTGGGCTTTGTGGTTTCAGAAGCCCAGCCTAAGTCTCATTCTCTCTCTTGCTTGCTTCCCTGTGGGTCAGAATATAAGCTCTCATGCCTGCCTGCCTGCTACCATTCTTCCTGCCATGATAATCTCCGACTAACCCTCTGAAATTAAAAGAAAGCCCTCAATTAAGGGCTTTCTTTTATAATTTTATAATCCTTGGTCATGGTGTCTCTTCACAGCAATAGAACAGTAACTGAGGCACTCTCCTACATAGGAGGATTTGCTGGTCTTTGTTTTCTTGATGATATCCATTCTAACTAACGTGTGACAGAATATCAATATAGTTTTAAGCTGCATTTTATGATGATGAAAGATGTTTAAGATATTTTATGTTTATTGTTCATCTGCATGCCATTTTGAGAACTGTCTATTAATTTCATTAGCTCATTTATCGACTGAGTTGCTTGTTTTTGATGTCTGGTTTTTTGAATACTTTATATATTTTTATATTAACTCTGTATCAGGTATATAGTGGATAAATATTTTTTCCATTCTCTAGACCATCTCTGTACTTATTTCCTCTGATGTACATATGCTTTTTATTTTCATGCAATCTCACTTGCCAGTTCTCAGTATTATTTACTGAACTATTTAAATCATTTCCAGAATGTTCTTGCCTATTCCTAGACCTGGGTGATATTTGTCTCTAAATATTTCAAAAATTTAACTCTTCATTAAAATCGTTGATTCATTCTCTAAATCAACATTCCACAAAGATACCTACATGCCCACATTTATTACTGTGACTTTGACTAACAGCTAGGCTATGGAATCAGTTTAAGAGTCGCTCAGTAGTTGAATGGACAAAGACAATGTGTCATTTACTATAGTGGGAATGCTGAAGATATTTTATCTTTTATTAAATAAAATCCATGCACAATGATTGCAAGATAGAAGTAAGGGTCCAGGTAACATCACAGCTCCTCTGTCCACCCACCTGGAGAATCAGCTTATCACCACTGTACTGTAACCTTGTTCCTCAAGGGCCAAAGGGAACTCTAAGTTATAGCTCTGCCAGTTTACTCACCATCCCAGAGAGGGAGGGAGGGAGGGAGGGGGAGAGAGAGAGAGAGAGAGAGAGAGAGAGAACATAATCCTTGTCCTCAGTTCTTATCTAGTTACATACCCAGAGAAGACTATGCCCATAGGGCTAAGTCACCCCAATACCATTGGCTTATAGAACAGAATTCCCCCAACTTAGCCATGAAGTTTCATTTAATCATAAAGAAGAATCAAGTCATGCGATTTACTTCAAAAAGTATGTAACTGAGATCATCATGATAACTGAAGGAATCTAGATAAAGACAGACAAATGTCACATTTGTATTAAATTGATATTCCCATATTACTTTGTAGATATATTAACTATTTATTTATATGTATATATGAAGATGAAAGAGAGATTAGGAGAGGGAGGAGTCTAAAGGGAGAGCAAGTGAGAGAGTGTGAACATGCTAAAAGAACATGTTGACAAAGTCTCAACGAAATCCAACAATGCATGCAATGAATGCACACTGACAAAACCTGGAAAAACAAAGTATGAGGTTCCTGGTTCATACAGATGAAATGGACAGGCCAGGTTTAGAGTCTCTTCGATATTTACACTTCAACCACTCACTCAGGGAGTTCAGTAGGTACTCTCAACAGTCAAAAAGAATTACTCCAATTTTTCCAGTAAGTACTCCATCATGTGGGTCCCTGTTATAGGCCAGCAAATAACAGGTTTCAAGCTTCTTAGGAGAGAGAAAATGGTGATGAAATCGACAAAGCACTTTTCCATGGAAACAGCAGAGATGCAAGGTCCACACACCCTTGTTCCCAGAGGGTGCTTACATCATTCAAACATCTCAGCGAACTTCATCTTCATGTATTCCTTCTTGCAGTGCTCACACAGCCATTTAGCATGGTGGACCTCCAAAGTCAATGTTGTCTCCTCGTATGTAGCCCCTGATATCCATCTGCAAAGGATGTCTCCTGAAACTAAGCAGAACTTTCTTTAATTTTTTTCTCACCTCTGTGCTCTCCTCCATATTTCATTGCTAACTTAAAACACACTAAGTACTTTATAGGGCAAGAAGAGAGCTCTATACACATTATTTTCATTTTGCTAATTTCTGTTGGTTTTAGAACATTTCCAAACAACAAAGGCCAGTTTATGTCTATACAATTAATAATCTACTATATGGGTTTGATTAACCTTTTAAAAATGAATTGCCATAGTATAGTGGGAAAAGTGTTTTATTTTGTATATTTTTTAAATTGTTCTTATTGAGCTATATATTTTTCTTCACTTTCCTCCCTCTTCCTCCCCTCCCATTCTACCCTCTACCATGCTCCCCCATGGTCCCCATGCTTCTAATTTACTCAGGAGATTTTTTGTGTTATGTCTAAAAGCCATTTATGAGTGAGTACATATGATATTTGTCTTTCTGAGTCTGGGTTACCTCACTCAATATGATGTTTTTTAGATCCATTCATTTGCCCACAAGTTTCAAGATGTCATTACTTTTGTTGAGTGACTGAGGCTCTTCCAGAGTACCTGGTTCATTTCCCAGCACTCATATCTGGTGGCTCACAACTTCCTATAACTTCAGCTTCAAGGATCTGATGCCCTCTCTGGCCTTCCAGGGCATCCGTACACATGTGACATACACTCACACAGACAAGCACACAAAAATAAAACAAAAGAGAATATGACTCAGGTTAACCAACTCTAGACAGCCTCTCACCGAGGCTCTTTCCAGCTGATTCTAGTTTGTCAAATTGACAATTCAAGTTAACCATAACAAGGAGTAAGAATCCATTTTATGGATAATTGCAAATTTTTATCTGTTCATAAACTGACGACATTTGTTTACTGATTTGAGTGAAGATAAACAAAGCAACATTTACATTCTTCTATGGATAGAATTTCATTTCTTGTGGGTAAATATTTAGAAATGTAATACTAGGATACTTGACAGATGCACATTTAACTTAGTAAGAAACTGCCAAATTCTCTTCCAGAGTGATTGCACCATTTGACATTCTAACAGTGACATGGTATTGTCAAAAGTCACTGCATATTCTTGCTATGATGGTTTGAATATGAAATCTCCACCACAGGCACAAGTGTTGAACATCTGGCTCCCAGTAGGGCGGTATTTAGAAAAGTTCTGGAAATTTTAGGAGGTTGGGACTGGCTGATGGAAGCTTCTTCCTGGGACTACGCCTTTCCATGAAACTAACTCCTCCCTCCTCTCTGCTTCTTGTGCACCACAAGTTGAAGAGTTTCCTCTATCACATGTTGGTGTTGCTGTGATGTCCAGTGTCACCTCAGGCATAAAGTGAGGGAGCCAGCTCTCCAGACTGCATGCTCTGAAACTGTGAGAAAGTCCTGTCTCTCTGTTCTTTTCTTTTGTAATTCTTGTTTGCTCTTCCCTCTGAGATACAGTCTGTCCTTGCTTCATTTCTGTTGCTGTAGGGAAATGCCCTGACAAAAGCAGCTTGAAGGAGGAAAAGGTTTCTTGGGCTTACAGTTCCATGTTACAGTGCCCCAGTCTGGGAAATTCAAGGCAAGAAACTGAAGCAGTTCATCACATCCACAGTCAAGAGAAGGGAGAAATGAATCACTCATGCTGACTCATGTTTAGACCTCTTTCTACACTGGCTAGGGATTGATGCCACCCACAGTGAACTGGTCTTCTCATCTCAATTGATCAAGATAATTTCCCATGGACATACCCACAAGTATGTCCCTCAGTCACACTCTCTAAGTTATTCTAGATTGTGTCAAATTGAAAATTAAAACTATCATAAGATCTCATATAGCACAGGCTAGCCTCAAATCACTATGTAGTTGAGGACAGCTTTAAAATCCTGATCCTCCTGCCTCAGGTGTGTGTCATCATGCCCATTTTATGCTATTCTGGAGACAGAACCCGGGACTTCATGCATGATAAGCAAGAATTTTATCAACTGAGCTACAGCCTCAGAACCTTAAGGTATTTTGATTGCACATTGTGTCCAAACATTGAAAGAACTAATATGCATTCCACTCTCTGTACTGTCAGTCTTCTGAAATTTAGACTCTAGTGGCAATTTGATGCTATCTTCTTGGGGTTTTGATAAATCTTCCTTCAATTATCTCTGCCATGTGTCTCCTTTTTATGCAACTATTTGCTGTGACATATCTTTGGTAAAGCCTTCAAATAATGTGCTCATTATTTTAAAAATCAATGTGTTTATCTTATTATTGAGATGAAAATATATGCTGGACACAAGTCCTTTATTAGATGTATGGTTTATGAGCACTCCCATTTGTGGTTTGTAATTTGCTTTTTTGTGACAGTGTTCTCTGAAGGGACAAGGGTACCACTGCGGTAAAATTTAGTTTCTCTGACGTCTTCTTGTCTGCAGGATTTTTGGTCAACTCAAGATCATGGACTTTTTTCCCCGTGACCCTGTTTTGTCATTTACCATTTGGGCTCTTCTGTGTAGGGCTAACATGCCTATTAAGTTAGTTTGTACATGTAATGTGGAATCTGTTAATTTTTGAGAATTTTTTTTATTTCATCTCTTTTTCAAGCATGTAAAGAGTTAGGTATCTGGACCTGAACACAGCACAGTTCAAGTGTGGAGGTCAGAGAAGAGCTTGCGGAAATCAGATCTCTCTTTCCACCATGTGGATTCCAGGGATCAAACTCTGCTCATCAGGCTTGGTGAAATACCTTTACCCACTGGCTCAAAAATTAGTTCTATGTTGATTGTTCCGTTTCAACTTATATATATACAACTGCTTAGCACCATTCATTGAAAATAATATTTTCCCTACTGGATTTTAAATATAGTACCAAAATAATCTGACCTAGGTGAGCATGGAGGCACTTGTCTAGTGATGGAATTATACAATTACTAAGGAGATTGAGGCAGGAAGAGCACATGTTTGACGGTGGCCTAGACTGAATAGCAAGATCCTTTCTGTGAGAGGGAGAGGGAGAGGGAGAGGGAGAGGGAGAGGNGGGAAGAGGGAGGGAGAGGGGGAGGAAGAGGGAGAGAGAGAGAACTGATCTTATATTCAAGTGTGTTCTCTACCTTGTACTATTGACCTTTCTAAGCGTTTGTGTCAAGATTCTAGCTTGAGGTTAATGTAGCCTCATAGGAAACGTGTCCAACACAATGATCAAAAGCAATCTAAAAGGATGAAAGAGATCATTTGGCATATTGTAGTCCTGCTCCCCTTTCACTACAGCGTATACTTCCAGGTCACAGTTCATCATTGAGAGAAATCAAAGTAGGACTCAAGTAGCAACTGAAGCAGAAACTATGCAACAATGATGTTTTGGCTCGTGCTTAGCTAGTTTCTTTTTTTGAGAGAATAAGTCAAACTTCGCTGAAGTATACCCAAATTTTCAATTAGAAACAAACAAGAAACAGATACATAAGGTGATATATAAATTACATACTTATGTGTAAGTAAGTATCACTGGCATTAAAAAAGGTGGGATTGGACAGTAAGATAGACCATTTAACAATATGAACACATTTTCCTGTTTGAAAATGTGTCCCACATGTCTTTCTGTCCCTGTCTTGACTCCATAGCTCTTCGATGCGCTCTACTTTCGATAATGATTTTGACAATGTCATTATAGGCATTGGAACAATATGTGAATACTTGCAGATACCGGAAAGATCTCAGACAATAGAGAATGATGGGGTGTTTGTGATGAGTTGAATGTATGGACTATAAAAAGGAATCCACAGTCCATTAAAATATTCATATTAATCATTGAAAAAAAGTGAAGCAGATTTTAATCTTGAGTTGCGTTTTTGGACCTGTAGGGTTAAAAAATGTACTTAATTGTTTGGGGTATAAAAATGTGTGTAGTCAGTGTGCGCTCCTTTATCCTCTATGAGACTAACTTTTCAAATAGTAGACATCTGATAATCCACCCTCATAAAGTTCAAAATAAAACATCAATATACATACATAGTATCCCTGAGAATATTGCTTGTATTTTTCTTTTGTTCTTTTTTGTTATTCATTTTGCATACCAGTCACAGTTCCCCCTCCCTCCCCTCCTCCTGCTTCCCCTATGTACCCCTTGTCCCTGCATCTACTCCTCAGAGAGGCTAAGGCATTCCACGGGGAATCAACAAAGCCTGGCATATCCAGTTGAGGCAGGACTAAGTCCCTCCCCAGTCTATCAAGGCTGAGCAAGGAATCCTACCATAGGGAATGGGCTCCAAAAAGTAAGCTCATACACTTGCCCAAGCCATAGAACTATCACCCAAATTCAGAGGGCCTAGTTCGTTCCCATGCAGGCTCCACAGCTGACAGCTCAGGTCAGCTGGCTCTCTGTGAGTATCTCCATTATGATCTTGCCCCCACCCTCCTGCTCATATGATTCCACCTCCCTCTCTTTCATTGAATTCCAGGAACTTGACCCAGTGCCTTGCTGTGGATCTCTGCATATGCTTCCTTAACTATGTGCATAGCAGCATTATTTATAATAGCCAGAACCTAGAAACAACCTAGATTTCCTTCAACTGAAGAATGGATAAAGGAAATGTGGTACACCTACACAATGGAATATTATAAAGCAGAAAAAAATGACATCGTGAAATTTGTAGGCATATGAATGGCACTAGAAAAAATTTTCCTGAGTGAGGTAACCCAGACCCAGAAAGAGAAACATGGCATTTACTCACTCGTAAGTGGATATTAGATGTAAAGCAAAGGATAAACAAGCTACAAAGCACAGCCCCAAAGAAGGTAGGTAACAAGGAGGATTCTAAGAGGGACATGCATGGATCTCCCTAGGAAGAGGAAATAGATAAGATCTCCTGGGTAAACTGGGGGTGGGGAGTGGAACAGGAGAGGAGATGAGGGATGAGAACATGAGGGAACAGGATGATCAAATTGGGGCAGGGACGGACAGGGATAGCGATGAAAGACATCTTGATAGAGAGGGTCATTATGGTTAGGAAGATATTGGGTGCTAGTGAAATCCTCAGTAATCCAAAAGGATGACCCCAGCTAAGACTTCTAGCAGTAGTGGAGAGGGTGCCTGAACTGGCCTTCTCTTGTAACCAGATTGGTGACTACCCTAATTGTCATCATAGAACCTTCATCCAGTAGCTGATGTTAGTTAGCTTTGTTATACAGCCAGAGACTGTTACTCCAGTTAACAGTCTAGGAAATCTTCCACAGACATGTCTACAGCATACACCTGCATGACAAAGACAATTGCTCAACTAAGACCCTCTCTTCAAGTGATTCTAAACTGTGTCAAATTCACAATCACTAGGACATTTTATTCTCCTAATACCATTGCAGTAAAACTAACCCAAACTTATATAGTCTGCCATGCACCCAGCCATTTACAGTGTAGGGATTTTCTCATTAAGATTTTACAACAACCTTAGGAAGCACATAGATGTATTATTCTTATTAGCTAGGTGAAATGTTCAAGGCTTAGAGAGATCCTTAGGGTCATTTTCACCTGATAAGTAATAAGTTCACACTTTGAATGCAGATGCTACATGAACATGTATAGGTTCTGAGCACCCATGTACTTCTTGGCATTTATTTTATTTTTATCTGCTATCAGACTCTAAAATAGGATGTAGCATCTAGTCTCCTTTGGATCAGTGTAGCCAGTTGAAAGTCATTTCTAGCATGCAGAAAACTCTGGAATTCATCCACAACACTGCTTAAACCAAACACAGTAGTGGACACCTGTGATCCCAGCACTTGGAATGTGAAGGCAGGACTCAAAGTCTTCCTTGGCCAAGGTTATCCTCAACTAAGAAAAGAGTGAGTTGGAGGGCAGCTTGGGTTACATGAGACTCTGCCTCAAAAAACCTTTTTAAGGAGCAGAGCAAGTTATTTCCACAAATTAAAGTGCTTGCCACCAACCCCCATGACCTGAGTTTGATTGCTGAGACCCACACGGTGAATGGAAAACCGACTGTCCAAAGCTATCCTCCGGCTTCCACACCAGTGCAGTGGCATATGCACATATGCATACATGCATCTACACACAAAATAGGTCAACTTAACAGAAATATTTGATGCCCTTATAGAAATAAATTGAAATTAAAAGAAAGATGAAAGAACAAACAATAGAAGGAAGAAATCCCGTGGGAGCCAGCAAAGAATAACAAGGTGGAATGAATGGAGATTTGGTCCTTTTTCTGGTGTCTGAGGATAGGATGAGGATGCTCTCAATACTGTCATCCTTCTGCAATCCTTGACTCTTAAAAGCTTGGGCTGCTTTGGGAGGCTCCACAGAAGAGCTGAAAGGGCAGTCATGAAACTCGGATGCTAATAAAATCTGGTCCAGAGGCATTTTGCCCTAGTAGAGCATGATCCATATTTCCAGGAGCCTCTGATGCCCTTTTCAACAGTCTCTTTACAGCTCATTGGTGGGTAATAAGTCTTGACCAGTATTGGTCTTTGACACAGGTAGTAAAATACAATCTAAAAAGCACCCAGTGGAATATAAAAGTCAGCACCAGAACAGAGGGGATGATTTCCAATGTCATATCTTTCCCATCTTGGATCACTAGGTACAAGATCAAAGGGGCAAGGCATTTGCTCACTGGACTAAATTATGAGTTAAACAAAACCTTATTATGTTTCCTAGATACGGAAGCACACAAATAATTCTTTTCATAAAGTATGGTTTGGGGGAAGTGATGCTTAAAATATATAATAATATTTCTGGTTTGTATCATCATCAGTTTGAGGAGGACTTTGGAAAACAACAACGGCTGACTTAGAAGGTGAAGACCTCAGAACAAAACATTATAGGCATATCTGTACTCAAGGTGTTAGGCTAAAGAAGAGAAGGATAACGGGGGGGGCAGCAAGATGATTCAGCAGCTAATCCAGATGACCCAAGTCCTATGCATGAGAACCACATGGTGGAAGGAGAGAATTGATCTCCTATATGTTGTTCCCTGACAATTACATGCATGCTGTGGAATGCTTGTGACACCCTCACCCCCACATTATAAATGCAGGGAAAAAATTAGCTGCAACATAGAAGAGCATAATAGAGGCATGAAATTCTTCTCCAGATATTTGAATCAATGTTCGTAGAAGGCTAAGTGGGGGTGATTATTCTCCCCCCAAAAGTAACATACACTTAAAACCCTAAGGGACCTGAATATATTTTGAAACAATTCTCTCCTCTCTCTCTCTCTCCCTCTCTCTCTCTCTCTCTGGACTAAAGGTCAGTTCTGGGTGTTATTCTTCAGCCTTCTTCAGCTTGACTTTTGACACAGGGCCTCCTACTGCTTGGAGCTCACTAGTAGTTTAGGTTGTCTGACCAGTGAGCCTGTGATCAACCTGTCATGCCTTCTCAGCTCTGGCATTATAGTGCACCATATCACACCTGGTATTCCTTATGTGGATTCTAGGAATTGAACTCAGGTCCTAGTAAACACTTTACTACTGAGGCATCTTTCCTGATTGCATCTGAAATAATCTTTGAAGATGTAAATTAGTTGGGATGAGATCAACTTGGATTAAACTGAGACTTCAATTCAAATAGAGTCTTTATAATAAGAGGACAGATACGGAGAGACAGATTTAGGAAACCAGGAAGGCAAGTGCAGAAACATTGCGTGGCATGATCCACATAGGCAGGGAATGCCATAGATGGCTGGGGCCGTGAGAAGCTAGGGAGAGGCATGGAGAGCTCTCTCATAGAGCCTTCAATAAGCACCTTGTTTTCAGATGGCTCACGGGTGGAATAATTGAGCTAGGCAACATCTTCTGCCTTGAATTTTCTAGTTTATAATTGTTTTGAAGTCCTTAGCAAATGAATTTTATTTAAAGATTTGATTATCTTGTGTCTGTTTGTACATGTGAGCGTAGTGCCTGAAGAAGCCAGAAGAGGGCAGTAGATCCCCTTGAGTTGGAGTTAGAGGAAGTTGTGAGCTGCTTAATGGGGGTTCTGGGAACTGAACTCAGGTCCTCTGCAAGAGCAGAATGTGCCTTTAAGTGCCTATCCATCTCTCTACCTCTATTGGTATACTTTTTTTAGTAGAGTTAGCTGAAATTTTTCTAGGTTTCTATAGTTAAGGGCAAGAGGTAAAAGAGCTACTTGAATTTGGACAACAATATCTGAAGGGCTGTGGAATGAATTGCTGTCTGCCCACTTGCCTAGAATTTCACTGGAACTGTAGAAGGGCCTATTCTGTGGTAAAAAGTAATTTCAAGACTTTTTTTGGATTTTGTGGTTAGTGGTCTCAAAGAAAACTTCTAGTATTAATATTCTGCGTAACAAGTAAAGAATAATCTCTATGCTTAGCTCTAAAGTATAGACACAATAAAGACAGTAAGATGGCTCAGTAGGTAAAGGCTTTTGCCACCAGGCTTGGTGACATGCATTTGATTCCTGCAACCAACAAAGCAGGAAGGCAGAAAACAAGTCTTACAAGTTGTAATCTGACCCTGGCATGCAGCCATGTTCTCTCTCTGTCTCTCTCTCTCTCTCACAATACAATCACACACGTACAATTTATATATTTTAAATAAACAAAGCAATAAATATGTAAATTGTACTTTCACCAAAGTGTCACAGAATAACCAGAACTTTGATTAGATGCCTTTGAGGTATAAAATGTTTTTCCTTTCTCGTAGGCATCATTAAAATTAACCCACTCTGGGCTGTCTGCAAAGTGCTTGATGGAGTAAAACAAGGCCCTGGCTTCTATTGTCATCATCCACATAAAGAAGATCAAGGATAGTGAGACTTGGAGTCCAAGTGCTGGAGAAGTCGAGGCTCATGGCCAGCCAGCTTAACCAACTGGTAAATTCCAGGCAAAAGTGAGAGACTTTATTGCAAAAGCAATAATATGGGTGGTTATCCTGGTGAATGATACTGAAGATTAAGCCCCGGCTTACATTCAGCCCCCATGAAGAAAAACTAAAAAGCAACCCTCTGTGAATATAAGCTTTTCTTGCAGTAAGTGAAAAAAATCATCATATCTTATAAAAGATGTTTTTGTCTAGAAATTATGAGTTTTGTTATTTTATGAGTTTCTGTTACAGAATATATAACACTGTGACTCTCCCCCACCCTGCTTTTATGGGAAAAGAGTGCTATGATCAGACACCATCCTGGAGAATCTCTTGGTAGATTTAATGCTGCCTTAATTTGTTACAGCTTTCTTTCTGTACCTTCATGGTTTGAAAGATATCATTGGAGATATTTTTCTCCAAAAATGTCTTAAGGAAATAGGGTGACTTGTGGCTTATCCAAGGGTATTGATTTAATCAATAGATTTTAGTAGATGTGACAATAGTAGAAGCTTGGGATTCAGGATACATGGTTGAACAGCCATGTCCTTGGCATTCTTGTCTCTTCAACATTGGCTAATCTGTTGGTTCAAGAAAGACAATGAGTGTATGGCCATGGATGTTTTGGCACTGAGTCACAACTGAGTAAGCCAAGCTACACCATCCTTCAAGTCCCAGAAAATGTGCTGACATACAATCCAGATGGACTGTTTCATCCCACAGATGTTTGCTATACAGAATTAGTAAGGCAATACCAACCTTATTAAGATATTAAGAAAATAAATTGAACATCATTATGGTTCTATACATCCTAAAATACCCAATAAAAGGGCTTATCAAACCTCTTCAGGCACACCTCTCTTGTATTCAAGTCTGCAGAGGTCTTGGCTATGGTTTGTAAGACCCATTTTTATCTACTTCGAATGTGTTGCTCCAGCTTGGGTGTAGGGCAAATTCTGTAGTCAGTCTGATATCGATTCTTTATTCTTCCTTACTAAGAAAACTCCAACATTGTTTGGTAAAAGCAATGTACCAAGTTAAAAAATAGCTCCCTGACTCCCTTGAAATTCAGTTCTGTGAAACAGCCAACTTTTGATGAGAAAAATGAAAACCACCTGCTGAAAATGGCTGAACAGAGCAAGGGAAAAAGTCGGAACTTAGATGAGACACTGTGCCCCTTTGTGTTATTAGAATTGATTTGAATAAGTTGCTGAATTAGTTACCAGCTTACTGCTGCACCAAAACACCCAACAGATCTAATTTATGGAAGAAAGGGTTTATTTTGGCTCACAGTTTGAAGTGATACAGTCCATTGTAGTGGGGAAGGCATGGGGGCAGGGGCAGGGGGCAAAGGATCAAATTTCATCTGCAGTCAGGGAACAGAGATGAATGCCCATGCTGAGCTCACTTTCTCCTTTTAATTCAGTCCAGGACTCCAGCCCGCGGGATGGTGCTGCCCACATTTATGGTGTGGCTATCCACCTCTGTTAATTCCAATGTGGAAACTTTCTTACAGACATAAGCAAAGGTTTGTCTCCTAAGTGGTTTCTGACCTTACCACATTGACAAACAGTATTAACAACTATGGGTTCTATTCTCACTTTGTTACCTCAAAGCACATGCATTTTAAACAGTACAGAGTTTCGACATTCAGTAGGGGTCAGTCGATTACAGAATACTGTGTACACAATTGATTGAGGAGGAGGTAGGTTTTTGTCAGTGAGCACCCAAATATCAGGAGGTATCCCTTTTATGCAGAACATTTATTTTTAATATTAATTTTTGTCTTAGTTGTATGCATGCATGCATGTGTGTACACATATGAGTTCAATGTTCACAGAAGCCAGAGGCACTGGATCCCCCTGGAGCTTGTGAGCCACCTGATGTGGGTGTGGGGGATCAAACTGGGGGTCCTTTGCTTCAGCAGTTTGCACTCTTAACCCACAAGCCATCTCTCCAACCATTACAAAAGGTTCTTTGTTTGTTTGCTTGATTTTTAACATGAAGCGACTATAGCTTTGTCAAGGGATTGGACAGTGTTCTCTGCCCATGTCCTGCAGTCTAAATTAACTTGCAGACCCATAAAATGCAGACAGAGTCTCAAATGCAAGCCATTATAAGCTCTGTTTTGAGCTTCTATGAAGAAGTGACAGGAGCTTAAATTGTGGTCTTGGCCTTTTCCAGGAGCAGTCGCTTAACATGCTTTCTGCTAGAAGCTAACTGGGAGGCGAAGGGCTGCTTTCTGAATGAAGTCCATTCTGCTCCGCTT
Source organism: Bramus lutescens (assembly GCA_001685075.1). NCBI lineage: Eukaryota > Metazoa > Chordata > Mammalia > Rodentia > Cricetidae > Bramus > Bramus lutescens. Next base: position 96,687 of record LOEQ01001942.1, read on the forward strand.
CAAAGTAATTACTCATAACTAAGTCAAGGATTCAGGGAGGGTCAGAGTTCACAAATCAGTTGATAAAATGTATAATTCCTTGGGTTAAAAGCCCGATCATGGAAGAGGACTCTCACACACAGCATGTAACTTCAGAGGCTTTAGATAGAATCAAAGAAAATGAAAACCAGACTATGTTCAGCTCTTGTCTCCTCTTGAGTTTCTAACTTCCGAATACACGAAGTCATGTCTGATCTGAGCCCAGCAAAGGTGTTTTCTAGAATTCTCATCTTAGATATTCCTCGGAGGTTGTGTATAAATGTGTGTGAATGTGTGTGTGTGTGTGTGTGTGTACACATATTGTGCATGCCAATGCATACTGTGTGTGGAGGAGGTCAAACTTGGGTGCCTTTTATCAGGCACCATCCACCTTACTTTTATTGAGCTGGAGTCTCAAATTGGCTTGGAATGCATTGATTCAGCTGGACTGGCTGTCCAGAGAGCCCCAGGCATCCACCTGTTTCTGCCTCTCTGGCACTGAGATTAAAAGCAGTCAGTATTATCCTCATAGTGTGTGTGTGTGTGTGTGTGTG
>LOEQ01001942.1:99433-112746 GCA_001685075.1 Bramus lutescens
ATATCTGTCTCAAAAAAAAAAAAAAACCATGATGAAGAGTGACTAAACAAGCTACATCGTGTTGACCTGGCTTCCACATGCACATGTACTTTGCATACGTGGACCCATCCTCACCTGTGCATGTATGTTCACAAATACATACAACTGTATGTAAGCATGAGCACATACAAGCCCAGAACCTTAAACAAAATAGAAATGAATAATTACAACAAAATAAGAGAACAGACAAACAATAAAAATTCAAACCCTCAATTTTCTTTTTAAAAATATTTTAAATTAACAATGAAAAATTCTATTCAAATTATTTTGGCATTATGGGTCCAGAGAACATTAAAGTTGTAAAGTCTTCACTCTATTTGGGGTACACGGATGTTGTGGGATACTTGTACACTGTGTATTGCTGTGATTGGTGTAATAAAAAGCTGAATGATCAATAGCTAGGCAGGAGGAATAGGTGGGATTTCTGGGGAGAGAAAGGAAGAGAAGGAATTGAGGAGATTCCAAGAGACATGGAGAGGAAGCAGCAGGTACAAGATGAAACAGAGGTAATGCCACATGGTAGAAAGTAGATTAATAAAAATATGGGATAATTTATGTTATAAGAGCTAGTGGAATAAGCCTAAGCTAAGGCTCAACTTTCACAATTAATAGTGTGTCTCTGTGTCATTATTTGTGAGCTGATGGATTAAAGGAAAGTACAGCTATACATAGAGATCAATTAATTTAGGAAGGTCTATAAATTTAGTCCATTTATTAAACCAGTTGAGCTAAGAGAGATACACTCCATTCCCCTGACCAAATTTAGTTATATTTTTGCCCTAGTTCCATTTCTGTTGCTGTGATAAAATGCCCTGGCAACAGGCAACTTACAGAAGAAAGGGTTAATTTTAGTTCATGGGTCTTGGCTACACTCAATCATAGGAGGAATATTAAGGTGGTAGAAACTTGAACCAGCTAGTCACAAACCATTCAACATTAAGAGCAAAGAGACAAAGGCATTCACAACCACTCGGTTGCTTGCTTGTGCTAAGCTCTAATATTTACTCTTCCACATCTAGGCCCCTACCTATGGATGGTGGCACTCACAGTGGGGTGGGTCTTCACACATAAACTAATATTGGTAATCAAAACAATCCTCCACAGACATGTCCAGGAGCCACCCCAATCCTTGATGAGACTCTTTGTCCAGGTGATTCTAGGTTGTGCCAAGTTGACAGATAAAGCTAATTATCACAATTAGGTAGATGAAGCGAAACTTCTCTGGCTTAAGGGATAGCCTGGGAAGTAAGAGAGGAGGGAAAACCGATCTTCCTAACCACTGTGCTGTGTATTGATCAAAGAGACAGTTCTAAGGCTCTCTAATAAGTGCCAGGGATCCAAAGATCGGCATTTACAAATCACTGATTTAGTGAAAGCCTTTGATTTTTTCAGGTATCCCAGACATAACAGAAACACACATTAACCACCATTTCTGCTTCTAACCACTTTCTTTGCCTATTACAGGATCAACGCTAAAGTTTCTGGGCATCTATAAGAGCCATCTCCATTCAGGCTGTGGAGACCCATGGTGAGGAAGTAGGAGGAATGGGTTTTAGATGTTCATGTGGGGAAGCTGAAGGGATTTTCCCAGGAGTAGAAGTCTGGAGTTTTAGTGTTTATAATGGGAAATAAAATGGCACATGATGTAACAGAATGAAAACAAAACAAAACAAAACAAAAGTGCATGACCTGGTCTATAGTCATCAGGAGAAGTCATTGCAACACTACCTCTGAATCATCCCAGAGTATCAAAGTTCAAGAGACTGAAGGTCTCCAGGGAGCAAATCCAAGTGGAATAAGGAATGCTGATGGAGCGGTAATGTGAGCACTATACACATTCCCATCCTATCTGCCTGCATGTACCAAGATGGAGGGCCAATAGCATAACAGAGATCCAGTTGGGGTGTGTGTGTGTGTAGTGTGTGTGATGTGTGTGTTTGTGTGGTGTGTGTGTGTGTGTGTGTGTGTCTCTCTCTCTCTCTCTCTCTCTCTGAGAGAGAGAGAGAGAGAGAGACCATGCATGTATGTACATTGGGAACAAGATAAGACAACTATTCAGTTGTCCTCAACGTTTTATGAAAACCATGTGTGGTGGTTTGAAAGAAAAATGGCTCCCAAAGGGAGTGGCACTATTAGGAGGTGTGGCTTTGTTGGAGTAGGTATGGGCTTGGTGGAAGAAGTGTGTCACTGTGGAGGTAGGCTTTGAGATCTCCTTTGCTCAAGCCATATTCAGTGTGGCAGACAGTTCACTTCCAGTTGCCTGTGGATCAAGATGTAGAACTCTCAGTTCCTTTTCCAGTACCATGTCTGCCTGCACGCCATCATGTCTGGCCATGATGATAATAAACCAAACCTCTGAAACTGTAAATCATCCCAATTCAATGCTTTCCTTTGTAAGGGCTGCTGTGGTCATGGATGTTTCTTCACAGCAATAGAAATCATAACTAAGACACCAGATCTCTCATTGGCCTGGAATTTTGCCAAGTGTTTAGGTTCATGGCCATTGAGCTCCAGGTTTCTGTCTGACATTTGCCTTTCCAGTGCTGGGATCACAAGCACAGGCTACCTCATCCGGTTACCTACCTGGATTCTGGGGATGAAAATGGAATCACACTCTGTAGACCAGCCTGGGCTTTAACTCACAGCGATCCACTTGCCTCTGCCTCATGAGAGCTGGGATTAAAGGAGTACCCTCACACTTGAAGGAAAGTGTTTCAGTGACAGAATCACCCCTACCTCAGTCCAGAGATGGAATCATTTTTAGCATTTACATGGAAAGCTACAATGATACATTAATTTGAAGACTACCTCAAGGGTATTTTCTGTAAACAATTATAACACAAGTAGTAAGAGAATTGTTGCAGCTGATCACACATTCATCATTTTGAATAGAGCCCTGCTTGGAGGGTCTTGAAATCTTGCATCTCAACCACTACAGTTTCCCCAGTCAAACCCCTCTAATCCTTCCTGTCTCCCTTGCTCTGTTCAGTCAGTGCATTTGAGCATTTTTCAGAACACTACCGCATACTGCCTGCTGTTTGTGTGAGGGGTCTTGTTTGGATTATCTAACACTTTAGTGGTAGATACCTCTTTTATGAACAAAAAGTCACATAGGAAAGATTTTGGAGTGGTGACCGCTGTGTCCCCATGATGGATCACAATGGACACAGAATGGATTTGTCTATAGTGTTTCTATTAAACAGTGGGAGTCAAGGGACACATGATTCATTTTCTCTAAACTATCAGAAACTTGGTGCTGAATGACACAGATGAATTCTGGGGACAGAAAGAACGACAGCTAAGCGAGAACAGCAAGGATTGGTTGGTACAAGCTATTTGCTTTTTAAGCATTGAAGTCATTTGCCTCCATCTACCAAAGTACCTATTGATCTATTATTCCCCTCTGGAGAGAGAGATAAGCACTAAGCCGTGTCCAATGGGAGAGGGACCACAGGGACACAGAAGCACTTGCCTGTTCTGGCAGGTGCACTGACCCAAGAGCTTCTCCCAAGGTTTGAGAAGAGGAATGACTAGCAAAGCCATGGACACCCCTGCAGTTTATACCAATATCTGAACTGTAGATTGTCACTGTGAAAACACAGCCACACAGAGAGCCCTAACTGAAAAGCGCCCATCTGTAGAGAAGCTATTACTCTTGAAATTTGTTAGCATACATTTTTCCTTCACAACACAGCTGCATTTGGCTTTAACAGTAAAGGTATTTTGAAATATCACAGGCATGATGTATGAAGAAGCATGGCATAAATAAAGCAAAGCCAGCTCCCCTTCTACATAGTTGTAACAAGTCTAAAATTTTATCCTTTTCTTCTGGGGGCAAGGGTGTCTTACTGGAATAAATTGCTGTGTGTATTTCCTTCCTTGATTCCACCCCATTCCTTCCTTATGTTTCTTTTGTCCATATTCCCCATTATCTTCTCCTCTCTCCTCTTCCTGATCTTCCTCCCCTTTTTCCTTCCTCACCTCCTCCTCTTATTCTGCCTCCTCCTTCTCCAACATCTTTCTTACAACAGCATATCTTTGCCTGATTTTTCAGTATTGGATTCATATGTACTTTATATTTTTCAATCTATCTATATAGCTATATACTCATTCTCCAAATAACTTAATGCTGTAACTGCTTTAAAAGTGTAGATGACTATGTGAGTCATTTGGTAATTTAGGCTTTTGTTTGATATTGTGATATCGATAGTTGGCTAATTGTAAATATGCAAGACTTTTATGTATAATTAATATGGATAGAGATACTGAGTTGCTCATCCCATAACTAAACATATGATGACATAAAATTAATGCCAATTGTTTAGCTGAAACTTTTATTTTGTGCAGAAAACACTTGCGAATGCCAATGGCTTCAGGAACAGTGCAAGGGAAGGCGCACACTAAGAAGGTGGTGACTGCTGCAGTCAAGGATGGGAAAAGCGAAATGTGATGTGAGGGGATAGTATTGGGATGAAGAGAAAAGCAGGGAGGGGGTAAATGAACACAAGAGGGGAGGGGAATATAAGAAAGATAGAGAAGATCCAATTACTTATGTGGGAGTCCCCTCTGGGTGCTGTGATTACCATTAATGAATAGAGAAACTGCCTTGGCCTGTAGATAGGGCAGAACTTAGGTAGGCGGGGAGGACAGAACTGAATGCTGGGAGAAAGAAGGGTGGAGTCAGGGAGATCCAATGGAGCCACTATCGGAGATAGACATGCTGAAACTTCGCTGGTAGGCCACGACCTCGTGGTGATATATAGATTAATAGAAATGGGTTAAATTTAGTTGTAATAGTTAGCCAGGAAGAAGCTAGAGCTAATGGGCCAAGAAATGCTTTAATTAACATAGTTTCTGTGTGGTTATTTTGGTTCTGGGCGGCTGGGACGAACAAGCAGCTTGCTGCTACAAACTACAGAGAAACAAACAAAACCTAAGACAGACAAAGGGAAACTCAGAAACAGAGAAAGATGGTGAAGAAGCAGGGAGGTGAAGGTGGATGGGAAAGGAGAGTTGAGAAGAAAAAGTCGTCCTGGTGGCAGTGCGTAGTGAGGACACCAGCACACAGTGATGACATCAGCAGTCAGCGTGGATGCCAACATACCTCTCTGGTTAGTCTGGTTAGACTGAAAATCTGCTTGGTGCTGAGACCAGTTTTATGGCTTCTGAGTGTGTCTGTCATGCCTTCTGCCACACTGCTTCTGTTGAGTTCCACTTGCTGAAGCTCCATTTCTCTAACTTGCATCTGATCTCTAAGTTTCCTGGGTTTTCTTTTTTCTTCTCTCTGCAACTATAAGTTTAGCATGAGTTTTCTGGAGTTTTCATGCCCCACTCCCACTCAGACACTACCTTTGCCAAGCTACTATGGCTTCATGGATTGTAGTAGTCTTTTTCTCTTTTCCTCGCCAATCACCTTTCTCATCCTCTTTTCCCTCCTTTCTATTCCTCCTCTTCTCCATCTCCCCCTCCTTTTCTTCCTCCTCCTCTTTCTCTTCTTCTCCCCTTCTTTTTAAGGCCCACTTATCTGAGACTAAAACTTAAACTGCAGTGTCTTTCCAGAGTGACACAGCTCGAGGGGTGACTGTCCTTCAGTTGCTCCAGTCACTCCCATAGGGGGTGTTAGAAGTTGGTGGATACCACTAGTCCATCATCTTCATCAGGCATCCCATGCCTTTCAGTTTCTTTAGAATCTGTAAGGTGAGAGTTGGGATCTTGAGGAAGCTTCCTATTACCTTGCGTCTATACTGAGCTTTATACATCTGGTGATGTAGGCACTTACCACTCTAATCGATTAGTCTTTTTAGCTGACTTTCTCTTAATAAAACATCTTGAAGTACTGATTTACAGTGTGATATTGGCTCTATTTATGCCTGGACACTATGGTTTTTTCTACCACTAGCTATGACTAGTGAGTTTGGGTATGTTCATAATATGTTGAACACAGAGCAACCTGCCCTCTCTGTGGGTTATGCAAGAATAGGGACCTTCTAGTGTTACAGGGAAATGTAGTATAGACAGCAAGATCATAAATAGAGAAAGCCTTGTGTATACTTCTCTGTTCAGAGTGCTTGCCTCCAGTGGTTGATACTGTGTCTTTGGGACTGTAGCTATTGGTTCTTATTTGTATCAGTCTCCAATACTTGCTATTCCAGCACCAGAGAGGAACCTGAAATGGCTATCTTCTTACTAGGTGGTGGTTGTTCTTGTCAAGGTGTTTCATGAACAGATGTGGTGGCAAGAGCCATCATATCCCTTCTGTGGCACTCACAACCAGTCCTAAAAGTATAAGTCCACCCAGATTAGGAACATATTGGAGGCAAAATGAATTGTGTATGTTGGGAGCCATCAGTAATTGCAGTGTTCATCTTTGGTGCTACTATAGGCGTGACCACCCAGTATGAAACTTATAGCTACACCATTGACAAGAAAGGTGGGTGGACAGGTGCTTTTCTCCTACTGATCTACTCAATGAGAGCTTCCTCCAGGAATCAAGTGTGTCATGGCTAAATCTGGACAACATTTCTCCTAGGGTGACCTTTGGCTGTACACTCTAGGGGTGGGGTTGGAGTAATAATTGGGGTTCTTCTGGTCTCCTGAAGAAATGCCAGTGGAAGCAAGGAATAATGGAATATGATGGGCTCTGGATGGTTTCTTTCTGAATGTTCTGAGACTATCCATACCAGGGGTACAGCAACAGCTGGAGCTCGGGTACTGCTCCACTCTTCACCCCAGAAAAGCATGATGGGGGGATGACATTTGAACTACAATGCTCTGTGAGTGGAGGGGGCGATGGCAGTGGCCAGAACCATAGGGGTAGTTGTCTTCAGTCTTGATAAAATCCATGTTTTCCATGTTATTTTTTTCATCATACTCTGGTCAAAGACAGCAGGAGATGGAGATCTCCAGGTTCTTGAGGATATCCTCATACCGGCTTATTATAAGGTACCAGAGGGTTTAAGTCAGGTGCCCTCCTTAGTCATGTTTGATTTGTCTACAGTGATGTGCTGAGACAGAACAGTGGAATGTCCTTGACACCACAGAGAAGCCCCAGAGCAGCAGGAATCCAGGCAATAGCTTCCTTCTTGCTGTGGCTTCCACTGAGGAGATTATGTGGATTCCTTTTTCAAACCCAGGCAACCACTGTGAGGCTTCAGGTTGCCTTTCTATTCAGCAAACCTTCAAAGGTTATGGAACTTTCTAAGAACTAAACTTGCTAGAATCTGTGCCATCAATATTTACCACTATTCTTGCAGAGGGGGACAATCCCACCCTGGAATGGGAGCTGGGCCAGCAGCTGCTGGGCTGCTGCCTTTCTCTTACAAAGCTGTTGCCAGAAGTCTCTGAATCTTGCAATGTTTCCATTTTCTTGCCTCTGACTGCCAGCATTCTGCTGCGATCACTTCACTAAAACAAACAGTTGTGTACCCATTTTGGTGCTATAAATAAAAACGTCTCTGTAGCTCAACAATTCAGACATGCACAGAGAAGTGTTAGGCAATTGGAAATAATGAGCAGGGACTGCAGTCCTGAGGATGGGAAAATCAGACCCAATAATAGAAAAAGAATGGGTTTATATTATTAAGGAGTGAGACTAAACATGATGTAGCAATATTTAAGGCCATTTAATGTGGGGTTTACCTCCGGAAAGCAGAAACTCCGGGACCTGCATTAGTCAGCACTGACAGAAACGGAAGCTTCCTGAAATCATTCCAAATTCATGACAGGTCAAAGAGAACAGTAGGACAGAGCTGTTGGAGCCTCGCCTGGCTGTTCAAGAGCAATTATTACTTTTCCTCTTGCCATGACAAGATACCTGACAGGCCGGGCTTCTTTTGGCTCATGGCTTAAAGGGACAATCCATCGAGGCAGCAAAGACATGGCAGAAGGAGCATGAGGCAGCTGCTCATATCACATCCACTATCAGGAAGTAGAGATGGATGCTGGTACTCAGCTCACTTTCTTCTTTTCACTCAGTCTGGGACCCCAGTCTATGGGATGGTACCATCCACATTTAAGGACAGGCTTCTCAGCTCAATTAACTTATTCTATGTCTCTCACAGACATGGCAGTCAGTTTGGTCGATGAGCCCCACCTGGTGTGCCAACCTGGTTCATATAATGTGGTGAGAAAGGACGGACTCTGTCTCTCCCCAATTCCATGGTCATCAGTCACACATATGAGTTCAAGCTGGACGTGGTGGTCACATTTATGACACAGGAATTGGCAAATGATATGAGGAAGTTTTATTCTTTTTCCATAAGAGCCAGTTTACTAACTTACCAATGAATATATATATATATATATGTTACCAATGAATATATATGTATATATGTGGTCTGTAATGGGAAATACTTCTTATGCACATATGGTACCTTAGCAAAGAACAACCTTATATGAGGCACAGAGTAAGATGAAAACAAAACTAGGGGAAAAAATGAAATAGCTCTTCTACTAAACCACCTGTCTACTGTCTACTCCTGTTCTTTATCTGTCCATGTATATACAGGTCATCTCTCTCCCTCTCTCTCGTTCTTGGTGTGTGTGTGTGTGTGTNATATATATATATATATATGTTACCAATGAATATATATGTATATATGTGGTCTGTAATGGGAAATACTTCTTATGCACATATGGTACCTTAGCAAAGAACAACCTTATATGAGGCACAGAGTAAGATGAAAACAAAACTAGGGGAAAAAATGAAATAGCTCTTCTACTAAACCACCTGTCTACTGTCTACTCCTGTTCTTTATCTGTCCATGTATATACAGGTCATCTCTCTCCCTCTCTCTCGTTCTTGGTGTGTGTGTGTGTGTGTGTGTGTGTGTGTGTGTGTAAGCCAGAGGAAAGCCTCATCTTTCAGAAGCTGTTTGTATTGCTTTTGAGATAAGGTTTCTCGTTGACCCAGAATCTGACACTGGCCAAGATGGCTGACCATTAAGCACTAGGGATCCTCCTGTCTCCTCCTCTTCCCCCCGCAGTGGTAGGATTACAAATGCATGCCACTAGGGCTAGAAATCTGGCTCAGTAGGTAAGGGCACACAGGGCTCTTGCAGAGGACCTAAGTTCATTTCCCAGCACTGACTTCTGGTGGTTCACAGCTACTGGTAACTCTACTGCCTCTGGCCTCCATGAGAACCTACGCTCACATTCATGGCCCCTTCCCCAACAAAACCACATATCACTACACACTGAGACACACATATTGGAAGACAAATTAAATTATCTTAGCCAGATGTGGTGGCAAACACCTTTAACCACAGCACTTAAGAGTCAGAGGCAGGAGGATCTCTGTGAGTCAAACAGCCTACATAGGGAGTTACAAGCCAGCCAGGACTACACATTGGGACCGTCTTTCAATAAAATAAAATGCATCTTGATACAAACAAAAACGATACTAACAAAAGAAGATGACCACATCTGGCTTTTAAAGGTGGATTCTGGGAATTGAACTCAGGTCTTCATACTCATGCAGCAAGCACTTTTGTGAATGACGCTTCTCCCAAGCCCAGCATTCATCTCTCAAGCCATGAAGAAAATAAAAAAAAATGTAATTTGAACATGTTAAAATTTGTAGGGTGTGCTTAAGTCACTGAGTGGAGAATCAGCCTACCATATTCAATAATTATTTCTGACCATCAGATAACTATTTAACAACAGATGAATTTAGTTAAACTCTGAAAGCTGATGAAACAAAAATAAATTAGGCCAGAACACATAGAATTAATAATATTGAGTAACATAATCAATGAAAATATCTCTTCTTTGAAAAAGAATTAAAGAAACTGGAGAAATCACCAACTAATGTTGAAAACGAGGAGGACAGCATATAAACAGAGTGCAAAGAGCTAAAGGAGAGGAAATTATGAACTAACGAGGGTAGCCTCAAACTCACAGATGTCCATATGCCTCTCCCTGCTGAGGGCAGGGATAAAAGGCCAGGCATACACAACAAGGCCCAGCAATAGTGATAATAATGACATTATTAATAACAACAATACATTTTGTATAATTCCATGTAAACTCATTTGAAAATCTGGATTAAAAGGATATTTCTTGACATCTATGCAAATTGCTCTAGGACAGACTGAAATCTCAAAGATAGACATTTCCACAGAGAGAAAGAAGATCACTAACCAAGCAGAACAGCCTTCTTCAAAATAGTTGTGGTCACTGCTGATGGGGCTTTGGGACAGAGTTTGCCTAGTGGGTGGGCATAGGGGATCTGGGGTGCAATCCAGGACTGCAAATCAATCAGTCAGTCAATCAATCAATCAAACAAACTTGTCACAGACCCAGGGGATCTCACTGGGGAATTTTATATAAAGAAACTTTGTCTCAAATAAATAATAAAAAATAGAAAAGAAAAGGAAAAAAATCAGATTTTTTAAAACTACAGAGTAATATTCCATTAACAGAATAATTATTTTCATATATGATGATGGTGAAACAAAACAAAAACCTTCCCATCCTCATTTGTAAGCATAACTAATTTGTGCTGTGCACCAAGAACCTACTATAAATTTCCATATCAATTTACATCCCCTAGACCATACCAGGCAAGGTTAGTGGATACAAAGAACACTAACAGGACAGGGTTATCTAAAGACATACATGGCAGAGAATTAACTATAAAAAATAGACACTGTACAGTTTAAAAAACAAGTATTTAAAAAACAGTCTTGCAGTTCAGTTTTTATTTATTTACTATTTTGTAAGGAGTGGGTTGTGTCCAGGATGGTTAAATGATTTATAAACAAGAACAAAACTGCACCAAAAACAATTTATTTATCACCTTCCTTTTCCTCATCCTTTCATCCTGCATCTTCTTCATTCTTTTTTTGCTCCATTCAGCCTTGACAACTCATTTTCTCTGGCACTGGTTTTCTTTCCGCCTTCTTGAGCACGTATGTCTTAAAGAACTCAGAGAAGTATTGTCAGGGTTTCAGTCCTACCTGGTTTCTGCAATCTTTAAGTCCCAAGGAAATCACACAGAGGTCTATATTAGTTATAAACTGGACCATTAGCTTAGGCTTCTTATTAATTCTTATAACTTATATTAGCCTATTATTCTTATCTATGCTATCCATGTGGCTCAGTACCTTGTTCAACGAGGCAGTCACATCTTCTACTGTGGCTGGGTCATGACTGCAAACCAAGCTTTCCTCTTCCCAGAATTCTCCTGTTCTTGTTGCCCTGCCTCTACTTCCTGCCTGATAGTCCCACCTATACTTCCTGTCTGGCTACTGGCCAATTAGCATTTTATTAAAATATAATTGACAGAATACAGACTATTGTCCCACACCAGAGAAGTTGAACTAAACATCCATTTCTTCTTGTATTCCTCCTGGCAAGTTGGGACACAGAATGCATGAGGACATTTGTCACTCAGCAGTTCTTAGGATGTCCTTTGACGGTGTTTAGCTGATTTTTCCCAGCAAGGCAGATTCGCCCAGCTCTCGTTTGCCTCTGAGCTGTCTTCATAGAGCTTAAGGTACTGCAGTGACTGTGAGGTCAGGAGGCAGATGCAGCCTCTCAGCTTCCATTTTCTCTTCTCTTTGCTGTGTTGTGTTCCTCTTCATTTGCTTCTACCAGAGTTTCAACCATAGGACATCGTTGTCAGTTTTGTCTTGAGTAGTTACGGAAGGCAGTCCTCTGAACCATGACCACTACCTTCTTGAAGTAGGAATGCATATGATCATTCATAAGAGATACTTACAGGATTGAGTCTGTTAATGTTCCCTTGTGGAAGGCACGGTGGGGCGGCCATCAGAGCTTTGGTTGAGGTGTTTTCACTTTCTCTCCTATGTGCGCAGTTCTTTCCCAGAAGACTGTGGTCTCACAAGAGCTTCACTGCACTGAGGGTGGGAGTTTGACTGAATTGGGGCTCCATATGCTCACCTGTCTCATCTGTAATGGGGTGTGAATTTTTTCAATGATTCAGTACTCTTGGGTCAGCCACTCTCCTGTAGGTAACCCTGATTAAATTAATTGGTTCATTCAGGTAGGCTTGGATGATGATATCACTGGTGCCCTATCTGGGGATCTGATATTTATCTGTGTCTTTCTAAGAGTCAGTTCAGTTTTTAAAAATTAAAAGATAAATATGGCTGGGAAATGTGGTGCCCACCTGCAGCCCCAGCACTAGGGAGGTAGAGGCAGGAGGAATGAAGCAAATTCAAAGCTATCCAGGTCTATATAGTGAGTTCAGGTCCAGCCAGAGGTACATCATGAAAATGGAAAATAAATGTGAAATGTGCTGTATACTTACCCATATGTATTCTTGGGTTTTCATTTATTTCCTATACCTAATTTCCTGCTTGGTGCCACTCCCCTATGATCTGAACAAACAAAATCCTTAGTACTTTTATAAGGGTATTTTAGCAGCAATTTTACTATTGCTCACTTATGTGAAATGCATATATAAATAAAAACTCCAGATTGGTAGTTTTTTTTTCTCTTTCTGTCATCAATGATCTTAAAAACATGGTAGTTTGCCTCCTTTATTTCTGATGAGAATTTTTAATTATAATTCCCTTGTAGTCAGACTATCCTTTATTTTTCTTAGGCATTGTTTAAGATTTTTTCCTTTTTACCCACACTTAATTCATAGTCAACATGTATAATAGTCTGGGCTCTAGAGGAACAGGTAAATTGAATTGCTATTATGAGGGGATTTATTATAATGGTTGACAGATACAGTTGGAGCAGTCCAACAATGACCACCTCACAAGGGAAAGGCTGACACTACAAGGGCTGCCTCAATAGTTCCAACCTTGTGCTAAAGGCCTAGAGGGTTCCTAGGGAGCTGCTGCTGGTCCTCAGACCATGTTAGAAGCCCAAAGAGGCTAGTTCTATTAGTGCAGGCAAGAGTGAAGGCCAAGCAGCCAAAAAATGAAGCTTTTCATTGTCCACGTCTTTTTATCTTGGCTACCACCAAAAAATGCAGCCCACACTCAGGGTGAGTCTTCCCACATCAGCTAAAACAATATCTAGAAACCACCCCTAAGTCCATGGGGCAATCTGTTGCAGGCAGCCCTTGGAGCATCTATTTTCTTCTTGGGTGGTTCTATGTAACCTGAGGGGGGCCTGCTTTTTGTGTTTTCTGTTCTGCCCACTTCCCCACAGCCAGCAAGCCCCAAAGAAAATCACACAGAGGTCTCCATAAGTTATAAGTTGATTGGCCCATTAGTTCAGGCTTCTTATTAGTTCTTATGACTTATATTAACCCATTATTCTGATCTATTTTTGCCATATGGCTCAGTACCTTT
>LOEQ01001942.1:113111-153272 GCA_001685075.1 Bramus lutescens
AAGGATGGAAAATACACAGAGAATCTTGATACTGTATGCTATTATGCTCTCTTTCTTTCTTTTTTATTTTAAGGCTTTAAACCTGTTTTTTTCAAGTTAACAAGTATCTAGTTTGGATTCTTCCTTAGATATAAAGCAACCAGTTAACCTTTGTGTACATAGAACTCTAAGCTGTGATGCTCACAGCTTCACAGTCAGTGCAAGCATGTGACTTTTACAAATCTCTCTAACATAGGACCCAACTTTCAAAGCGCATGTCTGTCTGACAAAACCTCCATGCTGCCTCCATTTTTCTTCTGCCTTCTTGATTTCTCTGGCCATTCCCAACGTGGACAAAGAGTCACAGAGTTTGTACTGTCTGGGAAGAATGGGGTCTTTGAGGTCTCTTTCTCTCTAAATATTTTTACTCCACAACTTTGTGTGACTCTACCAGTCCCAAACCTCCCTCCCACCTCTAAGGTGTGGACTGTAGCTCTAATTGGACTGTAGTTGTCTAATACCCTGTGGATGGGGGGCATCCACAAAAAACTTGGGGGAAATATGGGTCTCTGTGGTATTCTTGCTTTTGGTAGGTCAGATGCCCTATAGTTTCTGCCTGTAGGAATGTTAGTTTATTTTGACATATTTATCACTGCTGTCTGTGGAAAAATAAATCCAAAATGAATTCTCCTTGGCTGAAATCAGAGGTCACACTGCCATGTTAAGTGAAAGTAATTAAATTGAAAAAAAATGTGTATTTCTATATAATATGCATATGGATGCGCATGAACTTGTGTGTGAGATAAACGGAGAAGTAAAAGATGTTTTCATACAAGATTTAACGAACTAAATGGACCATTTAGAATAAAAATTGTTACTTTGTATCTCCTTCAAATATGAAAATTGCCTCAGTTTCAGGTCAGCAATGATAAAATGGTGTTGAAAAACAGGATATGCTTATGATGTTAGAGTCTTGGCCTGCAGCTTATTTCCTGATAATTTTTTTTTAAAAAAATAAATAGTTAAGTGAAAATAGAAAATGAATTTAACTTGATTTTGATTGTAATCAAACAATTATATAAAGTTTCACTATTTGTAATTTCAAAAAGTGAAGTACAAAGAGAAAGCAAACTGACACAGGATTAAGAATCAGATTGATAATAGATTGAATATCAGAATGCAATATCCCAATATTTTAAGGCCTAAGAAAACATTAGCTCCCAGAATTTTATTGCTAGGAAAGTTCTCAAATGAGATGAAAAGCAAATACCCAAGACATTTGGGCACGTAAGAATGCAGACAGTTTTTCTCTTCCAGGTCCTGGGTGAAAACACACATTTTAGTTCCTGCTTCAGGGAAAAGGAAAGCTAATATTGTGAAAGAACGACATTAGATACTAGAATGGTGGTAGTTAACTATGTCCCAGAGGAAGTGAAAGAAATGAGAAAAGAAATATGATACACTCTGGATACACACTTAGGAAAATCTCCTTAAACCAATAAACTTCTATGACACAAAATCACAAAGTTGTAATAATGGAAGTGTTGATTTATTTGGTTTATTTATGAGCTTTATCCATATCCTAAATACATAGAACAAGAGATTAAATTATAGTCTCCCAGGAAAATATTAACGTTATATACTTTGAAAAATGTGAACATAGTAATGTTGAGATGAGTAGGGCATTGAGTGTGAATTAGAATCAGAAGCAAAAGCAAGAGCTCCTAGGCTAGGCTCCTCATTGTGTGTGCGTGTCTATGGTGTATGCACACTTGTTCTGTGTTCTTGAGTGTGGAGTGTATAAAATCATTTCTCAGGACTGTTAGTCTTTTTTTGCTTTTGTTTGTTGAGCCAGGATCTCTCGGTGACCTGAAACTCACCATTTTTTTCTAGGGTGTCTGGCCAGAAAACCACGTGGATTCTCCTCTCTCTATATCCTGGTGCTAGGCTTAGAAGAACATTCCTGTGTCTCGTTATTAGTGCACGGGTTCTGGGGCTCAAACTCAGATCCCCATGGTAGTGAAGCAAGGTCTTTACCTACTGAGCTATCTCCACAGACCCCAAGGTGCTGTTTCCAAAGGCTTCTGTGGCTCAGTAAGCAGGCCCCTGTGGGCTTCACCTTCCTTTTTTGACAAATGACACTTAGGCAAGGAGATGTTTTGCAGTCTCTGTGAGTTTCTTCATTCCGTGACTTCAGGCTCTGTTCTGCGTAGTGGAAAACATAGCATGAAGGAGGCAGAAAGCAGAGCTATTTGGAGGGGAGGGAGGGGGCCAGCAATACAAGGTCACAAGGGAAGGGGATGCCAATTTTAGAGGTAGAGGGATAAGATTGAAGTACTGTAGCATGGATGTCTAAAAATGTCATGATGACACCTATCGCTTTGTATGCCAACTTACTCCGAACTGGTCAAAGTACAGAGAAAGTGTCTGCGTTGTGATGGCCATAAATGGGAGGACTAAACCACACAGTCTCCCTTCAAGACTCGGGGAGCATCTTCGCCAAGGGGGAAGAAAGATTGTGAGAGCCAAAGTCAGAAAGAACTGGGATGAAACCGTATCTTCCGAACACACAGGACAGCTGCATCCATGAACTCATAGCAGCCGTGACCAACTGCTCACAACCTGCACAAGATCAAGCCAATTGACACACCAACACAGAGCGGGGAGAACAGAGGGCTACTCGCAGCCCAGGAGTTATGGAAAGTGATTGCTGTCGTGAGAGGGAGATTGTGTTTTCCTTTGACAAGCAGTCCTTAGCAGGTTGACCGTGTTCTGGTGAATGGTCTCACCCCTGTGTATATGCAGGCAGTACCAATTAGACCGAGTGGGTTATAAAATTAAAAAGAGGGACATTAAGTTGTGAGGGGGACTTGGGGAGATATGGGAGGAGTCAGAGGCAGGATGAGGGGTGGCTATGAAAAATATATTGCAAATACGTATGAAATTCTCAAATAATAAATTCAAATTACATTAATTAAAAAGATTAATAATAGAAACTGGTCTTGGAGTTTTAGAGGTTGAGAAATGATTGGAAAGTTGACTGAGAAAAACTTTAGTTAGTGCTCAGAAATTCTCTGGTGAGCTTTGCAAATGTCCTTCAGGTAAAATTAAAAAGGACCTGGACACAGCGTATTACATCTGTATTATAATACCACCACCAGGAGAGGCAATACGTGGCTTTCAGCACTTGTTCAAGCCACATTAACTTGACAGCAGGCATGTGCTGTTGACTGCCTGCCAGAGTCTTCCACTGTCTGTGGCTCGTTGAGTGCACAACTGCTCTGATCGCGAGAGTAATTCCCTGCCAGGCAGCTGTGGAATGAATAAGTTACACCCAGCAGTGGAACCCGGAGCCTCATCAGCTAATCAGTGAGCTCCATGGGAGACAAATTAAAGTGGAGGAAGGTGCATATAGGAAGAGGAAGGTGATGAAGGAAAGAAATGAGCCCATATTAAGAGGTGACAAAAGCCATGGGGAAATGCATGCATTTTAGTAAGAAACAAATGAAACACATTTGGTTCCAATTTCAGAGTCCTGGGCACAGATACGAAAATGAGCTTGGTAAAAGAAGGTGATGAGAAGATTCTAGAAGGTGAGAGAGAGAGTTAATGAAGTTGTTTGAGAACACTTAATGAAAATGCTAATCATAAAATACACGAGACACCGAAGAACTGAAATCTAGGCTGGGAGGGCTATAATTTAACATTCGTTTGCTGGTTAGCACAAGAAGAGATAGCAGAGTGTATGATTCAGTTTGCAAAGGTGCAGGATGCTATTTCTATAGCAAAGGTCTAATAAATAGCAGCAGAGCTAAGTCCACAAGTTCAAACGATAAGTAGATTAATACGAGGATTCTGGCACTTGGTGACATTCTTTCTGTGGAAGACAATGTGCACATCCTGAGCTTTTCTGAAAAATTCCAGAGGGGACCAACATGTTCTCCTGTTTGGTAACCATATTGTTCCTCTCTACCTTCTGTGGGCTGTAGATATCTGTCATCCCTTCCTTCTTACCTGCTCTGTGGAGTCCCTCTTGACAGCAAGAGAAGACAACTAAGCCTGGGCAGGATGGCACATTTCTTTAATCTGGCGCCTAGAAGGCCAGAGGCAGGCGAATTTTTTGAGTTTGAGGCTAGTATGGCGGGACACTATCAGGAGCGGCAAAACATGTGTGTGGGCTGAGAGGTGTCTCAAGATCTAGTGGTCTATCCAACCCAAGCTCTTTATTTCCCATATTCAGTAAATTAGGACCAAGAGGAATTTTCTCAATGTACTCAGCTGAGAATTTTCTTAGTGCACTGGTGTGATAGGACCTCATTAGGGGTTATTCTTATTCTTAGAGAGGACTTTGCTGTTTATAGTGCTTTGATTCTATGGCTTGAGTACATTTGCAAAGAGTCCTTTGTTGGGAACATGACACAGAAACGATCATGTTGACTGGTGGGGGCTTTAAGAAGTTGGTTAGGTCACCAGGGCTCTGCCCTTGCAAACAAATTGATGCCTTTCTGCCTTTCTCACAGGACTGGGTTTAGGTTCCAGGAAAAAGGATGACTTCACTTCCTCTTTGCACCGACCCCTGGACCTGCACCAAACATGTTTCCACTCTGTCTTCCATTGTGGAATAATGCAGCAAGAAGACAAATGCCAGGTTGAGTGGCTGCACCTCTGCCTTTGTCGGTCTCCTGAACTATAAGAAATAAACGTTCATTCTTTTACATTACCCAAGATCGGCCATTACCTTGTAGCCAGGGAAATAAGGATTCAGATACTTTCTTTATAACTTAGAGATATGTTCCAAATGTCATCTGCCTTCCTTCCATAATGCTCTTTGGTTCTTTGGAGTGAATTTTCTATCCTTCTAACTTTAATGATTCAGGTTACAAAGAATTTAATGACAACTGCATCTCCCATGAAGCTTGCGTTATAGAGCAATGGGTAAATGATAAAGTTAAATAAACAGTTCTGTGTGGTGACACATGTGAGTTATCATAGTATCTGGGAGACAGAGTGTGATGTGTGGTTTAGAGAATAAATGATAGCAAGCTTTTAGCTTTGAAAGAATGAATGTGTTAAGTATATAGCAAGCCAAAGAAGGAAAACAAATCTTAAGCAACAGACATAGCAAAAGATTACCAAATGGGGCACTCAAAACTTTCAGTAGAAACCTGTAGTTGATTATTTTTTTACTCTTCACTCTTTGCTCTTTGGGGGCTCGTCACCCAGTTCCCAAATAAATACACAGAGACTTATTCTTACTTATGAATGCCTGGTCTTAGCTTGACTTATTTCTAGCCAGCTTTTCCTAAATTATTTCATCTACCTTTTGCCTCTGGGATTTTACCTTTGTCTATTTCTGTATATCTTTTCTTTCCTACTTACTCCATGTCTGTCTGTGTGGCTGGGAGGCTGGCCTCTCGTGTCATCTTTCCTCCTTTTCTCAATCTCCTCACTTTTTTCTTCTCCTCCTGTTTAACATCTCTGCATGCCAAGCCAACCTATCCTTTCTGCTATCTAGCTATTGGTTGTTCAGCTCTTTATTAGACCAGTCACGTGTTTTAGGCAGGCAAAGTATCACAGCTTCACAGAATTAAACAAACATAACATAAAAGAATGCAGCACACCTTTGCATCAATAAACAAATATTCCACAGAATAAACAAGTGTAACACATCTTCAACTAAAATGCCACAAAAGAAACCAACTGGGGAAGCTGATGCTTCAAATGGAGTTCCCAACTGAGTTCTCTATGGCTGAACTTCACATGGCTGACATTCTGGCTCCTCTTTCCCACTGTGTGTATTTATATATCATGGAATTAACAGTAGTAAGTTCTATTTAGAGTAGTTTGCCCTGTGTTTGCAAAGACAAAGGGCATTGTGCATCACATCACTTTCAGACAAACATGTTTGAATTTGAAATGGAAAAGGGCAGCCCTACTTTCACGGCCAGCTTCTCATGGAGTCAAACAGTACTGACAGTCTGAAAATAATATGTACATTCTTCAGACAGAAGGGTCATACATTTAAGGATATCTGAACTATGTAGCGAGTTCCAGGCCAACCTGGGACCCTTCATCAAACAGAGCAACAGAAGTAGACTATAATACAAGAGAGATAGGAAATGTGAAAAGATGGGGTGAGCTAAGAAGATAGAAGTAGACTGTTTTAATTCTGGAGTTGAGGGGTGAAAGTTGATCACAAACTTAGGAGACAATATGGAAGAAATCTTAGAGCTACCTTTAAGAATTCATATTTCCAAGTCCGTAAAGTCCTGTCAGTACAAGTATGAAGACATAAGCTCAGATCCCAGCACCAACACAAAATAAGATATGGGGTTACACGTCTGTAATCCCAGGCCCATAGAGACTGACAGATATCTGGGACTCACCAGACAGTCAGTGTACAGAATTAGTGAGATTACGTTTAGTGAGAGACACTTTCTCAAAAATTAAGATAGAGGATAATGGAAAACAACACTAATAGTGACATCTGTCTGTCTGTCTGTCTGTCTGTCTGCCTGCCTGCCTGTCTCTCTCTCTCTCTCTCTCTCTCTCTCTCTCTCTCTCTCTCACACACACACACACACACACGAGAAAGACAGAGAAAGAGCTTTCTTGGGTGCTCTTACATTCATTTGTCCTAATTAGCTGTTGTAAGGGATAAAGGGGCTTCTGATCATATACAGAATGCACTGAAGTGTGATGAATAAATGCCTATAGTTTTATATTCATAATTCCCATTGTGAAATCATCAATTGAAATATTTAATTCATAGAATGCCAGTTAATCATCTTACCTTTTAGACATTTTCTTTTAAAATATTATTTATTTATTTATAAGTATATTTATGTGTCTGAGTATATGCATGCAAACCATGTATGTGCAGGTACACTTGAAGGACAGAAGAAGGTGTCAGACAGAGGCACTGGAGCTGAAGTTACTGGGTGTTGGGGGCTACACAATATGCATGTTGGTAGCCAAATTCTGGTCCTCTCCAACAGCAGCAAACATTTTTAATTGCTGAGCAAGCTCTCCTGCCCCAATAATTTATTATCTTATTAATCTATTACTTCACTCATTCTGATCTCAGTATCCCGGGGTTTGGAGTTACAGCCACACTGCAAATGCATATCAGGATATCAAGAGGATGTAACTCCAACTAGAAGCTGAATGACCTTCCAATCAGCCAGTGGCAGAACTGGGGTGAGACCCACCTCTGCTGGGAACCAGAGCCTGTGTCCACCTGTCCTTGAGGTACCCACCAGTCTCCTGGAGTGATGTGCACCTGCCCTATCTGAGCTACCTGTCCCTTCTCTGGAATCATATAACCATTGACAGTTTTTGCCTTTTTTGTTTGACTAAAGAAAAATTGAGCTAATTAGCTGGTTTCCCACTGTGGGAAAGTACATTTTTCAATGAACTTGAAAGATAAAAATATCATTCATTCATTATTTTATTCATGCAACAACACGCATGAAGTGTGTTTTGAACTTTGACTAATGAAAATCATTTCTCCTTCCTTATTTTCTCATTAATTATCTATATATTTTGTGATAACTTCTAATGCACCTCAAACTGAGCTGTAAATAGGTCAAAAGTAATTAACTGTCACCATTATCAGTTTAGTCTCTTGTGGTTCCCATGGTTTAAAAAATCTTCCGTGTTTGCTCAGGGCGCCATCTACTCCCAGCTAGCCTTGCAAAGCCAATCTGGGTTCATTTTCATTTTATTTTTGGATCTGGGGATTAAGAGAAATACTATTTCCAAATGAAATGACCAGGGAACATCTTTTGGAATTGGATGTAGATCTACTTCTAAATTCTGCAAGCAATTTTCTTGATCATTTAAAAGTTTATTATTAGCACACATTAATTCTATATAAGAACAGACTTCATGATGATATTTTCATGCATCTGTCTATTGTATTTTGATCCTTTAACCCCTTGTTAACCTCTTTCCCCTTCTCATTTCTGCTGAACCACTTCCCCTTCCTAATTAGTTCCCATTTACTTTCTTTTTTTTTCATAACCCCATGAGTTTCATTATGGTTGCTTACAGGGCCATGGATAAGAGGTTATTGACAGATGTGTGGACATCTTCCCAGACGCTAAACGACTCAGAAAATGTTTCCTCTTTTCCCAATAGCCATTACCTGTCTTCAGATTCTTTGGCAAGGGTAGTAGTACCTCCTGAGCCCTTCCTTAATCTACCAAATTTGTTTACCCACTTATTTGTCCTTGAAAATTCATAGTAATAATTTCAAAAACACCTTTTGTGCTATTCTAAAGAAAGAGTGATTCCCAAATCTAAGCTGCCTTAAATCTTGGGAGCAATTTTTTTTAAGTATACAGCAAGAAAGTTTGAGGTTGGAAGGAAGTCACTGGGTCACTCCCCCAGCACACACACACACACATCATGACTGTAGAAGGGGATTTGTTGGGAAGGAGGGCCTCAACAGAAGTGAAAGGGATACAAAAGAGGGTAACAGGGTGAACACAATCATAACACATTATATACACATATACACAGATGGCAATGAAGCTGATTACTAAGTGTAACTAATATATGCTAATAAAAACTTAGAAAAAAAATTCTTCTGAGTTTAGATCTTGTTCTAGATCCAACTCTAGAAGAGACTTTTAAGAACATTTTGTGAGAGTTGGAAAGATGGCTCAGTGGACAAAGCCATGTGCTGCTAAGAGTTTAATCCCAGGATTCACATAGTGGAAGAACAATACATCTGTCTAAAGTTACACACACGCACACACATGCACATGCACACACATGCACAAGCACAAGCACATGCACACGCGCACACACACGCGTGCGCACACACACACACACGCACTGTGGCATGCATATGGCCTTCCATGAGTAAATAAATAAATGAAGAAATAAATACATGTAATGAAAATAAATAAATACATAGTGAAAACATTTTATGGCTTGATAATTATAATTACTCTTTCATACTGAATGGAAATCTTGGATGTGGGTATTATGAATTCTTTTTGAATTGAAGGAAAGTGAGAATTTTTTATCTAATTAGACCAAACTCTTTTCTTGGCCTCAGTTATATTCTACAATATCCTGCACAGAAAATATCATGAATTATAGCAGGTTCCAGCTAGGTCATATCTAAGGATATGATTCATAGAGTAGAGCTACAGAAATGACTGAAAGGTACACAGTTATGAATAAAATAGATGGGCTGGGGGTTTCTGTATCTGCAAAACCAACACTCAGGAGATGGGGGAAGAAATTCAAGTTCACCCTTAGCTATGCAGTGAATTTGAGGTCAGCCTGGGCTACATGAAACCCTTTATAAAAAATTGTTTATGTGTACACATTAAACATACACATAGACAAAATTTCTTTGTGAATATAGAACAAAATTAAAGGGCCAGTGTATGATTTGACAAGACCAGTCATGGATTTCATCAAAACAGCAGTATACTGTGCCTATGAGCATGGGTAAGTTTGACCTGCTTTATGATATAATTTACCCTTTTCCTTGATTTCTGCAAACGTTATATTTGTGATAAAACAGCACACACCTTAAATATTTACTTTTAGTTGTGTTTATATGTGTGAATCTGTGTGTGGGTATGCAAGTGAGTGCAGGTGTCCCCTTCAGTGTGTGTTTGAACACACATGTACGCGGGTGCATGTGAAAATGTGTGCCTACTTGTGGGATCAGAGGACAGCCTCTGGTATTTTATCTTACGAACCTTTCATCACTTGTCTGAGGCAGGTCTGTTATTGGCCTAGAACTCCACCAAGCAGGACCTCCAGGTGCTGCTGAAAGTGTGTACTACTTCCTGGGCTGACTTTAAACTGTCACATCCTCACACATATAAGGCAACCACTTTACCCATTGAGTCAGCCCTCCAACTCCATAAAAATAGAAAACGTCTCTTTAAGAGAGGAAGAGCAGGCTCCAGGAGCTGTGTGATAAGCTTTCTGAGATAAATGCAGGGGAAAGCTCTGCTCATTTGTTTTCTGGAGTGATTGCAGGTTTTGGGGGGAGGTTATGCTAAGTACCCCTCACAGGGAGAGATAGGTGCTGAAATACTTTTTATCTTATTTTGTTTCGGTTTTGGCAAGAACATCCTCTCCTGGCAGTGGAACCTGCTTGTCATTTCCAAAGATAGCCTCGAGAAAAATCATGAAGTCATGAATATCCAACTCATCCATATGCTGTTTTTGAAATTCTGCCTGTTTTTCCTTACCTGCAGGTTGAAGGCAGATTTTTCTTTACTCTGTGACACAGTGGCCCTTTCTTCTCTTACCTTTCTCACTTTAGCAAGAAGCCACTTTGCTGGAGAGTCTCTGAAACGTTGTGTTTATGACTTTTGTGAGTGGAGAAGGAGCAGGAGAAAACAGAGATGCATGGTTTAGAGTGAAGAGGATGGTGTTTCCAGGATGGGGACACTATTTCAGCTGCTGTGTCATGAGAAATGCATGGCCAAATTCTGTATTTTGTATGCAAAGAGGCCTTCTAACTATGAATGTACTTAACTAAGAAGAACTGGCTTAGAAAACCTTAGTACATAGTGGGCTGTGCTAGGAGGATAACACATCACGTAATGGCATTTATTACAGAACACAGGATCTGGGGTATAGCTCAGAACTTACTGCACATGTGAAAGTCCTTGGTTCATGTACCATCACTGCAAAATGAAAGACAAAGTATGTGAATAAGAATTCGTGGAAAGAAGCTGTGTCTTCCAAGACTCACTGATTGATTAGAGCATTAGTCGTATGGGAGGTTTGGAATGGTGCAGGTCCAGAGCCCAGTTAGACCTTATCTTGGGTTAGCCAATCCTTGTGTTGAACCTAATATGCCATTACCAATAGATAAAAACCTTTTATCTTAGCAGACCACTAGCTCCCACAAACCAAGAGTAAAGAATTCCATCAGATAGCATCTGAGGCGTGTAGAAGAGATTCCTCCATTTTGTTATTTTGGTGTGGAAGTGGTTAAGAACGAATCCCATAAACCATATGTTTGAATCCTTAGTTAACAGGTAGTGGAACAATTAGAAAAGATTACAATGATTAGAAGGTGTAGACTTGATGGAGGAAGTGTGTCATTAGGGGTGCGCCTTGAGGTTTCAAAACCCATAAACCCATGCTGTGCTCCCTCTCTCTCTGAATATCAGATGTCTCTTTCAGCTACTCCGTCAGTGCCATGTGTCCCACTATGCTTCCTGCTGTGATGAAAATGGACTAACCTCTGAAACTGTAAGCAGGCTCCCAATTAAATGCATTCTTTTATAAGAGTTGCCCTGGCAGACTCCTGGAGAGCAAACACAGCTTCGCTGTAGGTCACTAGACTTGGAGCAGGAAGAAGTTCACCCAGGAGCCTGCTTCTCTGGTGCCTGGTACCATTATAATTCTTGGAAGCAGGGAACTGCCCAACGCCATGACAGACTGAGCAGACAGAGGCCCACATGCAACACCGGTACATAGGCACTGCTCAGAGAGAGAGAGAGAGAGAGAGAGAGAGAGAGAATGATCTATGGCCTATGAAAAGAGGCCTTATCTGAGGAGGTGAGGAGGTGAAAGCACCGAGCAATGGGCTGACTACGGTGGTGTGATTACCACCCAGGGCTGTGGTAATGTGTGAGCCTGGGCTGCATGCGGGGTTCGAGGCCCTAATGCAACCACAGTCTATTTTGATGTCTGTGGCTCCTAATATCACAGAAGGCAAAGACTAAAGGGCTGTAAAGAGTTGGCCCCGCCCCCTCACAGGCCACACTAGGGAGATCTGGTTCTGCCCCTCATAGGCTAAAGCTCTCAGAAGGGAGGTCCTGTACCTCTACCTGAGCAGCACAATAGAGCTGACCCTGTTTTCAGGGCACAGGCAAGCTAGTCCATGGGAGAACAGGTTGTTCCTACCATGTGGTGTGGGAAAGATGCCTCTCTTCACCTGCAGCAGGTGGGGGACCTGACCCAACCCATCACCAGATGCAGCACTCTGGAGAATGGACTCGGCACCTCACATGGTCAGCACAGTGGAGCTGACCCTGTAGACAGTGGAGTAGGTGAGCCCAATATGAGGGTGTGAGGTGTGCATACCTGCTACTGCCTCCTTTATTTGGAGTGTGGTGTTGGGGACTAGGGAAAGATCTCTACCCTTGCCCCTACTGCCTCCCGCTGCCATGGAAACTGACCCTCCCCATTACCAGCTGCAACACTCGGGAAAAGCAGGCCCTGTTCCTGACCTGGGTAGCACAGCAGAACTGACTCTGTCGGCAGAGGTGCTGATGAAATAGCCCTGAGCGTGAGAGTGGATAGCTGGCCACAGCATCCCTCGTCTGCCCTGTGGTGGTGAGGGCTAGGGAAAGATGCCTTCCCCGTTTGTCTCTGCCACCTGTATCAGCTGTAGCACTCCAGAAAGCAGGCCCTACACTTTGCCTGGGCAGCACAGTAAAGCTAACCCTATTGGCAGGGGTACAAGTGAAATGGTCCGTGGGAGATCTGGTCCCACCCCTCATCTGCCATATGGTGGTGTAGGCAGGAGAGAGATGCCCTCTTCCTTCTCCTCCTCCACCCTTTGCTTCCTGTGATAGGTAGGAGAGCTGATCATGAGGTCATAGGAAAAGAAGAGCTGTCCCTGACCCTCACCAGCTGCAGCACTCGAGAGAGTGGCCCTGTATTTCATCTGGGAAACAGAGTAGAGCTGGCCTTGATGATCCAGGTGTGGGAGCATTGACCCTGAGGGCATGAAAACAGGAGAACTGGCCCTGTCTCTTGCTCTTTGCTGCCAGGGTAAACTAGCTGTGGCAATGCTGGAGAGCTCACGCTGGTTGTGAGGATGAGGGAGATCTGGATGGCTGACCAATTCTGCCCAGGCCCAGAATAAGGGTTATGAGTTGGCCCACCCCCAACATCCACCACATCTATGAACTGCTGGAGCAGGTGAAGGGGCCGGTCCTGCAGACCTAAAGCTGCAGGATCTCTAGGACACAGGGCAATGACTGGATACCCAAAAGGAGTTCCAGTGAGGGCCCCACATCGATAGTGTAGAAGAAACCAGAGCTCTCACACCAGACCAATGACTCTTTGCAATGAACATTTGCAAGTAAAGATTCAGGAACAAAAGGTTTGCTGTGTGACACTACACTGTGTCACCCTACAGCTTTTCATTTCCCCTTTTTCTTTTCTTTTCTCTCTTAAATTTTATTTTATTTTGGGGGAAGAGTTGCAAGGGCAGAGGGCAGATATGAAAGGATGGGGAAATGAATGGGATGGAGATGCATGACGTGAAAGATGCAAAGAATAAATAAAAGAGGAAGTTATTAAAAAGAGTTGTCTTGGTCGTGGTGTCTCTTCATAGCCATAGAACAGTGACCAAGGCACTCACCTACCTGGAATTTCCACCAGTGTGTTTCTTAAATGCCCCCATTTCTTAAAATGCCTTTCTTCTGCTTGCTATTATAAAACCCCATCAGACTGCTTCCATGTTGGGAAGATGCACCTTGGAGCAGCCTAGCCATGTTTCCTGGGCCACGGTCGCTGCAGTTTGGCTCCAGTACGAACTTTTATTTCTTTCTGGGTGATATCTGTGTTTTTGTGTGACAAATCTTAGAGTGCATGTTAAGACCCATGTGCCACAATGGCCATTAGGAAGGTTGTACTGTTAAGGAGGAGATCATGAATGTGCTTCACACTCATTATTCATATGCAGAAAGGGTGGCCACGGCTGCTACTTAGGGTGGTGCATTCTGGTATGCTTTCCTTTCATCAATATTCTATAATACTGTTTGTTAACCCTGGGCAAAGCTTGTGACTGGGAGGTCTCAGGCACTAGAGGGAACTCATTGTAGTAGTTTTGCCAGTGGGCATGGTATCAAACTTCCCTCTAAATAATTATGTTTACACACGTAGTGGAGAAGACTCCATCACAGCATGCTGTGGCTTTTGGTTTGTGCACCCTTTCTTCACACACATGTAGAGCTATCTCTTCATGTAGTCGTTTCTGGTAATATTCAAGCTTATTCACTATTCTTTAAATAGTCAATATTGTATCATGACTATTTGCAAAACCTTTGCACTTTATTGGGAATAATAGATGCTTAAAGATGATTTAAAGTACAGAAGAGCATGCGTGGTTCTTATGACAACGCTACAATGCTATATAAGGTTGTGTAAGGGAGTTGAATCTCTGTGGGTTTTGGTCTAGGACCCGATCTGCTAAGGTACTCTAATGGATAATACTGACTGACTGCCAGCTTGACGGGATCTAGAATCACCTAGGACACAAACTTCTGGGAATGCCTGTGAGCGAGTTTCTAGATTGAACTAATTGAGGTAAAATGACTGAATGTGGTTGCACCATCCCATGATCTGGGGTCCTAGACTAAATGGAAAGGAAAAAGAACATACTAAACCCCAGTGTTATCTCTCTCTCTCTCTCTCTCTCTCTCTCCCACTGACACTGTGGATGCAATGTGAGAAGCTGCCTCCTGTTCCGGCCACCATGACTTCCCACCATGATAGACTGTGCCCTCAAACT
Organism: Bramus lutescens; assembly: GCA_001685075.1. NCBI lineage: Eukaryota > Metazoa > Chordata > Mammalia > Rodentia > Cricetidae > Bramus > Bramus lutescens. The sequence continues at coordinate 127,612 of LOEQ01001942.1, forward strand.
GTGAGCCAAACAAACGCTTGCTTCAGTTGCTCTTGTCCCATGTTTTTGTTACAGGAATGAGAGTTAACTAATACAGATGCTGAAGATAGATTCTATGTAAACAGGCATCCCATTTTGTGTTTATTTAGTTACTTACACGTGCCATTACATTTCTATCCTGTTTGTATGTTCTTAAATATATGTTCCTAACTTGTTTGTATGTTCTTAGGTATGTTCTTGTGGACAGTGTCTCGTTTTTATATGCTCTTTTGTATGTGTGTGTGTGTTCAGATGTACTCAAATGACATTTTGCACGTATCATTAACTTTCATTGTTTTTGATTCAGCACTGTTATTTCCAGAACTCTTTTTGTGCATACATTTGATCCATCACCCATAAATGGCATTTTCTCCTCTTATCCATTTAATTTTCTTTTTCCAATTCTAGTAATTCATTGATTTGTTTGCAAGCCTACGTTTTCCACGGTACATGTGTGGAGATAAGAGGACAACTTTAGGAGTCAGTCCTCTCCTCCCACCATGCAGAGCTGGAGATTAAACTCAGGCTGTCACACTTGATGGAAGATACCTTTTCCAGAAACTCATCTTGCTGGTACCACGATGACCAATTCAAACAATGGTGTTACTTGGTTGCCCTTCTTTGCTTCTTGCTGGTGAGTGCTCTGCTGGTAAAATAAGATTGCTATGATGTTCCTGATGACCTTGCTTAGCCTTATGGGTCAGCACAAAAAGGGATACCTATAAAAGCAGTCTATCTCTCAAGTCTGTCTGCCTTGCCTTGGCCAAACAATTTCAAAAAAGAGAGACTGCAGACCCCCATATACGAACTAGGCTGCAAAATTGCCTTTTTCCCAAGTTCCTCTTTATACCCTACAAAGGGTTACAACCATCTCCCCCTGCCATGCCTACCCCTCAGTTTCCCACGGCTGCCTCTTCCTGTGTGTGCTAACAAACACACATCCGAATGTTGAAGGTCAGGCTCTTGTCTCTTTTGTGCCTTCTGTTTCTTCCTCCTGCCTCAGAAATCCACCAGTGGGTTGTCTGCCTGTTGTGGTGTGTGCTACATCCTTCACTGCTTTTAGAATCCATTTTCCTTGGCTTCCAATGGAGACTGAAGACCACTGGCTCTCCAGAAAGCTTAGAGATTTTAGTGACAGGATGGGACCGTTGAAGCACCTAGCCTCCTGGGCTGAGTGGTGCTTGCTTCTCAGACTCTCCAGTGCTCAGATAATCACTGGTGAACTACCAAGGACCTACCATATAGGACAACCTCATAACTTTCCCTTTAATATGTGTTCATTCTTTGCTTTCTGTTCCTCTAGTGAACCCTGACAAAAATAACCCTTGTCAGTTTTAGGTGCTAAAAAGATCCTTATTTTGATCCCTATGCCATAGTGGTCTAAACTGCCCCCAGTATAACTAATTCCAATCTTCAAAATGAAGTTGACAGGCCATAATTTACTACCCCTGGGAAGCCAAGGTATCTGTCTATATTTTCTCTTGCTAGGTGGGGAGTTGTAACTTTCAAGCTGAAATTCTCTGTTTCTTCTCATCACTAATACTGGGTAGAGATGGTAGAGATTTGCTTGTCTTTTCCTCCAGAAAATGAGCCAGTTTTTTTAATTTTATTTTTGTTTTATCATATTCCCAAATACACACTTATCTGTTTCTCAGTTCTTCCCTCTTTTCTTTTTAAATTCTCTCTCTCTCTCTCTCTCTCTCTCTCTCTCTCTCTCTCTGTGTATGTGCATGTATGCGTGTGCATGCATGCCGCAGCATAAACATGGAAGGGCTTAGCAGTCACCTTGCAGCTTGCTTGGGCAGGGTCTCTGTGGTTTGTCCTGTGTCCCCCATACTAGCCGGCCCTAGTGCATTCTGGAGTTCTCCTCCCTCTGCCTCCCATACTGTTGTAGGAACACTGGGGTTACAGACTTGTGTTGCTCCGAGTTCTGGGAATTCAAACTCAGGTCCTCACATTCTGTGCGGCAGGTGTTGTATTCACGAGCCCAGGCTACTCTCCTCTTTCCTACTGACCCACTTTTGTCCTTCCTTGCTTTGTAGAATGTGGATATTTCGGAAGGTTTAATTTGGTATCAGGTAAGAAATATTCCTTCTCTGAGCTTCTCTAAAATTTATTTTGGTTTGTTTTTGTTTCTGATTTTTTTTTTACTAAGCTTGTGTGAAATTTTATTCTTCAATATGACTTTTAAAATAAATTTGTCATGTTAATGAAAGTCAGCACAGATATTTCTTAAAGGCACATGCACTTTACAGATCAGTTTATTTTTTTTATTTTTTGGAGTCCTTTCAGGTTTTGTCATGTTGCTTGACATATTTTAAGACAATATTGTTCAGACACAATGTTCATGATGACTTGCTTTATAAACCATGCTCCTTTATCTGTATGTGACTCACCTCTGTAGACACATTAAACACACACACACACACACCATACATATACAAACACATACACACACATACACACACGTTGCTTCAAATGAGTTTTGTCAGATGCTTAGACTATTTTGGTTTTATCCAAGTTTCCAGAAAACCTTTTCATATAAGAAAATCAAGGAGTCTTCATGTACAAAGGTGTTCATATATTTGAATATTCACAGCTTTCTGCTTATAAATCATGTGCCTTTTTATTAAAATATTTCTAGATAATTTGCTTGTCTCTTCTATTGTGCATTACATCTTATTTCCTAGTTGATTGAAAGTAGTTATTTTCATATTTTATTGTCCGTTGGAAAACAGCACCCTCTCCCCCATGAGTTATAATATTGATTTATCTGTGTAGATAATCGTGTTGCTGCAAGATGACTATTTTGTTTTTTTCTCATCTTGTTGTGACATATTTTTTCAAAAACTTTCTGTAACTGCCATGATTATGGTTTAGACCCCTCTGGAGCATTACCTAGATAATGGGTGCCCGTGTTTGCTTTGATATGAGTGGAAACTCAGCTGAAGCTGGATATAAGTATCATCTTCCACGTGGGACTTTTGTTAGGTGACCTTAGACAGTTGAGGAATGCCAAACACACTCCGGATTTACTCTAAACTTCTAATGTACTTGAATTCCATCCAATGCTCTCGCTATGTCTATTGAAATAATGAGGTCATTTGCCTTGACAGGTTTTTAGTGCTGAGCCATTGGTGCCTTCTTCAGCAAATGCCACTGGATCTTTTAATTTTAGTACTATTTTTGTAGTATTGTTCTAACCTACTTTTGAATTTGATTAGCTGATAATTATTATAACTTTCATGAATTTTGGCTCCATCTACAAAAGTGTAATGGAGTTATACTTAGTTTCAAGTTTTTAAATGCATAGTTGTGCCCTACACTGATTTAAATATGAAACTATCATGTTTTAGATAAAAATTATTATCACACTTTTTAAATTTTTGTTATTTTTGCCTTGGTATGGACCTGACCCCCTCTCTCCCTCCTCCTCCAAACTTTGATATCTTTCTGACACCATTAATTATTAATTCCTTCAACAACCTGGAACTTCTGATCACATCTATGGCTCGCTGTCTTTGTAAGTGGTTGCTGTCCTTTCTTTATCCAGTTCTTTCCGTTCAGGTGTGTGTCCGAAATAAAGCAGTAACTGGGGAAGGGTGAAACTAGGAAAGGGTTGAGAAGTCAAGGTCTGAGGTCTGGAAAGGAATGGAGGAGAGGGGTCCGGTCAAGATGATTGTACATACCAGTCCCTGCCTACTGGCTTCAAGAGGCCTCCACCCATTACCATATGCATGTGAACTCTTGCTGGAGAATAATTGCTGCTATTTTCACTGGAGAACTTCAGTGTTTACAATTTTATAAAATTTATGATAGGCATTAGCAATATTATGGTAAAAGGTTTTAAATTATTATGATATTTATTTTGCATGTGCGTGTGTGTGCAGGGTGTTGGGGTGTGAGTGCATGCTATGACATGCATGCGGAGGTCAGAGAATACTTTATACTACTATGTCAGTACTGGGGCTAGAACTCAGGTTGTGAGGCTTGGAAACAGACTTCTTTAGCTGCTGAGCCATATTGCTGTCCCAGTAAAGGGATTTTTAGTGAAAATGCTAGATACATTCTCATATTTTTAAAAGCTATAAAACTCAGAAAATTAAACGGTTCTTTATAATTTTGTGACATTTTAGGAAGAATAAGCTTTCTCGGAATTGTTGCCAAATTTTCAAGAGTTTTAAATCAGACCATATAAATACATATGGGCTGAAAATGTGTGTGTGTGTGTGTGTGTGTGTGTGTGTGTTTGTGTGTGTATAGATGAGGATGGAGGTCGGTTGTTCAAATATTTGCCTAATATTTATCAGGACTACACTCTAAATTGAGTACATAAGTGTACCCATACTAAGAGCACCTGGGAGGTTGTAGTTTGTTGAGAAAAGCCCCTCATAGGCACCGGGATTTGAACATTTGGTCTACGGCTGATGGTGCAGTTTGAGGAGGTCTAGAGCATGTTGCCTTGGTGGAAGTACATCGCAGAGGGTGTGCACTGGGGTAAAGCCTCAAGCCATTCCCAGGGAAAGCTCTCTGATATCAGTGTAGGAGTGTTTCTCTTCTTGCTCCTGCCTCATGTGTGATGCCGCTGTCCTGCTATTGCGGACTCGTAGCCTTCCGAAACCATGAACCAAAATAAACTGTTTCTTCTTTAAGTTGTCTTGGACATGGTGTTTTATCACTGCAATAGTAAAGTGACTAATACAGAGGCTAAGGCAGGAGTATCAGATGTACAAAATTTTGCTCAATCTTTACTGAGTTCATGAGACCCTGCTACTAAACAAAACAACAGCTCAAAATGATTGTGGAAGGACATTCCTTCACAGATAATGTAGTGTTTTCTTCTTGTGCAAATAATCAATTCCCAATGTCTGATCATTTTTTTTTTCTGTTAAACGCTTGTATACTTGATGCCAACACTGGACATGTTTAACATTGCATAGTGCATTCCAGACAGTTTAATGGACTCTTATCTGAGTAATTTGTCCTAATTAAAATTGTGCTGGCTTTTATCAGATTTGGTGTTGGTCCTACCACAAAGGCATTTGTAGTGGTTATGAGTGAAGTCTTCATGTATTAAAAATTCAGTTTACATATCACTCTTTCTTGTGTGATTTCCTTTAGGGTTTTAGTAACAGTTTTGGCATCTTGAAAGAGAACGATTGGCCAGTGATTAGTGAGTGGCCTCAGGCAAGCTGCTATGAAATCTCAGGATTGCTTCCTTCACAGATCAAGGTGGGGTAGGCTTACCTTGCAGGGCTTTTGCAGTGATTGAGATATAACCACAAAGAGCCTAGTGTCATGATTGGCATAGAGTAGGGAATTAATGTGTGGTTGTTGTTATTATCACTCCATTACTCTTTTGTAGATGGAAATACATCTGCTACAGCTTGAGTGTACTGGAATAAATAATGACAATTTAACACTCAGACTTAGCTCCCTTAGCTGGGATTTGAGTGCCTTACTATGAGGAGTATTCAATCACAAACTCAACCATATAGTAAAATGGGAGAGCAAATTATAGAAATCGATTTGGTCATTGATAAAGACCTACTTAGCTCCAAATGCAATCTTTGGCATTCTTTTCTAGCTTCAGCTCTTCCTTCTGGCCCCCAGGCATTGTTTTAGTGATTGAGGAGATTTACCCACAGAGTCTCTTGGACCCTTATCTGTGCAACATTCACATGTTTACGAAACAGTAGCAAATGTCTAAGGTTCCAAGTGAGGTGAAGCTAGCTTAGAACAGAAGAGTAAACTTAAAACATTCTCATTGGTGGAGGAGACAGCTAAATTCATAAATCTCTTTCCAGGCAAGTCTGAATGAAGATCTGTATTTGGGTCCCCAGAACCTGTGTAAATATGATTGTGGTAGTATGCCTCTATAACCCCGGGATCCTACGATGAGAAGGGAACCGGGAACAGGCGGCTGTCAGCAGCATGAAGGCAGACTAGCCTGTTGTATGCATCAGAAAATAACAAGAGATCTTGTCTCAAAAAAGATATAAGGCAAGGACCAACACCTAAGGGTGTTTGTGAACTTCACATGTGCTATGTGGGGTGTGTGTTACTATATTCACATGAGAGTGTGCATATGCCATACCCACACGTAAAAACAAAGACTAGCATTACCAAGTAATAGGTGCTATTTAACACACACCTGAGTTTACACACACACACACACACACACACACTAATAATAACAACATTCTCAAGTAATTGTTTCCATTTATATGGCATATTTTCCTATCTTTTAGAGCTTATCTTCCAATATTATGTTGCTTTTTAATATGCTTAGATAACAGGCCAAGAAATTTAAGGGTACTTTTCAGAAAGTGAAGTACAGAATAATGAAACAATTTATTCATGATGTGATTATAATTATAGGTAAAATTGGAACAAAAATCTATATCTCTTTTCTACAATGATTGCTTCTTGCTTCTTGATTGTTTAAGGAACAATGGGTGCTTACTCACTATCAATGATTCTTTTTTAGGATATGCCTATTCAGACATTTGCTCATTTAAAAAATTAGGTTTTCTTCTCATGTAGATATATATTCTGGCAGTTCACCGGCTAAATCAACATTGCGCCCCTAGAATTAGTATTATTTACTCTAATCTGCATGAATAGTTAGACTAGAATTGCTAATATTTTATTAAAATCTTTGCATATGTAGTCATATAGATACTACTCTATAAAACTTTTGATATATATTTTTTGTTTTGTAGTTTGAAGGTATTTGATTAACATTGGCTGTATTTGTCAGGGTTCTCTAAAGGAGCAGAGCTTATAACTTATATAGACACACACACATACATGCATATGATGTTTATTACAATGGCTTACAGGCTGTGGTTTGAATAGTCCAACAATGCCTGTCTCCTGATGGAAAGCTCAAGAGCAGAGTAGCTTTTCAATCCATGAGGCTGGATGTCTCAGCAGTCCTCATCTGGTTTTGGAGTCCTTGGCATTTCTGCCGAGCTGCTGGTCTTCAGTTGATATTGGAATCCTGAAGAAGTAGGCTCTAGTACCAGTGAAGGAGTTTGCAGTGGCAGGGCAGGTGAACTTGTCAGTAAGAGTGAAAGCAAGCTGGCAGAAAGCAAAAGCTTCCTTTCTTTCATCCACTTTTATGCAGACTGTTACCAGAAGGTGTTGACCATATTTAGGGTGGATCTTCCCCCAAATGATCCAATATGGAAAACCCCTCACACCCTCACAGGTGTGCTCTGGGGCTTGGGGTTAGTTGATTGCAGATATAGTCTAATTGACAGCCGAGATTAGCCATCTCATCGACTTTAAGCAATGACATTGATCTTGACATTTTTTTCCCCTTGAGACAGGGTTTTATTTGTAGTTCTGTTGACATAACTTCTTATGAAGTACAGGCTGGTTTTGAACTCATAGCTATGCACCTAATGCGGAGAGCCCATTGTTTGGACTAGCAGTGTGAACCACCACATCTGCCTTACAGAATAACTTTAACATTGAAAGCATCCCTTTCTTTCAAAGTTTCTGAAAAGTTCTGTACAGGATTTGTGTGATTTCTTCCTCTTATATAACTAGTAAGCTACTATCACCTGGATTTTCTCTTTGTGAAAGTTTTAGACTATGAATTACAGAGCCTCTGTAAATAGAGATGGAATTGAACGAATTATTTATTTCTTCTCGAGGGAGGCTGGCAGTTTGTGTCTGAATGCATTTTCTCACTTAGGCCGTTGAATCTATTAGCATAAGTACTTCATACTTCCTCACCTTATCATCTTAGTAAGATCTGCAGAGTCAGAACTAAAGTCATCTTTCCTTTTCTTAGATCAGTAATTCATGACTCATATCTCTTTTCCATGATTGCTATGACTAGATAAACGTGTACAGTCATACATGTTATATACTGAACATAAAAGTTGTTATCTCATTAATTTTGACATTATTTTCATATGTTTTGCTTGATTATTCTATGTTCTAATCTTCATAATTTAATTTTTTATAGTTTTAGAATTTTTTAAACATTTGTTGTTATGTATTTCAATGTTTTTCATGCATGGATATATGTGCACCATATGTGTGCCTACTGTACTTTGAGGTCAGAAGATGGTATCGAATTCCCTGGAGTTATAGAAGGTTGTAATCCAATATGTGGGTGCCAGGAATCAATCCTGGATCCTCTGAATGAACAGCAAATGTTCTTAATGGCTGAGCCATCTATCCAGTCCCAGAAGTTATTCTCTCTGTCTCTGTCTCTCTCTGTCTCTCTCTCTGTCTGTCTCTATCTCTCTCTTGTGTGTGTAGTGGAGAAACAGATGTCGATTGCTCTCCACTATCTCTATCTTATCTTTTTGAGTAAGAATCTCTCACTGAACCAGCTTCTCATCATCTTGGCCAGACTGGCTAGTTAGTGAAATTTTGGGATTGATCTATCTCTATTCCCCATTCTTGGGATTACAAAAGTAAGCAAACACATCCAACTTGTTCATGTGGGTGATGGTGACCCAAACTCAGGCTGTCGGGGTTTTGTATCCAGCACTTACTGAGTGTCTGTCATTCTAGCTCCAGCTGTTTTCAATTGTGCATTCTTTTCCAGATTTACACAGTCAACTGACTGGGAGCACGTCTTCCTTACTGTGTTGCTGTAGCTGTAGCCTACACATATTGCTATTCAGTCTTCACTTATTTATTTATTTATTTGGTTTTTCTGAACATGACTTCTCTGTGTAGCCCTAGCTGTTCTGGAACTCACTTTGTAGATGAGGCTGGCCTCAAACTAATAGAGGTTCACCTGCCTCTGCCTCCCAAGTGCTGGGATTAAAGAATGTGCCACTACAACCTGCCCTGTCTTCATTTTTAATCATTTTTAAAGTAACTTATAATTTCCCTATTATTTCTACCTGAAACCATAGGATAGTTACTAGTGAGTTCTTTTATTTCCAAATTTCTGAATATGTGATGGGTTTTCAGTTATGTTGTTTATTTCTAACTTACACTCATTGGGCTTATGAACATGATTTGTTTGATGTAAATTGTGTAAATGTGTTGATATATTAGCCCTAAATTCAACATATATTCCATATCCGTGAAACCCAAGACTTGGGGAGCATCATGGAAAGGAGGGTAGAAAGGTTGTAAAAGTCAGAGGTTGGGGTAGATGTGGCAAACAGTGTTTTCTAGACTTGACAGAATTCCTATACGCACAAACTCAAAGTAACTGTGGCTGTCTGTATAACACCAAGTCACATTCCAGCATGGATGGGGGAGGAGCCACAAGGTCCCACCTCAAGTAGAGGAGCTAGCCATTAGCAGTTTAAAGACTGCTGGGGAAGGGAATCCAGTTTTCTTCAGGGTGTGGGACCTGCACTTGGTGGGTTATTAAAATGTAAAACAAAGAGAACGTGAATTTAGAGCAGAGATGAGATGGGGGCAATGTTGGGGGAGCTGGAGATGACAGGGACTATGAGCAAACTACATTATATGCACATTTAAATTCCTTAAAAAGTAAATAAGATATTTTAAAAGGTGTTGAGCTATGCTTTGTGATGTAGCTGATGATTCTGTGGGTATGCTGTATATTCTCTTGCATGGGTTGTATTTTCTACTGTGATTGGGAGAGCCTTGTACAAAGGTTCCTTAGGTCAATTTGTTGAATTTGGGTAAGTGAAATGCTTGAATAGTTTGTTACTTACTTTCTATCTGCTTTTTTGAGTGAGATTCATTGAAGCCAATGAAAGCTGTGAAATACCCTCCTTTCAGTGCCACTGCTTCTGCTGTAAGCATCCATTGTTCTCTTTTAGAGGCAAAGACTTAGAAGCTGATGACAATATTTTAGTATGATCAATATCTTGTTCTAAAACCAAATTTGCATGATTTATAGACATTTCATTTTTTAAAATTAGTTTCAGCATGCCATGCATTTTATCTACATCGTCATTATCATTATTATTGTTATTATTTTGGTGTGATGTGTGATGAATCAGGCATCTTATGAGGTCCAGTGTGTCCTGTAACTTATTATTACATAGCCAAGGATGGCCTTGAGCTTCTGACCTTCCTGCCTCTACATCCCAAGATCTGGGAATAGAGGTGTGTGTCACCCCATCCAGTGGTTCTTGAGATGAAGTCCAAGGCTTCCTGTGTGCTAGGGTAGCAACTGACCCAACAAGCTGCATCCCAACCCTTTAGCTTTTTAAAGAGATCCCAAAATAACAACATTTAAAAAGTGACCATATAGCTGTTCTGCAAATTCTATATCCCTTTGTGTAGATCCAGGCTTTCATTTAGACTTGTCGCTTGTGTTTGAAGGACTTCCTTTTCCTAGCACACATTTGTTGGCAATCAATTACTTCATCTTTTGTATTAATTGTGCTTACATTTTTAGAGTTGTTTTCTCTGTGTGTAAAAAGAAAAAAAAATCTTACCCAACTCCCTTGTAGCTTGATTAATAAAAACTGAGAGACAGATGTTGGGGTTCAACCTGAAAGTCAGAAAAGCCAAACATCCATTCACTGGCTGTTGCCTCTACCTCAGTCTAAAATGGCTATCCTGCCTCCAGGAATCTCATGATGAAACTGTGTCTGAGAGCTGTCTTCTTCCATCACATATTCCTCTCTAGGGCTCAGATTAAAGGTGTGCACCATTACTGCTTTGTTTCTATGGCAAATTAATGTGGCTTCTGGCTTTAAGGGTGTGTCACCACTGCCTAGTCTGTAAGGCTGACCAGTGGGGCTGTTTTACTCTCTGATCTTCAGGTAAGCTTTATTTATTAAAATACAAATGAATTATCACTACACTCTCTTAATTTTGTTTCTGTATTGTCTTCAAATTTGCATTATTTTAAAACACTAAGAAATTTCTTTCACATTTATTATTTGTTTTAACCCACATGATGCAGTTTTAATACTCTTAAGGTTTTAAACGTTCTGTTATTGCTGATTGCTTCAAAATATTTCTGCTTAAGATAACTTAAGTTTTAATCTTGTTTAATTTGCTTTAAAATTCTATCATTATCAATGTACTTAAGCATTTGATTTAAAATGTCTGGGTAGTTTCTGTTCTTTTTTTTTTCTCTCTTGATCTTTGAGACTCCTTCACAAGCATTCATCTAGAGCATTATAGTTATCATCAACTGGTCACCTGGACTCCATACTAGGGCCCAGAGTCCTTCCAGCTTCACTGGAGCCCAGGCTGTTCCTAAGGACTTCAGGTAAGACACTGCCCACCACCCCCTAAACCCCTTCAAGCCCACCTAAAAACCCCAGACTGAACTTCCACTCCGTGACTTTGTATCCCAGCCTACAACTTTGTAAAAAGTCTTTGACATTACCAGAGGCCAGGCAGGATCTCAGAATTCCAGGTAAGATACTGCCCACTACCTGCTAATACTCCTTAAAGCACACCTAATAACCCCAGACTGCACACCCTCTCCTGGGCTCCATACTAGGACCCAAAGTCTTGGCAGCTTTGATGGAAGCCAGGCTGGTTTTTAAGTACCCTTGGCTAGACACTGCCAACCACCCACTAATCCTTTTAAGCCTGTGCAACAACCCTAGGCTACATATCCTCCCTGGGTCTCCACATCCTTGCCTGCAACTTCAGAAGAAGACTTCATTTTACCAGAGACCAGGCTGGATTTAAGGACACCAGGCCCCAAAACCCAAGAGGAGACACCCTATTGGACCTGAAACTTTCTGGTTACCAGAACCCTTGATCACTTAGGCCGGAAGACCAAAGAGGAAAGAGAAACTAAGGAACAAAACATCTATCCAACAAAGACAAACACAGGAATCCACACCTACACCTGTAATCATCCGAAATGGAATCAACACGTAGACCCATAATCATCCCAAATCCAGATGCCTAAATACTAGTGTAAGAACTTAATAATAGAAAGGGCAATATGGTACCACCTGAACCCAGCTATCAAATGACAGCAAGACCCAAACAATCCAACATAGCTCTAACATAGTAAAATGATCTTAAAAAATTTTATGAAGGGGATAGAGGTCCTTAAGGACGAAATGAAGAAAAATCCCTTAAAGAAATTAAGGAAAGATAAATAAAAATTAGATGAAATCAATAAATCCCTAAAAGAATTTCAAGAAAACTAAGAAAAAATAAACAGATGAATGAAATGGTTCTGGACCTGAAAATGGAAGTAGAAGCAATGAAACACACACACGCACACACACACACACACACACACACACACACACACACAAATGGAAGGAATTCTGGAAATGGAAAATTGGTTAAGCAAACAGGATCTACAGATGCAAGTATCACTGAAGAAAAACCTATATTCTGGAAAATTGAAAAATCTAAAAGAACTGAATAATTTTATTGATAGTTACCACTTACCAAAGTTAAGTTGTGATTAGAAGAAACTTAAATATACTTATATCCCCCAAGGAAATCGAAGCAATCATTAAAAGTATCCCAAACGAAAGATGACCAGGGTCAGAAAATTTTAATTCACAATTCTGCCATACTTTTAAAGAAGAGCTAATACCAATACTCCTTAATTTATTCCATGAAGCAGAAACAGAAGGAACATTGTCAAATTATTTTTATAAGGCCACAGTTACCCTGATACACAAATCACACAAAGACTCAGCAATGAAAAAGAATTATAGGCTTGTTTTACTCATGGACATTGATGCAAAAATGCTCAGTAAAATACTGGCAAACTGAATCCAAGGACACATCAAAAAGATCATTCACCATGATGAAATACGTTTCATGCCATAGATGCAGGGATGGTTGAACATCCAAAAATCTGTCAGTGTAAACCACCACATAAACAAACTTTTAAAAAAATGATCATCTCATTAGATGCTAAAAAGTCTGACAAAATCCATCCTTCATTCATAATAAGTCTTGAAGAGATTAGGAATACAAAGGATATACCTAAACATAATAAAAGCTATATACAGCAAGTTGATTGACAAAAATAAAATGGAGAGAAACTCAAAACAATTCCAATAAAATTAGGAAAAAGACAAGGCTGTTCACTTTATTCATACCTATTCAATTATAGTAGTTGAAGATCTAGGTAGAGAAATAGGAGCACAAAAGGAGATTAAGGAGATGCAAATCAGAAAAGAAGTCAAACTGTCACTATTTGCAGATGACATGATAGTTTACAAAAGAGACCCCAAAAATTTCACGAGCAAACTCCTGCAGTTGATTAACACCTTTATTGAAGTGGCTACATACAAGATTAACTCAAAAATCAATGGGCTGAGGAAGAAATCAGAGGTCCAACATCCTTTACAATAGCATCAAATCATGTAAAATATTTTGGTACAAGTCTAACCAAGCAAATGAAAGACCTGTATGATCAGAACTTCAAGTCTTTGAAGAAAGAAATAGGAGAAAATATCAGAATCTGGGTAAGCTCTCCCATGCTTAAGGATTGGTAGGATTAACATAGTAAAAATGACCATTTTATCAAAAGCAATCTACAGATTCAATGCAATACCATTAAAATCCTAACACAATTCTTTACATAACTTGAAAGAACAATATTCAACTTCACATGGAAAAACAAAAACAAAAATAAAACCAAGAAACCAGGATAGCCAAAACAACGCTGTAAAATAAACAAACTTCTGGAGTTATCACTGTACTTGATTTCAACCTCTTCTACAGAGCTATAGTTATAAAAATGACATGGTATTGGCATAAAACCAGGCAGATGGATCAATGGAATAGAATCACAGACCCAGTTGTAAATCCACACACCTATGGAGACCTGATTTTTGACAAAGAAACCAAAATTATACAAAGGAAAAAAGAAAGCATCTTCAATAAATGGTGGTGGCATAATTGGATGTCAGCATATAAAAGAATATAAATAGATCTATTCTATCATTCTGCACAAAACTTAAGTTCAAGTAATTCAAAGACCTCAATACAAAAACAGACACACTGAATCTGACAGAGAAAGTAAGTGGGCTGTGGTCTTGAACATATTGGCACAGGAGATAACTTTCTGAACAGGGCACAAATAAAGTAGACACTAAGATCAACACTTAATAAATCAGATCTCACAAAACTGAAGTTTTCTTAAGGCAAAGGACACTGCCAATAGAACAAAACAGCAGTTTACAGAATGGGATAGGAACTTCACTACCAACCTCATATCTGACAGTAGGCTGATTTTTAAAATTTATAAATAACTTAAGAAACTAGATATCAAAAATTCAAATAATCAAATTAAATCAGATCTAAGCAGAGACTTCCCAACAGAAGAATCTCAAATGACTGAGAAACATTTAAATGTACGACATCATTAGCCATTAGGGAAATGCAAATTAGAATGACTCTGAGATTCCATCTTACACCTGTCAGAATGGCTAAGATAAAAAAAAAAACAAGTTCCAGCTCATTCTAGGGAGGATGTGGAACAAGGCGAATACTCCTCCATTCCTGGTGGGAGTACAAACTTGTACAGTCACTTTGGAAATCAGTATGATGGTTTCTCAGAAAACTGGGAATCCATCTACCTCAAGACCCAACAATATCACTCTTGGGCATATACCCGAAGGATGCACACATACCACCAGGGCATTTGCTTAACCATGGTATAGCAGCATTATCCATAATAGTCAGAATCTGGAAACAACCTAGATGTCCCTCAACCAAGGAAGAGATAAAGAAAGTGTGGTGCATTTATTCAATGGGGCATTATTCAATTGTTAAAAACAATGACTTCACGAAATTTGAAAGCAAATGGATGGAACTAGAAAAAATTAATCCTGAGTGAGGCAACCCAGATCAAGAAAGGCAAACATGGTATATACTAACTCATGGCTGTAAAATAAAGAATAATTAGTACAGTCCACATACCCAGAGAGACTAGGTATCAAGGAAGGTTGAAGAGGGGATGCCAGAATCTCTCTGGGAAAGGCAAATGTAGGCTATTTCATGGGGGAACTGAGGACATGTGGGGATGGGATAATGAGCCATCAGGTTCGGGGGTACGGAAGAGAGTACTGAGGCTACTGGAAAGGGATATCATTTCAGGGTTAGGTGAAACCTAGGTGTAAGGGTATCCCCTGGGAATCTGCAAGGATTACGTCCTTAAATACTCTTAGCAGTAGCAGATACACAGCCTGACCTGGCCATCTTCTGTGACCAGGCAAGACTTCAAGTGGAGGGAGTAGGAAACCAACCCAGCCACATAACCTTTGATCTAAAGTGTGCCCTGCCTATGAGATCTGCTGGGTTAAGGGTGGCCTAGAGATAGAAGGAATGGCTGACTGGTGACTACTTTAGCCTAAAACCCATTCCAGGAAATAAGCCCATCCCTGACACTGCCTGGAGCACCAGATCCCACAGGCTGGTTGACCCAGAGACCTAAGATAGAACCAAACACAAATGGAGGGAGAAATGTCAATGGAATGATGCCTAATGATATTCTGCTGTATTCGGAGATTGGTGCTTTAGCCTAATTGTCATCAGAGAGGCTTCATCCAGCAACTGACGGAAACAGATGCAGACCCACAGGCAAACATTAGACTCATCTTACGGAATCCTGTAGAAGAAGGGGACAAAGGTTTTCAGGAGCCAGAGGGAACAAGGACACCACATGAAAACCCACAGAATCAACTAACCGGGGCTCCCAGAGACTGAACTGACAACTACAAAGCCTGCCTTGGACTGACCTAGGCATTCTGCGTCTGTATTACAGAAGTGTAACTTGGTCCTCTTGTGTAACTCCTAACAGTGGAAGCAGGGGCTGTCTGACTCTTTTACTAGCACTTGGTACCCTACTCCTCATACTGAGCCACCTTGGCAAGTCTTAATACTTGGGGAGGTGGTGCTTGGTCTTTCTCAACTTGATACGTTATGGTTTGTTGATATCCATGACTGACCTGCTCTTTCTTGAACAGAAATGAAGGAGGAGTGAATTGGGGGCTGAGAACAAAGGGGGGTTGGGGGAAGGTCTGGGAGGAGGGGAGGGAGGGAAAACTGTGGCTGGTATGTAAAGTAAATCTAAAAGATGGGGGAAAATAATCATTATCAAATTTCAAAAATTTCAATGCTATTATTTTTCCCTTCTTTAGGTACATAAATTTGGCTTTTGAAGTGCCATGTTCTCGGTTGTTGTTTTTCCCTTTGGTCATTACTTCTAAGTGTGTTTTGTTTGGTGTAGTTTTTATTCCTGTGTCTTCAAACTCACCAATCTAGCATTCTGCAGTGCTGTGTGTGCAGTCCTATGCTGACTGTCCCAGGCATCAGAACTTTCATCATTAGAAGTTTGGTTGGGGCTTTGCTATATCTTCTCTCGCAGTCTTTTCTGTAACTTACTGTGTTAGAGCAGTGCTGTAGTAATGCTGAGAATGTTGTTCTAATATCACTACTTTCTCTCTTCCTTCAGATGGACCAACTTCTCCTTAGTTCTAGTGGTATCTGAGAGAATGCCAGAATTGTCTTTTTAACGTGCTACGTGATGGATACTTTTAATAACCCTAAAACTATCGTTGAATTCTTTTCTGAACGGCAGTTAAATGACTCGGAATAGTTGGATTGATTTGATGTTTGGCTGTAATCTTTCCTAGTAGGAGTGGAAGCGTATTTATCATGAGGCTAATTTCTTTCTCACTATTGAGACAAAAGACCTTCTTAGTATTCTAACCAATGATCCCTGCATTAGGATAGTCTCTGGATGGGAAGTGCAACTGACTGACAATTGCCAAGTTTGCATGAATTGGAGCATTGTTTCTCTTGGGGTTGATATTTTCTTTTGCATATTTTCCTGAAACATCCTGAGAGGTGCTGTCTGTACATGGACCTGTCTTCTAAATGTGCATCTTTTGCCTATCTTTCAGAGACTCATTACTTGTTACTCAATGTCCAACATATTTACTGCTGTGAATCTAGGTATTTTCCCCTTTTATTTTTAAATTGATTCACTTCAATGCTAATTCTTCCCCCCCCCTCTCTCTCCCTCTGTGTGTGTGTGTGCATACATATGTGTGTGGACCACACATGTGCAGTTGCCTGATGAAGCCACAAGAGGGTATTGAATCCTGTGTTGCTGTACTTACATTACAAGTCATTAAAATTTTCTAGGAACTGAACTCAGGTCCTCTGGATGAGAAGCACATGCTCTTAACTGCTGGGCCATCTGTCCAGTCCCTTAACTGTTTTTTATAGTAAGGCAAACATGGTCCTTATTTATTCAATCTTAAATGGAAGCACATGTTGTAGATGTCTGTTGGCTTTAATTGCTTCCAAAAGATTGTAGCATTCTTCAACTTTTGGTTGTTGTCAAACACAAACACTCAACCCTGTAGACATAGGCTCAACAAGATTTAAAAATACTCAGGTATCAAAAATTTTTAGGACACATTTTTTTAACTGAATAGGTAGCTATTGTCCCTCTTGCCATCCTTTTCCTAAACAATGCCATATGGTAAATGTGATTGTTAAGGACCACCTAGTTGACAGGATCTAGGATCGCTCAGAGATCAACCCTCTGAGAATATGCTTAAGGAGGGAAGGCCTATTCTAAATATGACGGCACCATCCCTGGGCTGGGATCCTAGACTGCACAGAAAGAAGAAAAACAGCTGAGAAGTATTCATTTATCTCTGATTCCCGACTGAAGATGAAATGAGACAAGATTCCTCAAGTCCTGGCCTCACCATGCCTTCCTCGTCTTCTATGCCTCCCATGCCTTGAGAGACTGGATCCTCAAACTGTGAGCAAAACTAAATCTCTCCTTTTTTCAGTTGCTTTTGTCGGGTATTTTGTTACAGTGATGTGAAAAGTAACTAATGTAATATATAGTTATTGTTCAGTGTCTTGTTGCATTCTGTCCCACACTAAACTTGGGGCTGCTTTTAAGTATGCAGAAGTGTTGGGGGGGGCTAAATTCCAAACACCTTCCATTTTATACAAGGGACTAGAGCGGGTCTTGTGCAGATCCTGATAATCAATCCTTTATGCATGCCAAGTAACAATTGCTTATAGTTACAAATTTACTTTGAGTTTTTCAGTTTTATCACATGTATTTTGCCAAAACAACTTTGTAGCCTGTACTATTGAATCCTGAAGATCTAATGTCATTCTCTTAGAGGAAGAAAGTGAAACGGAAAGTTTTTAAATGACTGATTAATATGAGCACAAACATTTTTTGACTGTGCACAATAGTCAACTCCATAATTGATACAATAAAGGGATTTATTTCTGAGATTTTACTGAGTCATTCAAGAAGTTGAAAAATCTGGAACTGGGGAGAGATGGCTCAGTGCTACACAAGCATGAGGACCTATATTTGAATCTTCAGCATTCCTGTAAAGGGCCGAGGATAACTGCGTACTTGCCTGTAACCCCAGTGCAAAATGTCTGGGTCTGGCTTGCCAACCAACTTCATGCCAGATTGAATAAGACTCTATCCCAAAGGAGTATGGTGGAGAGTGGAAGAACAGGACACCTGATACCTCTTCTGTGCACACCAGTGTGCATAACTGCATACATGTGGCACACACACACAAACAAACACACACATGAGCGAGATATATAAATACATAGAGAAAAAGAGACAGAATGACAGAGAGAGACACAGAGAGATAGAGAGGGGGTGCTAAGTAGGGAGGAGGACAGAGACACAGAGAGACACACAGAGATACTAACAGAGGTATACAGAGAAAAAGACAGAGAGAGAGACAGAGAGACAGAGAGAGAGAGAGAGAAGGAGCTCAGGCAGAAAATTAGAGAAGCATACTTAGAAGACACAGAAACAAAAAGAAGAGAGTAATAACTGGAGTCTTAGCAAATGCTACACAGTCAGAAGCCACTGGAGTGTCACGATGACATGCTGTTATACGGTTTGTGTGGAATTCCACTCTCCTACTGCTGAAGAAGATACTCTTAGGGAGGGATGAACTGTTCTGTGTCGTTTCTCTCTGATAGGATACGAACACACAGGATTCAGAGATCCGGGCAGAAGTACATGCTAGGCTGAGCCTATAGCTTATTACCATCTTTTTAAAAAGTTTGTTTTCATTTATTTACTTTCTGAGATATGGTTTCTTGTGTATCCAAAGCTGCAAAGCTGCCCTGGAATTTGCTATGTATATAGCTGAAAGATGGCCTTGAACTTCTGACCTTTCAGCATCCAGCTCCTGAGTACTGGGACCCAGGACTTGCTGTGTGCTATATTAGCCCTCTGTACACTGATATCTCCATACTCTTACTTTTACCTTCTGACTGCTAGGAGAGGGTGAAGAATTATCAGGTACCTTTCATGAGTCAAGACCTTGCCACTTACTAAGACTGACAAAGTGAGTGATTATCCTCCAGTTGATGGATCCAGAGGAAATGAAATATAGTTGGTATACATTGCCAGGCTTCCTGACTCACTGCCCGTGCCTTGTGCCACTGAATAGAGGATTTTGAATACACCCACCACAGTGATTCTCAGAAGCCATTTTGCTGAAGCATAGACAGCAACTCCGAGAGATCTAGAATGGTCTGTGAGTTTTAAATATGTTTCATGGGTGCTCATGTTCTTGAAGGTGCATGCTGTAGCATATGTTTGAGACGGTTCCGTGCACATTTATGTACATGAAGAGTTCTGCAGGAGAGAATTCCATTTAAGTTTGTTAACTCAGGTTTCCCATATTTATTTAATCGTTCAACCTTTTTAGTCCTCTTGCATTTATTTTCCCCAGGACAATTTTTGGGAGCATCAGACTAGATTCATAAGTTCTGTTTTTATAGGAGTATAGAGGATACAGCCTGGTGGCCCAGACGGCATGCCCACAATGTGTGGGCAACATGTCCATTGGAAGAAAGAGAATTGGGCACATTCAATGTCCTACAGATTTGGTTTGGCAGTTTGATGGGGACCAAACAGCTATAAGATCTCCATCTTCCAGGTTATATGTTTGTAGAGAAACTTAAAATGAACTTTTAGTTATTGGTTGGGCTGAGGTTGTCCTCGTCCAATAAAATTTGGCTATTTTAGTGATTCACAGACCTGACCTCAAATCATTGTTCCCTAATATATCTTGTCAAAGGCATAGAGAATCTTCACAAGGAGGCCTTAGGCAGGCCCTAGGCACATGTGTTGTGGAGGCCCAAAAAATGTGAGCCTAATTTTACTTTGTCTGACGGTCAGAGAGTTTAGAGGTATCTCAAAATGTTTGACAAGCATAGCTGCAGGTCCACTCAGCATGTGATTGCCTGGTTCTTTTGACATTAAGATGGCTCATACTAGTTGATCCATTCCATCCTGACAGATGGTCAGGCCATGCAAGCATACTTCTGCTCCTTCTTTGGAAATATGATGTTACCTGGGAGTGGCTGCCTTCAGGATACTTGGTCTAGGCTGGCTTCACTGCCTAAACAACAGGATGCTAATGGTTTGGAATCTCCAAGTGTTAAAGCAATTAACTGTTCCGAGTTGTCCTTTATATCATGTTAAAGAAGTCTTTTGTTGCCTTCTTGCCCTTTTGTATAGGGGTACAAAAGTATATGGAAAATTAAACATGGATAATATCAGTATTCACTGGAACACCCTCCTGGTACTATTCTATGGTTTCTACTTTTATTATTTTCATATGCATCTTCGTATTCTTTACTAATATTTCTAAATCTCTGTGCCCTTACCCTGGCAAGAGGCTTTTTTTTTTATCGAGGCTGGTCCCTGCAAATGTGTGTACATATGTCTCATCTATCAGCACAGTCCTGGAGGAGTTGCTATAAGCCAGACAATATCCCAGGGATGGAGAGCAACTGGGTGCACTCTTCTTTATCCTCTGCCCTAACCTCCTTTATTTCCTTCCAGGGCTTCAGTCCACATTCCTATGCTCATATAAAACTAATTTTGCTAATTTACTTGTAGTAAAATTTTATGAGCTATAGCAATCAGATACTTCAGGAATATTTCAATCTAGAGTACATGATGCATCTTATTCATTATTTTGGAAATTAGTCAGTTGAATATAATTTGCTGTGAGCTGTCCCATGCAATTTACATCTGACATTTCCCTGTCTTTTTGGGCTGTTGATTTGTTTATTTCTATTACTATTATAATCCAGCTGAATTGCTCAGTGTTCCTTTGGACTTACTAAGTTTCTTGGATGGTTTCTAATTTTTATTTTCTTTGGTTTTAAATGGTTATTTAGTTTTAATAACTATTTGCACATATACAATGTATTATGATCATGACCACCATTATCCTTTTATTCCTTTTGCACTCTGATTGGCTCCTTTCTTTCCAATCATTCCCTCTTCCACTACGTCCTATTCTCTCTCTGTGTGTGTAGGGAGCCATAGAAATCATATGCTGAAGATTGTGATGACCTTACCATTAGCAGCATCATTCTCATCCTTTAGCTATCAATTTTCCATTCTTTTCTATGATATTCTCTGGTCCTTGTAGAGAGTGATACAGATGCTGCATTTAGGATCGAGTCCTCAATAGTTATGAGATTTTTTTCAATTAATCATCACCCTCTGCAAGAAGAAGCTTTTCTGATACAGGCTGAGAGTAACACTTGTGTATGGGTATTAACAAAAAATTGGAAGGCAGTTTGGCTATGTGTCCATTTAGTAAAACAAAGCAGGACATTGCTTCCTAGGGCTGTGGCATCTCTAATTTCATACTTTTGATCAGGTTTACATAACCAGGCATTTATTCCCTCCTGTAGAGTGGGCCTCTTGTCCAGTCTGGAAATGTTGGTTTGCCGTCAGACATTCTTGCTACTATTGTATGATTGGACATGTCTTGCCTCAAGGTTGATATTATTGCTCATGGTGTCCAAAGTTGATAAAGAACATTAATGACATTTCTCTCCCAGTAGCCTCCTCTCTCATACCAACTTCTAGGGCTATGAATGCTAATTAGCAAAGAGGAAGTTTCTATTCTCAGTTCTAGCTTTATTTATCTGTGTCCTAAATATTGCTTTGTCTTTGGAAAAGATCTTATATTTGTTGTGAGTGGAGTATGAAATGTCCCTTATAGACTCATGTATTTGGACATTTGGTCCCCAGGGTGTGGGAAGGTTATGGCATCTTCTGGAGGCAAACCTTGCTGGGAGAAGCATGTTAATGGTGGTGGAGCTTGTGTTTTTATAGCCTGACCACTTCCTGTTCTTTCTCTGTTTCCTTATCTTCCCTGGTGGGATGGATTACCAGCCCCCTCCCCCAAACTATAAAGCAAAATAAACCCTTCCTCATCTAAACTGCTTTTCCTTGGGTATTATAATCACAACGGGAGAGAAGAAGGAGATCCAGTAGATTTGCCATAGCTAAGCATCTCCAGTGTTCCCCACCTCCGCATTGCTCCATCTCTCATTATTATTGATCTTTAATTCTTTCCAGTTACTGACGATATTGAAACTTCTATTGCTTTCGATCAAATTAATTCAAAATTATGGTTAAATTTAAAGCATGGGTTTACTATCTTAGACACCCAGGCAGTGTCTAAGGTAATAAAAATCACACTGCAAGGTAACATGCTTATTAAATTTTCAAGGCACTCTCTCAAGGAAGCTTTTCAAACCCTTCGATAACATGATGGCATAAGGCAGATAATCTCATCTCTGTGGAAAAGATAAGACTGCAGAGGTCAGAGATACTAGATTAATTTGAGATCTCACAGAGCCAAAGCAAGAACTTAAGGCTCCTTAGATTCCTCAAAGGACACTCATTGAATCATTGGCCTGAATTGGGGCACCTAGGCCAACATTAAAGAGGAAGGGCTTACTAACTTATTGGCAGCAGAAAATTCTGTTTAAAGGTTCTTTCTGTTTGGGAAGAACACTGTTTCTTATCATTATAATAGAGACTTGTGATATGGGGGCAATGGAAAAGAAAGCAAATACAGAACTCAAATTCAGGTCCTTGTGAATGTGTAGCAGGTGCTTTCACCTGGCGACTCTTATGCCTGGAGATTGGCTTCACCTGACCCCACTCCACCCCATCTCTGTTTCTCTTATTTTCATATTATTTTACAAATTAGGACACCTTGCATACAATGGGCACTGAATATAAGAGTACATTTGGTAGACAGGTATGGATAGTTCTTACTGGGTAAGGGGAAGCTTGTCTATTACAGACTGGATGGATGTGGGTTACTGAGGTCTGGACTGTAGTCTCTGCCCTGCATTTTCTAAAAACATTGACTATACAAGGTTTTTTGTAACTAGAAATTTATTCTTCTGAAAGAGGATACAGAATTGAGAGCCTAGGAGAGGAGAATTATAGACAAAGATGATTAATGCATTCTAGGTTTTGAAGAAAAAAAACAGGTCCAATAAAATTATATTACAATGAGGACTTTTGTGTCACATAACACTACTGCATTCCTTTTCATGTTGATGTATTAGCAGATTATTTTAGAAAAAAAGGTACTTAAGGAAAAGGTTTATTTTGGCTCATAGTCTGTGGCATAGCCCATCATCACGGAAAGTCACGGTAGCAGAATGGAGAGGTGGCCAGCTATCTGGCAGTAGTCAGGATGCAGCGAGGTGAATGCTGGTGCTCAGCCCCCCCCCCTTCCTATTTGGGCCAGGATATTAACCCATGGAATGTCATTGTCCACAGTTAGAATCAGTCTTTCAAATCATCCTTGTAGACACAAGAGATGTGCTTTTAGGTGACTCAAAGTCCTACAAAGTTAACAATGAAGGTTTACAATCACATCCATTAATTTGTTATTTAAAAGAAGTTTTAAAGACAGTATTTTGTCATGTTTCCCAGTCTGGCCTCAAACTCTTGGTCTTTACTGATCCTCTTGCCTCAGCCTCCTTCTTCAGCCACCATGTCTGACAAAATCCCGTTAATCCCACTCAAAGAATGTTTTTCATGTTTCATAACATGACACAGAAAAGTTTCATACTCTGTGAAATTCAGTGAAACATGACCAACACATGGGAGCTTCAGAATTGTTTGCTAGGCATGGGTATTGCTTAAAAAACATAGAGGCTGAAGAAATGACTTAGCTCTTAAGAGCACTTGTTGCTACTTTATGGTAGCATGAGTTTCATACTAGTTGTGAGAAACAGACCCTGACCATGAGACCAGAGCCAATTCACTGACCCTGAAACCTGAGCCAATGGGTTAAAAAGGGCTAGCAAAAGAAACACAGTTTGGACTTGAAGCCAAACAAACACACTCTGCCTCTAACAAACTCAGCAAGAAAACTAACTAATCCCTGTACACAAAATCCAGATAATCTCTGAGCTTTTCCAAACTCACGCACTGAAATCCAACCAATTCCCACCCTGAAAATCTCCACCCTGGAAAGCCTCTGTCCCTATGTAGAAGACCTATATAGCCCTGTATCTGTTTAGTTGGCAGCTGCCTTTTCCACCCTGGCAGAAGCATCCACTCCTCTGGATTCCTCCCTTCCAAATAAATCTCTAAATGAGGTTTGGGTGAGGACCTTGTTCTCTGGTTGGAGTAGGTCAGAAGGGAACTGTAACACTTTTGCTGGGGAAACCTTCCTCTAGCTGAGCAGAGTTGTTACACTCTGTGGGAATCTAAGCAGATTTGTGACTTCACTAGGGAAACCCTCCCCTGCTGGGGTGGAGTTGTTACATCGGGAAACCTTTTGCTTTAAGCTGCTACACTTGTAGGTACTTTGTGGTCTTCCTTGGCTCCTGACTGCAGATATACTTTTCCATCGGAGCTGCAATGTTTACAATTTTTACCAGGGAACCCTACAGAGACAGTCCCTTTCTTGCAAATCTTTTGCTGTGGCGTGGGTATCCTCATTTGTTGGGATAACATGTAGAATTTCAAGATAGTATCTAAATGAATCCACTGACCTTCGGAAAGTTGTGAAGAATTAGGGTAAAATGTAACAAAACTTTATCTTGCTGGCAGAACACTGGAGCTACAAGAGTCTCCCCATTTCTTTCATTCATCTCAGGGATCACAACTCCACACTGCCAGTCACAGGATCATTTTTAAACAGCAGTCGTTCTGTGCACACGCATGCACACATGACCCTCCACATTCACAAACACACACTGCCCCCACATGTGTTTCTAGTGTTCTTTCTTTGACAGCAGATCTAGCATTTGTTTCATTAGAATTGCAGATGTTCATCATTAAAATATCACTGTGGCATTCTTATCTTTGGTTTGTGCTGTTGTCTTCCTTTCATAGTGCAGGTGTAAAAGTCTTTAAGACAGAGAGAGGTTAGATCTTGTGATTCTCTTAGACCTTATACCTAGGATAGTCTGAAGTTGTAGGCTGTAAGCTGCCCCACACGGTGCTGAGAACTAAACTTGTTTTCTGTAAGTTAACTTATTATAGACAATTAGAAAATACAAGTTAATAGTCAGATATGTTCAAGAGGACCAGTCTAGCTGATGAAAATGCTCCCTGGCTTTTCAACAGAATCCACAAAACCAGATGCTCCTGATAAATACCCCATTGCCCGAATTTCCTCTTTGTTTTTGACTTGCATTTCAGCTTTGTTAGTTCTTGACAAGGATGCCCCAAAATCAGCTGGAAGCAGTTAAAAGAATTCAGTGTCCTGTAGTCTCTGGTTGAGATGCTGAGTCAATAGAAAACTCCCTTACCTAGGAAGACTCTGCAGTTTTAGGAGAGGAATTCTGATTTTATAGTAGCCATTCAGAAATTATAAGAGACAATTTGCCCAAAGTTTGGAAAAAAAATGGCCAAG
>LOEQ01001942.1:157343-164865 GCA_001685075.1 Bramus lutescens
ACAAACTAAGAATGATGGAAAAACAATTGAACCCCCCAAAAGAAGCAAAGCAAACTCAAAACCTCACCCAGAAACAATAACTACAGAACACACAGTCGCAGGTGGCTTGACCAAACACACACCAGGTTCATGAATTCTACTCTGATTCCCAACCTATTGTTAAGTCATCTTACGTTCATCCTTATAGATTTGCAAGTTCATTTTCTGGACCAGTTGTTTCAAGTTTTACACGGCATTTTTAAATCTAGTTTCCTATTGGAAACCTATATCTAGATCCATCATTCCAACAGTGCCCAGTTGCTTTTCAGTTTGCACTAAGACTGTGGAGTGGAATCATCATATGTACAGCTTATATTTTGGGGGTACAAAATATAAAATAGCAGACTACACCAGGGGGTGTTTGATAAACTGTTCTCTCATCTGTGCTTGTAAACCCTATTTTATAAAGGTTCAGAAATATCCTTTCATAGCCATTAATATTTTAGGTCCCTGAGCAATGATGATTGATTCTGTTTGGTCAGGAAAACTCAAATTATCCCATAATAATTTTAGCCTGCCAGCCATGCTTACATTGACTGGTTTGTGTTTTAGAGAAGAAAATCCAGTATTGTCTTGAAAAATTGAAAGGGATAGAGGCTAATAAAATAAAAGATTTCTCTGTGTTGAAGGAAAATGCAGCTACTTTAATTTTCTACACAAAATAGGTTTCATTTGATATCCAAGTGAAATGAATTTGAAAACAGAAAACACAGTCCAATTTTCAAGTAAATGGATCCTTCAAGTGTTGAGTCACAGGCTTGCTCTGTGCCAGAAAGAATTCACTAAGTAAGGTGACAGTTTCTCTCTTTCCATCCCCAAGTCATCGTCACATATGACATCTGAAAATTATATGAAGTGTCTTAACACATGGTTGTATAGAAAGTTCCTCTGAATTGAAACATTCCATCCTAGAGGGAGGCTCATTAAGTCTCAGGAAGTAAACAAAGCTTACAAGGCTTAGGAAGTCAACAATTCATAAGTCTAAAAAAAATACCTGAAATGTACAAAAATTCACATGCTCCTCCCAAAGATTATATAAAGAGTAAAGCCTGCTGCAGAGAGACCTTCAAGTTGTGAGGAGGCTCCACGGTCTCAGCTTCCATGAGTCGTCTTCCAGGCTGGGGTGGGCTTTTTAAGCAGTGTAGCTGCCTTTGAGTCATGCACATTCCTGTTGGTAGCCCCAGTCATCTCACAGGATCATCAAGCTGGACTTTGGTGGGAGCATTTCTTTTGTCTGTCAACCTCTCTATCTGAGGTTAATAGATACTCATTTCCATCTCTCCAAGAAAAGTGACACAATACATGCAAACAAGTATTACCACAAAAACTTTACAAATGAGTGAAATAGAAAATGGCTGTATATTGGAGAGATCGAAGGAAAAAAAGAATAGAGATGGAGGAATGAACACTGAGCAAGGTGAATAAAATGTGTTCTTCTCATTTCTTCCTACCTAACTCTGCCTCAACATATACTACATACAAGTGGTTTATGATGGACAACTAGCAATTTCTTCTGCCTCTCTCTAAGACATTGAAAAACCCACATTTCTTTACTAGTCATCTGTTTCCTTCACTAAAAATGAGCATGAGAGACTACTTCACTAAAATCCTTCCTAAGGCTGACCTCCTGGACTTCTAAAGCAATTTCTAGGTCTGCAACATTTGATAAATATCCTTGCTGTAACAGCTGGAAAGTTGAGAAACATCAACAGGGTACAAAGTCAAAGTTCCCAGAGAACTGTGCATGGTTTTAAAAGTAATAGTCATTGAAATGTTCTAAGAAAATGAGAAGGTGTCAACTCAGCAGTTTTGAAATACCCTTTTGGGTAAAATAAGAAACAATTATCTTCCTTCAGACATTTCTGAGCTGCTCACCTTGACAGCCTTTGCCATTTTATCTTTTTCTCCCTCCCATTTTAGAGCTAATTGCTCTTCCCTTTGGATACTCTAAGTTCCTCTGACTTGGCTGAAAAGTTTAATTGCAAAGTATCACGGAGTTCCACAGTGTTCATCTTCATGGTTTGATCCATTCCTCACCTAACAATACAGGCAACAATAGAGGTAATTATGCAACATTCTCAGAAACACCTTAATTATTATTTAGAATATTTATTTTATTTTAAAATATAATTACATGTGTGAATGTATGCGGACATGTACGTATGACTGCAGGTGTCTATGGAGTCTTGGAGAGGACACCAGATTCTCTGGAACTAGAGTTATATGCTGTTGTGAGCTGTCTGACCTGGGCGCTAGACATTGATCTTGGATGCTCTGAACCAATGAGCAATCTCTCTAAACCACACTCTTATTCTTTACTAAAATGCAGTAACATTTCCACAGAGTCTCATAGACCATGTTGCTGCAGTTATGTTAGGAAACGAGTATGAGTGAGAAGTTTTTAATTGATAAGGGCTTATATAAGTATTAGTTTCAGCAGTATTAACAGAAACAGAAAAAATAAATACCATTTACATATCATTGATGCTTTTGCATACATTTCAATGAATTTTGCATTTATTGAACAATTCATATTTGTAAGTTATGCATGAAAAACCTGAAATGAAATGTATGTGAATGGCTATAAAATTAATCTACAGCATTCAAGATTTGTTTTTGTTTCTATTTATTGAGGCAGAGTTTTATCATATGGCTCTGACTGCCCTTAAACTCACTATCTAGCCCAGACTGACCTCAAATTTACAACTAACCTCATATGTCAGCCTTGTAAATTCTGGGTTGCATGTGTGCACTTCCATGTCCAGATTTAACTGGAGTATAATTTCTGTGTATTACTTATTAGAGTTGAGTAATAGTCATTATCACTTTGAGTCTTTCAGCTGCCCTCTGGATCTCTGGTAAGCAGTACAGGGAACCCCTTCCCAGGTATAGGGGACCTAGAGAAGAACATGACTTGCCAAGCTGCTACAGGAACAAGAATATTAAGCATAAGGTTTTACATTAAAAGCAAAAGCTGTTTTTACCACAGCAGGTTAAACCTGTGGGCCCTGAGCTTTGGTTCAAGAAGACAAGCATAGAAGAATAAAAGAATAAAATAGTACATACATCGTATCTCCCACATGTAAGGTGCTGTGGATGCTGCTACCCTCCATGTGTATGTCTCAGTCTGGACACAGAAATGACTTATGGTTAAGGCTAATTTTAATTGTGTCTGTGTATTTGTGTTTGGGTATGGCATGTGAGTGCAGGTGCATGTGGAGGCCAGAAGAGGGTGTCCAATCTCCTGGAGCTGGGGTTAGAGGTTGTTGTCAGTCACTCAATCTAGGTGAGCGCTTGGAACTAAGCTCTGTCCCTCTATAAGAGCTCTTAACCCCTGAACCACATCTGAACTCAATGTCTAAAAAGGTTTCTACATTTGCATAAGCAATTCACCTCATTTAAATATCTGTTATAAAACACAGTAATTTATGATTTAATATTCTCAGTTCATCTCCTACTGAGTCACTGTGAGGTCTCGGCTGATCAAATCTCTCATGGTGACATTTGCAGCCATAGGACTGCCAGACTGTCAGCCAGTGTGATTTTATCATCCCAGGGCAGCATGTCCAAAAGACTACAGAGAAAGCACCAGGCGCTCATACAGAAACTCTTCCATCCATTCTTTAACAATGGTAAAAAGGTAACTCATGAAAGTTGCAAATATAGTTATAATTTCATGAGTGCAAGAGGGACTCATCTGTCTGAGAACTGTCTCTCCCTTTGACAGTGTGTGTTAACCTATGAGCTGAAGTTAATTAGATGGGTGGGCAGGCGCCTACTGAGACAGTCAGAGCCCTTTGCACAGAGATCCTCACTGCTCTACTGGAGAGGCTTCTTGAATCTACATTATCATTTCCATTCTTTTCTTAAGCTTTTTGGGTTTTTTTTGTAATGTTGATGTGCATATGTGGGCATGTTTGTGTGTGTATGCGGATGTGAATATGGGTGTGTTGCGTGTGTCTGCGTGTAGAGGCCAAAGGATAACTAGGGGTATTGCTCCATAGGTACAGTCTACCTTGCTTTTTGAGACCAGGCCCTCCCACTGAATTAAAACTCCATGATTTGCCTAAACTGGCTGACTGGAGAGCACCAGACACCAGCCTGTTTCCCCTTGCCCAGTGCCGGGATTATTAGTATGTGTGGTCATGTAAAGATATTTTATATGGGATCTAGGGATTGAATTCAGGTCTTTTTGCTTGCACAGCAAGCCCTTCACCAATTCATTATTGTTTTGTCAAACTAAATAAGAAAGAATGTGAATTTTCTGGTTCTTGTCTTTTTAGCCACCATACCACCTTTTGCTAAGGGCTAAGTACATGGTCCTGAGAAGTGACTGAATTGATGCTTTTGTAAAGCTAGTTAGCTATGGGTTAGACAGGCTGAAAACCAGTAGCCATGACTCTATAGGGAAAGAAGTATGCCAGCAGGCAAGAGATTGTGTCATGCTGGAACAGGCAGAAGAAAGGGGAGGGTTTAAAACTGCTCTGTTGGGAAGTACATCCTGAAGGCAAAAATACAGTGAGACTTGTCCTCCCTTACAGTATCTTTGAGCACTTAAATAATATCTGGTACTCACTGAAGCCTTTTCAGTGAATGGCTGAATAGGTGTCTGACAGGCTGTTTTGTTGTTGGTTTTTGTTTATTTGTTTTAAAATAAACAGGTCCCACTTTAGAGCAGCCACATGCTATTTCCTCTAAATTGAAACATTCCCATCTTCCATTAAAGGTGGGGAAACAAACAAAATTTACTAACCTCAGGAAGCTCCTGAAGCTTACAAAGACCCTCTCCAGCAGCAACAATTACCAGGGAAAGGAGACTCCCTGACGTATTGAGCTGCACCGACAAAGACCCAGGAATATAGCTTGAGTGAATCATTATCATGCTAGGATGGATATTCCTGATATATAATTGTCAAGCTTACTCACGCAAGTAACCCTCATCCATACTCCTTTAAGTAACACCGTAAACTTGCTGGTTCACTAAACTAGACTTGAATGGTGTTTCTTTGGTCAATGATCAGTGTCCTCCCATGGCATGTCTTCATAGAAAAAGTCACACAGTAGGAGCCTTAGGAGCCTAGACTGACCTTGAGCTCACAATTCTCCTACTGAGCCTCACAAATGCTGGGACTGCAGGCATTTGCTATGATTCCTGGCCCAAATAAATAGCTTTCTCAGCACCAAGATTTTAAATCTGAAATTGTAAACTATAGCTTTAAGTTTTAGTGGTGGAAGACAAAGTCAACTGTTTAGGCTGTTCACTAAATGGAACATTCTAGTACACAATCAGCCTCATAAACAAAACATGCACATTGGTTGTGATTGGGCAGCAAACTTCTTTAATAACCATCTGTCAGGCAACATGCTCCATAAACCATCTGCTGCGAAATGAGCATAAAAAATATGTTGCTCCTGCATCTTGGTGGGTGACTAGATTAGAAGTCAAGGCTGTAGCCCAGCAGACGGGATAAATTGTTGTCAGAAAGCAGCAGGAATCAAGTCCAGAATTTAAAAAAAATATGAGTCATAATGAAGCATCACGTTGAAGTCCTGTCAGAATGAGAGGAGAAAAATGTTCCAGTTCTTTGAATAAGACCAGAGAAAACTTGCATTTAATTTTAATGCATTTAGTTTAGCTGCACTAGGATTTTAATATTAGAATTTTTGGAACATGTATGTGTGGGGGGTATGTGTGCACCTAGGCACGTGTAGTTATCCATGTGTAGGCTCTCTCTGCATGTACTAGGTACACATGTGTGCTCATGTATGTGGGGGATCAAAGCCGAAGCTTTGATCACTGTTCTTTATGTGTTGAGGCATGGTTTCTCAGTTGGACCAGCTGGGCCCAGGGATTTCCTGTCTCCACTTACTGTTTAATATCAGTATTTACTATGAAACCACACTACACGGAAGCTGGAGTGGAAGGCAGAATCCTGTACTGAGGAAAGTGCATGAAGAAATAAGATCCCAAGAAGAGAAATTCAGGTAGGGGCTGGGGAAATGACTCAAAAGTTCTTGCTGTGCACGTATGAGGACCTGAGTTCAAAGCCCAGAAACTATATAAAGTAACTGGAGGCTGTGGTACATGCCTGCAGTTCCAGTGCCAGATGTGGAAACAAGTTGTGATGGATAGGTTTTAATTGTCAACTTGTCAGTACCTAGAATCACTTGGGGAGAGGGTCTCAATTGAAGAATTATCTGGACCAAGTTGGTCTTGATTGTTAATTGAGGTAAGGGGATGCACCTTGAACTTGACTCACTCCGAATGTGGCTTTATGGACCAGGGAACAGAGTGTATAAGAGAGGAGAAAGTTTGCTGAGTAGCAAGAAGTAAACCAAGATTCACTTGTTTATTCTCTTTCATCTGCCATTCACTGCAGATGTGTTGGCTTAAGCTCCCACCTCTGGAGCTTCCCTGGAATAATGGACTATAACCCAGAACTGTAAGCCAAAGAAACCTTTTGTCTCCTGAGTCAATTTGTGTAAGTGTATTTGTTGAAGTAATAGAAATGAAGCAAGAACATAGAGCCTTGGTGCTTCCTAGCAAGGCAGCCTAGTCTCTGTCTTGAAGAGATGGAGGACGGTCGAAGAAGACATTTATGGTTGTCCTTTGTACTCTACAAGCACATATGTGTATGTGTTCCTGCATACCTGTGTGCTAACATATATATGAACATGTACACATATATAAGTTCAGGGTGCCCTAGAGTGTAACAATATTAAGCAAAGCTGAGTTTAGCAGCAAGCTTGAGAACTGATTTAATAAAATTAGAGGAAACATACAAATAAATTTGGGAGTTGAAAAATGAAAGACTATTCTTTTTTCAATAGTGATATAAGGAAATAAATAACTCAGTGGAGAAATTTTTGAAAATCAATAATCTCAAAATGAAGGGAGCAAATCTTTATAGTTTTTTTCTGGAAAATGGATGGTTTCTTTTATAATATCATGAAGACTAATGCATAAGAAGAGATGGTTTCAGTATGAAGAATACACATAAGAGACAGCATTGGAACTCTGTGTTTACAATGTCCTGCCTGTGTTTCTGTGATCTTTTCTTTTATAGAAAGTTTGATGTTTGTGCGATCTAACAAACATTCATCGTTTATTTTAGGGTTTAGAGATATTGGATGAAATTCTTGTTTGTATACGGTGTATGTGTGTGTGTGTGTGTGTGTGTGTGTGTGTGTGTGTGTGTAGGTCAGACGTTGATATTAAGCGTCTTTCTCATCACTTCCTACCTTATATTTTGAGAAACAGTCTCTCAGTGTACCTGGAGCTTGAATTAGACAGGTTGGCCAGTACGCCATAGTGGTACACCTGTTTTCTCCCCCCTGGTTCTGGGATTGTAGGTGTGTCACCACATCGAGCTTTTTACCTGGGTTCTAGGAATCTAAGCTCAAGTACTTTAACAACTGAGTCAACCTCCAGCCTGTAGTGAATTGTGAGCAGGCCTGCTTTTCATCCCGCCCGGCTCCCACT